>JAEIFU010000052.1:0-322425 GCA_018904235.1 Lordiphosa stackelbergi
ACAGAACACGCCGTTCAACAACACGGCATTATATCAACTCGGGAAGATGCTCGAGAAATAATAGAAGACAAGGAAGTGGCTCTATGCGCCTTCCTAGACATTGAGGGAGCATTCGACAACACATCCCATAGTGCGGTCAAGAATGCTCTAATCAGAAGAGGAGTAAACCCCACAGTAGGCCGATGGGTAGATTCACTTCTACGATGCAGAGAAGCCTCTGCAGTGGCACAGTAACCCCACAACTAGAGGGTGCCCTCAGGGGGAGTTCTCTTCCCCACTGTTGTGGAGCCTACTAGTGATGAGCCCTAGAGAAACTTGCCTTCCTGGCATACATGCCAAGCGGATACGCTGATGACATTGTTATCCTTTGCGAGAGGAAAGTATGAAGAAACCTTTTATGACATAGTCCAGAGGGGACTGAAAGTGACGTCTGACTGGTGCAAGGAGGTTGGGCTCAACCTTAACCCTGCGAAAACCATCATAGTACTGATCACTAGAAAATACAAGTTACAGAATGAGCCAATACGCCTATCCGGCTGCCTCATTACACCAGAAAAAGAAGTCACATACCTCGGCGTTGTTCGACAACAGGCTGAGATTTGACAAGCACTTAGAGTATACACTCAGCAAGTGCACTAGGAGCACTATTCACATGCAGGAGCATAGCCGGAAAATCGTGGGGCATGGCACCACACATACTCCGATGGCTATACCTCATGGTTGTGAGACCGATGCTCATTTATGGAGCTGTTGTGCGGGGAGATAGAGCAAACCTCCTCACAGTTAGGACGCAGTTGCAAAACGCAAAGGCTGGTATGCTATGCATGATGGAGCCATGCGTACCCGTCCGACAGCGGCAATCGAGGTTCCGATGGAGCTAACACTGCACCACCATACCATCTGCCTGAAGAAAAAGCAACACTGCTTAGATTAACAGCAGAAGGAAGAAGGAGTGGGTAGAAACCACATAGTAAGCCTTAGAGACTCCGAAAAGCTGGAAAGGGAAATCCCTTTAACCTCCAACCCAGAGACGAAAATGGTGGCCGAGTATCACTTTGACAGGAACTTTACTGTACACCAAAGTAATAAGAGAGAATGGATCTCACTAGAAGAAACATATAAAAATGCAACCACCACAATTATGTGGTATACAGACGGGTCCCTGACGCCCCAAGGAACCGGTCTTTGGGTAGCGGACCAGGAACGAAAATATCTGAACCAATGGGAGAACTCACAAGCATATTTCAAGCTGAAGTATGTGCCATCTCCCGTTGCGCAGACCGTAATATGGAAAAGCACTACCATAATAGAGAAATAGCTATCCTCTACCAAGAGCCAGCGCTTAAAGCGCTCAGCAGTAACAAGTTCTCTAAGCTAGTCTTAGAGACAAAGAACAAACTAGACCAACTAGGCAGCAGCAGGAACAACCTTGGACCTACGATGGATACCGGCTGACGAACTGGCACGCAAGGGTGCAGCCACCGCAATGATAGGGCCAGAGCCCTGGATTGCGGTATAGGCCAACACACAATAAAAGGACTCCTAAGAATGGACGATAAAGCGCTAGAACAGCCTCCTGGGCAAAACACCAAAGGAATGAGACAAGCTACAGCATTAATAGTGAACCACAACCTAAAAAGGTTCAAAAAGTTACACCAACTAGGAAAGAATGCCCTCAGGGCCTTCTCAAAGAAAATCTAACGGAGTACGCACTTGTAACTTGCGGATGTTAACTAGAGAATAACATTGTGACAACCCAAAATCTTACTCAAAGATATTGTCAAGTTTGTTAGAGGGAGGACCCCCTGCACATAGCACATGGACCCTAGCGAGGCAAAATGACAGCACTCAGCTAAATATTAGGGAAATTTATCACCGCGCTTCTATGTTAGCTTTTCTTTGGCTCTACACGGGTCACGCAGCGCGGGCCACATGTCCAAGCTGGAATAACGGACACACTTTTAGAACCCACAAAAAATCCTGGCTTTTGTACAGGAAATAGGGCTGCTAGAGAGCTGTAAACTCAGTAGGGGGGCACAATAGACCAATATTGGTCGCGGTGCACCAATTCCCCAACAACAAATAATATGTTCGAAAAACAAAACTATGATCACAACCCCCCACTCTCCCCTATATCTATAAATATAAAAGAGTTCAACCTGACTGACTCACTGACTGACTGCGGACCCCCTCCCAGCCTAAACCATAAAGATAGGAAGTAAGATTTTCCAGTAGTTTTATCGTATGCTGAAAGTGAGAACTAAGTTCAGATTTTGGAAAACTCTGTCGGGAAATGTGGAAAATTCGCGGAAAACTGTTGTATGAAACTTTTTTGTTTTTCATCCGATCAAGTTCAAACTCATTTTCAAAAAATCCATAAAAAAATTCAACAACAACTGCATACCAATCTTCCGGACAATCAACCACATCTGGGGGGAAACCGGGTGGTCAAGGTTGCCAGCCATTAGCTCCAACTTTAATTTCGAAAGGCGCTCTTTGCTTTACAGTTACAGCAGAGAGCAAAGAGCGCACGCAAAAAGCAAAACACAGAGAGCATAAATTGAAGAGACACGATTTCAATGTGTGCGTGAGAGCACAGTAGCGATCAGGAGCGTTAGGAATTGCTTTTGTAGGCGTTCTTATTTGGGAGTAATCATAAACACAATGAATCAAGGCAGAGGTGGACGCGTCTTTTCGTTGCCAAGGCAACTATAAAGAAACACAGTTCAAATAAAAAAAAAATGTACAACAACTCAAAAAACAACAATCACAACTTAAATCGAAGCAAATAAAAAATTGAAAAACTGCAACACCAAGTTAAAAAACAACAACAAGAAATTAATAAAATAAAAACAATCTATATTTATAAAAGAGTTCAACCT
The DNA here is from genome assembly GCA_018904235.1 of Lordiphosa stackelbergi. Lineage (NCBI taxonomy): Eukaryota > Metazoa > Arthropoda > Insecta > Diptera > Drosophilidae > Lordiphosa > Lordiphosa stackelbergi. Next base: position 2,883 of record JAEIFU010000052.1, read on the forward strand.
GACTGACTGACTGACTGGTGACCGTCGCACAGCCGAAACAATAAGAGATAGGAAGATGAGATTTTCACAGCAGTTTTGTCTTATGCTGAAAGTGAGTACTAAGAACGAATTTTGGAAAATTCTGTCGGGGAATGTGGAAAATTCGCGGAAAACTGTTGTATGAAACTTTTTGTTTTTCATTCGATCAAGTTCAAACTCATTTTCAAAGATCTTATGAAAATTCAACAACAACTGCATACCAATCTTTCGGAAAATTCACCTCCCCTGGGTGGAAAGTGGGTGGTCAAGGTTGTATGGGCGAAACTTAGTTGCCAGCGATTAGCGCCAAACTCATTTTCAAAATTACACATAACGAAACATAAAAAAAGTGACTTTCAAATTTTGGAAAATCCATCCCCAAAGTCGGAAAATTCATGGAAAACTGTTGTATGAAACTTTTTTGTTTATTATCCGATCAGATTCAAACTCATTTTCAAAGATCTTTATGAAAACTGAACAATAACTGTGTTCCAATTTTCCGGAAAATCCCACCCGGAAAAGTCGGAAAAGTGTCGGAAAAGTCTGTATTGTAAAAATTTATTTTTCATCCGATTGGCTTGAAACTTGGTTTGCAAGCATAGTACGCAAAATATTCGACACGTGTTTTCCCAATTTTGGAAAACTCCACACCGTGGAAAATGGCCGGAAAATTCTGCATGAAAAAAATATTTTTCACCTGATCGACTTGAATCTTGGTTTGTTAGAATAGTAAATGAAATAAATTGAGATGTGATTTTTCGATGTTGGAAAATTTGACCCAACGCCGGAAAATTCCTGGAAAAGTGGGCGGGATGTGGGTGGGATGTTGGGTCGAAAGTGGATGGGAGGTGGGGGGAAGCGCGGCGGGTTGTTGGTGGAGTGGGGGGATGTGATAGATATAAAGAAACAACCTTAGAGTTCAACTTGACTGACTGACTGACTGACTGACTGACTGGTGACCGTCGCACAGCCTATACCATAAAAGATAGGAAGATGAGATTTTCACAGTAGTTTTATCTTATGCTGAAAGTGAGTACTAAGAACGGATTTTGGAAAATTCTGTCGGGAAATGTGGAAAATTCGCGGAAAACTGTTGTATGAAACTTTTTTGTTTTTCATCCGATCAAGTTCAAACTTATTTTCAAAGATCTATATGAAAATTCAACAACAACTGCATACCAATCTTCCGGAAAATTCACCTCCCCCTGGGTGGAAAGTGGGTGGTCAAGGTTGTATGGGCGAAACTTTAATTGCCAGTGATTAGCTCCAAACTCATTTTCAAAATTACACATACTAAGACATAAAAAAAAAAGACTTTCAAATTTTGGAAAATCTATCCCCAAAGTCGGAAAATTCACGGAAAACTGTTGTATGAAACTTTTTTGTTTATTATCCGATCAGATTCAAACTCATTTTCAACGATGTATATGAAAATTCAACAATAAGTGTGTTCCAATTTTCCGGAAAATCCCACCCGAAAAAGTCGGAAAAGCGCCGGAAAAGTTTGTATGGTAAACATTTGATTTTCATCCGATTGACTTGAAACTTGGTTCGCAAGCATAGTACGCAAAATATTCGACACGTGTTTTCCCGATTTCGGAAAATCCGCCCACGAGGAAAATGGCTGGAAAATTCTGCATGCAAACAACTATTTTTCATCCGATTGGCTTGAAATTCGGTTTGTTAGGATAGAATACGAAATAGTTTGAAATGTGATTTTCCGAAGTTGGAAAACTCGACCTGACGGTCGGAAAATTGCCGGAAAATTCTGCATGAAAAAAAAACTATTTATCATCAGATTGGCTTGAAACTCGGTTTGAAAGGACAGAATACGAAATAATTTAAAATGTGATTTTTCAATGTCGGAAAATCCGCCCCCAGGCGTGAAAATGCCCGGAAAATTCTACATGCAAAAGAATTATTTTTCATCTGATTGACTTGAAACTCGATTTGTAAGGTAAAAATGAAAATTCATTAGTGTTTTCATTTTCCGATGTTGGAAATAACGCCGGGATGTGGGTGGGATGTGGGAGGGATATGGATGGGATGTGGGTGGGATGTGGGCGGGAAGTGGGTGGGATGTGGGCGGGAAGTGGGTAGGATATGGGTGGAATGTAGGTGGGAAGAGTATGGGATGGGGGCGGGAAGTGGGAGGGATGTGGGTGGGATGTGGGCGGGAAGTGGGAGGGATGTGGGTGGGATGTGGGTGGGATGTGGGGGATGTGGGTGGGATGTGGGTGGGATGTGAAAGGGATGTGGGCGGGATGTGGGAGGGATGTGGGTGGGATGTGAAAGGGATGTGGGAGGGATGTGGGAGGGATGTGGGAGGGATGTGGAAGGGATGTGGAAGGGATGTGGGTGGGAGTGGGATGTGGGTGGTATGTTGGTGGGATGTGGGCGGGTTGTGGGCGGAAAGTGGGTGGGAAATGAGTGGGAACTGGGGGAAATTGGGTGTAAAGTGGGTGGGATGTGGGTGGACTGTAGGTGGGAAGTGGATAGGATGTGGATGGGATGTGGGCGGAAAGTGGGAGGGATGTGGGCGGGAAGTGGATAGGATGTGGATGGGATGTGGGCGGAAAGTGTGGAGGGATGTGGATGGGATGTGGGCGGGAAGTGGATGGGATGTGGATGGGAGGGATGGGTGGGATGTGGGAGGGGGATGGGAAGTGGGAGGGATGTGGGGGGATGTGGGATGAGGAGGGATGTGGGTGGGATGTGGTAGTGTTGTGGGCGGGATGTGGGCGGAAAGTGGGTGGGAAGTGAGTGGGAACTGGTGGAATTGGGTGGAGAGTGGGTGGGAGGGATGGGGGTGGGAGTTGAAGGAAAAACCCATCAGCAAAGTTCGATTTCTGGGTTCTGCGGTGTATTATTATATCTAATATTGTTTGGTTTTATACTGTTAAAAGCGCAGCGAAGCGCGTCGGGTTATTTGCTTAAAGTTACACATAATAAAATATGAGAAACGTAACTTTAAAATTTTGGGAAAATCTATCTCATTGAAAATTCACGGGGAAAACTGTTGTAGAAACTTTTTTGTTTCTTTTCGATCGATTCAAACTCATTTTCTATATATAAAAATTTCAACAGTAACTGTGTACTAATTCTCTGGAAAATCCCACCCGGAAAAGTCGGAAAATGTGCAGAAAAGTTTGATTGACTTGAAACTTGGTTTACAAAAAACAATAATTCGACACATATGTTCGCGATATTGGAAGAAACCGCCCACGAGGAAAATGGACGGAAGATTCAGCACTTCATCCCGATTGGCTTGATGTTGGTGAAAGTAGTTGGGATGTGGGTGGGATGTGTGTGGGAAGTGTGCACAGTGGGTGGGAAATGGGGAAGGGATGTGGGTGAAGTGGGTATTAAATGGGTGTGAAGTGGGTGAAAAGTGGGAGGATGTGGGGTTTTTTTTTTTGTTTTTTTTTTTTTTTTTGATGTTGTGGGTGATAAGTGGGTGGTGGCTGGATGTGGGATGGGAGAGTGGGTGGTTTTTTTTTTTTTTTTTTTTTTTTTTTTTTTTTTTTTTTTTTTTTTTGGAGGTGGAAGTGATGTGGGTGGGATGTGGGCAGGAGAATGGGCCGGGATGTGGGGTGGGATTTGGGTGGGATTTAAGTGGGGTGGGTGTAGGGTGGGTGCGGATTTATTAGGGTTCGATTAAACCCATCAGCAAAGTTTTTTGGTCTAGGGTCTACTATTTAGATATTTTTGTATATATATTTGCATAAAGTTGGCTCGAGGTCAAGTAAAACACACAGATGTGTATGCTGTTTTTCCAATATATTTCAGTTGCTCCTCGGCAACCATCTTCAGGGACACTACAAAACAATTTCCAATTACAATGTAACATTGACTTAATACAAAAAACACAAACTTTTTTACATACATTGTTTTGATTTTTGGCTGGTTGTTAAAAGTCCCAATTGAAAATTTAATGTAAGGGAAATTTCTTAATTAAATTTTGGCTGGTGTCAAAAATCCCAATTGAAAATTTAATTTAAGGGAAATTTCTCAATTAAAAATTGGCTGGTGTCAAAAATCTAAATAAAATTTAATAGGAAATAGCCAAGCTAAATTTTAATGGAAGGGAAATAAATAAATAAAATTCAGCTGGCACTTGATTGGGTTCAAGTGCCATTAATAATTGACTTAAAGCTTAAACTTTCAACTAATTCTAAATTTTAGTGAAATTATTCAATTAAAATTTAATTGAATTGAAAAAACAGTTGAGCTAAATCGTAAGCATATTTCAACCGGATTTAATGGTAATTGAAAAGTTCAACTGTTTAAATCAAGTAATTGATTTTAGCTTGAAAACTCCATTATTTAAAAAACAATTATTTTTTATTTAAGTGATGACTGATTAAAAAAACTAATCAGCATTCCCAGCACTGCTTTGAACAGGCGGTTTTAAATAGCTAAACTTCCGTCATCTAATCTAGTAGCATATATTTATACACTTGAAAAGTGTATTATAATTTTGCCCAGAAGTTTGCAACGCATAGAAGAAATCATCTTCGACCACATAAAGTATATATAATCTTGATCAGCATGACGAGCTGAGTCGATTAAGCTTTGTCCGTCCGTCTGTCCGTCTGTCCGTCCGTCCGTCCGTCCTTCTGTCCGTCTGTCTGTTTCTACGCGATCTAGTCCCTCAGTTTTGGAGCTATCGAGCTGAAACTTTGCATAGAGTCTTCTTTTTACTGCACGCTGCTAATATGTCGGAACCGACCGGATCGGATGACTACTTCTTGTAGCTGCCATACAAATGTTCGTTCGGAAAATGGGTTTTAATTAGAAAAACTGTTTTGTTCTCAATATTACCGCTCTTAAACACGGTAATGGGTAATATTGAATGCTTTAAAATGATCTGCGAAGTTTGCTCGAAGTCGCTAACCGTTGAGACAAGCTTTTTCGAGTGTATCAGAACTTCGGTACAGACGAAGTTAGCTAGGCCTTTCTCGTTTTATATGTATATATTTGTGATTCTTCACATATAAGTTCAAACTGCTTTAATATGAAATGCTAACGTTTAAACGACTACCTCCAGAGTTTTCTGGGACACATCCGTATAAGTGAGTATGCAGTGAAAGTAAAGAACTTATCTTTAAATACAACGATAATTCAACCAAAATAAGAACCCGATCACCCTATTTTAAGCTTCTTTCTAGCGTTTTCGTTTAAAAAGGATATAACAGAAACAGGATAGTATATGGATCTTTATTCTTCATCCAAAGGCGCTGGAAAATGTGAAAAGATTATTTAAAAATTAGAAGGAAGCAAACTTCGGCTCGACCGAAGATTAAATACCCTTGGAGCTTGATATATGCCTGGCTGTATGTTATATGGCAGCTATACGATATATTCATCTGATTTTTATCAAAATCTCCAACATTGTGCTGAAACACATTATATTTATAACTGGAAAGTATAAAGACGCTACCATTGAAAACAAAAAAAGTTTTTCTCACTAAAACTAATTTTTCAACCTATCGTTCCTGTGGCAGCTATATGCTATAGTCATCCGATCCGGCCGGTTCCGACAAGTGTGCAGCGTATTTGTACCAAAAGACTTCGTGCAAAGTTCGGTTAAGATGGCTTAAAAACTGACGGTGGAGATAGCATAGAAACAGACGGACGGGCGGACAGACGGACCGCCTATAGGCAATAACGCAGGCTGGTTTCAAGAAACGTGCACAAGGCCGCCATCGGGAAGGTGGGAGAAGTGTACCCAGGTGGTCAACTAAGGGCAGTTGACGCCAAAGACATCCCATCTTGCCCTAGAGCGTAAGTCTGGCTGCCCAAAAAGCCTAGCGACCCATCCGAGATGCTGGAAATGATGTCTATGTTTAACCCGCAAGTACCAACAGCGAACTGGAAGATAATGAAGGTGGAGGAGTTCAGCAATGCGAACATCCACGTAATCTCTCAAATAAACAATGAGGCAGTGGATCACCAGGCAAAATCCAATGGCCTTCTTGACTACGCGTTTAAGAAGGTTGAAATGACTGTCTAGAAGACAGATACGACGGCGCTAGTTAACCTGGCAGCGAGTGTAGAGGCAAAAGAGCCCAGCGAGGACGATATGGAGAATGGCGACACTCCTCTCATAGAGGAATCGGGAGGCTACATATCGTCTGGGTTAGACTATGGCTCGAGTCTAGATATACTCTACACCGAGCAAGTGCTTCTGCAGGACGAGGATGATGTAGAAGGCGATGCTACCCTGACGGCAGTGGAAGCTATTTCTGATGATGCAGATCCTCCAGATAAATCTGCATCACTGTAAAGTTGCTTCCGCTGCTCTTCTGCTTCGCCTAGCAAAAGGCGGAGCAGATATTATTCTAGTCCAAGAGCCGTGGATCACTGGTGACAGGATCTGTGGTTTGAGGGCGCCAAAATACAAATTGTACCACACCAAGGGTAAAGGTAAACCGCGTACATGTATATTAGTAAAACAAACGCTTTACGCATTTCTACTTCCCCAATTCAGTGATGGAGACATCACAGCAGTCAGCCTTGAATTGGGAAGTTCTACCTACAGTCTCCTTCTATTTGGCTCATGATTCAACCGAGCCAGTGCCTTCCCGACTATTAAAAGACCTAGTGCGCAACAGTCAAGGCAGCAGAACCAGACTTATACTGGGTGGAGATGCAAACGCACACCATACAGAATGGTCCAGCACAGACACTAATGATCGCGGTGAGTTACTCTACGCTTATCTCTTACATACAAATCTTATTATCTGCAACAAAGGTAATGAACCAACTTTTGTCACTAGCACTCAGAGGGCGGTACTAGATATCACCCTCATATCAGAGTTTCTAAAAGAAAATATTATTTCATGAAGAGTTTTACCAGACCACTCGTTCTCAGTTCATAGATATATTGAGCTAAAGCTAATAGAATCATGCACCGAACCTAAAAACAAGTAAGAGTGTTGCGGTCGAGTGCCCCGACAGCAAAGTACCCTGTTCCAAGTAATGTGGTTCCTATAGCTTTGAACTCCTTTTATTTTAAAATTTATTTCAATAATTGGGGAGGCGCACTTGCATATCTTCGGTGTTTTTGCTCGGATCTTGTAGTGGTATACTGAATAGAATATATATTCAAACATTAGGTTCAAACTTAAAAATTTTAGCTCTGACAGTTTTCGCGGTTAGAAGGAGAAGGAGGAGGAATTTGCCAAATCTGAAGCAAACTTGATTTGGGTACGATATACACCTACATACATGCAAAAATTTGTGGCTCCACCTCTTATAGTCTCTAAGATCAACGCGTTCATACAGAAAGAGAGACAGTTTTTCGCTGCTAAATGATGGAGGAGGTGGAATTTTCCAAATCTGAAACCAACTTGATCTGGGTACAGTATACACCTTCAAACATGCAAAAATTGATGGCTCCACCTCTTATAGTCTGTGAGATCCACGCGTTTATGCAGAGAGAAAGACAGTTTTTCGCTGATAAAAGATGGAGGAGGAGGAATTTTCCAAATCTAAAACAAACTCGATGTGGGTACAGTATACACCTACATACATGCCAAAATTGTGGCTCTATCTGTTACAGTCTCTGAGATCGACGCGTTCATACAGACAGACAGACGGACAGACGGACATGGCTAAATCGACTCGGCTGTTGATGCTGATCAAGAATATATATACTTTATGGGGTCGGAGGTGCTTCCTTCTGGCTGTTACATACATTTGCACAACTTCATGATCCCCTTTTTCCCATTTTTAATGAGAACAGGGTATAAAAACACAAAACTTAAAATAACACTGGCCAACAGCCATTTTGGTCCAGCCTTATTGATGACAAATTCTGATCCCGTTTTGTGCACTGATTCCAAAACTGGTCTCGGTGTTTCTCCATCAGCTCTTGTTTTCAAGATATCGCGAAAAACCATTTTGCAGTTTTTTTGGCTTTTAAAAAATTATGGAGGTTACACCGAGCAACAATATCTGTATTTATGAGCTCTATGCGACAGTATACATATTAAGGTCGCCTTAAATAGTCAATGGAGCATCATCAGCAAGCCCAAAAGCGCAAATTGGCCTTCAAAGAGAAATTTTCATCAAATTATAGCAAATTTTTCAAACTTAATCGCCGTGTACCAGCCATTTGGGGTGGTTGAATTTTTCAATAAAACCACTTTAGCATGTAGCCCAATGGTTCTTCTAATTTCACAAATTTTGTTGCATATAAATCTTGTCGATGGACAAAGTTACAGGCGGTTAATCCCGAAAAAATGAATTAAATTTTATGGCAGGATAACTAGATTGATACACAAAAAGGGTATAGGAAATATTAAAAGACTACTTGATCTAACATAGACCTTACATTAATTGTCATGCAAATGTTCAATAACATTCAATCAGTATTAGATTAAACATTCCAATATGTAAAAATATGTTTATCTTTAGGTAAACGCTTTACGCAATCTGACGCTTCGATGCAATTAACAATCGATATTATTCGTACCTTCTAGAGATATTTAGTAATCAAGATTAATTATCGATTTGCCAAAGAAATGGTAGATTGGACAAACAATTATGATGGGTAACACTGGCCACTTATTGTGGCTTCTTATTTAAACTGATAAGATATATACAAACATTGGGGGTACAAAGTATGTTATAGTTTGATTATACAGAGTTTGATTGGTCCGAAATATATCTTAACCATATTTTTCGTGAACAATTGGGCACGCATTTGCAATCGACCTAATAAAGTGCTGCGATTTTGCTCAGTACAGTAAATCAATTGGTAACTCAATATCTAGTTGAATGGAACCGGAACCATTTTATTTTTCGGTTTTTGGTTCGGTTCAGCATTTTTTAATACACACCGGTTCGGTTTACGGTTCGGTTCACAAGCGTAAAAAGCGGTTCGGTTCCGGTTCAGAACCGGTTTGCATCCCTGCCTTAATACTAAAAAAAATCAACGGCGTTACTTCGTCAAGAAAGGGCCCTTACTGGAAACTGCCTAAAAGGAAGACACGCTGCTACACACAAAAAAATCTGGTGGGTAAAATTAACTACGCTGACTGTGCAAGCAGATTTCGTCCTAAAAAATCAAGAAGAAAAAATCTAAATTGATGCCGATTTCTGTCTCGCCGATTCGTGCTAGATTTCTCTGGGTGTAATAGTGGTATTCTACAGTCGTGCTTTTGTATGTATAAAGGAGAAATCAACATTGCCTTTCCGCTGCAGTACACTTATGCCAACGAATTTGCCAGTTACCACTTGGCGAAATCCTCCTTTGAAATGGCCTTCAGAGCCTTCGGCAATTTTCTATTAGCAACTCAATCGAGTTGAGTTTTCTGAATAGGCAGCAGTGACACAAAGCCTATTCATTGTTTAATAAAGTAGGTATAGTACAAATCGCAGAATTCACTTTTTGCACCTCACAAAACGAAGCATACATATTTCAAACAATAATGAATACTTTGACGTGAATTTTCGCACAAATGTAACCAACAGTGACACTCGCCGATATTGGTGACCGAGTGTTTCAGCCAATAAAAAACGAGAAGGCCAAGCTAACTTCGTCTTTGCCGAAGTTTTTATACCCTTGCAAATGTTTTAATACATCAGAGTTTAAGAACGCCAACATTAAAACAAACTATTTTTCTAAATAAAACCCACTTTTCGACCGATAGTTCCTATAACAGCTATAGAATATAGTCATCCGATTTTGACCAAAACCTCCAAATCTTTGTAAAATCGCATAATATTTATTAATAATTGTTGAAGTGGGACACGTCAACATTAAAAACAAAAAGTTTTTCTCATTAAAACCATCTTTTCGACCGTAGTTCATATGGCAGCTATAGATATAGTCATCCGATTTTGACATAAACTTCCAAATCTGTGTAAACTATAATATTAATAATCGCTGAGTGAGACACGTTAACATTAAAAACAAAATTTTTTTTACAACTTTTGACCGATAGTTCATATGGCAGCTATAAGATATAGTCATCCGATTTTGACATAAACTTCCAAATCTGTGTAAAAGCGTATAATATTAATAATCGCTGAAGTGAGACACGTTAACATTAAAAACAAAAAAGTTTTTCTCACAAAGACCCACTTTTCGACCGATAGTTCCTATGGCAGCTATAAGATATAGTCATCCGATCCGGTCGGTTCCGACATATTAGCAGTGTGCAGTAAAAAGAAGACTCTGTGCAAAGTTTCAGCTCGAAATCTTTAAAACAGAGAGACTAGTTTGCGTAGAAACAGACAGACGGACAGACAGACGGACGGACAAAGCTCAATTGACTCAGCCCTGATCAAGAATATATATAGTTTATAGGGTCGGAAATGAATATTTCTATGCGTTGCAAACTTCTGGGCAAAATTATAATACCCTTTGCAAGGGTATAAAAAGAGACAACGCTTGCGAAAGCGGGACAAACAGATGAATTAGTGTTGGTAGACGTTACCCATAGCTTTATTTTGCTAATATGTTGTATAAATTTATATATATAAGGTGATTGCTTTAAGAAATGGCAAATGTTGCGTACATACTACAATTATGAGCGAAACAAATGCATCAAGTCAACGCGCAACGGATCTGCAGTAGATGGCGTTGAAGATATCCGCGAGTCGTGGAAATTTTTCGAAAAGATGGACTTTTTAGCACGTTGCTGCACGCCTACAGCATCTGCCAATAATTTCCAATCCGGAAAAGCTGATGTAAGCTTTCTGATTTTTCTTATTGCTGTTGGATAATTAAGTTATACTATTCATTTTCAGCTCATGATTTATGGAGCAGACACCGCATGCTATTCCAGCTACCTTATGTGTCTTTCTTTTAAATAAGACGCCGCACCTTTACCAAGATATCTTCAAATTGAGCCGGCGTCATCCGGAGAATTTAACAGTAGAGAACTGTGTCCTCATCAAGAGGAACAACAACAACAACATCAAATTGAAAATGGGCGGAGCTAAAAAAGAAAGAAGAAATCACACAGAAAATGTCGGATGAGGCATTTACCGACGTTCAATTGGAGGTTACTGCGCTCATACTGCAGATTGTAAAATGGCATAATGATAGGTCAAATTAATGTGTTATTCATTTCATTTAATTATAATAATTTATTAAAATAGCAGACATAATATGTTCTATGCGATGTTGTTGATTATAAGTTCGCGGGCTCATTTAAGGGGGTATTCTCCATGTCGAGGCTGTTTTTTGGACCTTTTTTAAACAAAATCTTAATTGAAAACGCAAAGAGTTTTCCAATTCTGTTTTTTTATTATTTTACAAATAAACTAAAGTAAACATTACTGCTTTTAATGCTTCGATACGAGGGCTTTTCAAAAAGTTATCGGCCGTCAAAGTAAGGGGTTAAAAAAAGGTGCAGTGCTGGCGGCCGCGATTCCACATCTCCAGGTTGTGTGAAATGAAAACTAAAAATAGAGGAAAGCTAACTTCGGTTCGACCGAAGTTTATATACCCTTGGAGCATGATATATTTCTGTCAGTTTTTTATATGGCAGCTATACAATATATATATTCATCCGATTTTGATCAAAATCTCTAAAATTGTGTTGAGACAGATAATATTTATAACTGAAACGTACAAACACGCTACCATTGAAAACAAAAAAGTTTTTCTCACTGAAACTATTTTTTCGACCGATCATGCCCATGGCAGCTATTTGCTATATTCATCCGATTTGGATCAGACTTGACAGAATTATGTGTTAGCACATCATATTGATCAGTAACGAGTTTGGGAGCGATAGCTTTAAAAACAAAAAAGTTTTTCATACTAAAACTTTTTTTCAGATCTATCTTTTGTATGGCAGCTATACTATATACAGGGTTGCCCATATTCGACGGACCCATCTGGCAACGCCATAACTTTTGACAGAGATGTCAGATCGCTTAATGACATACCGCGTTTGAAGCGTCAGTCCAAGCAGATTTTTACCATGGAACAATACACGCCACGCGAGCGCTCTGAAATAGTTGAAATTTACATTCAACAGAACAAGTCAATTGTGAAAACTCAACGTGCTTTTAAAAAATTAAAAATTAAGCCCTTTTCACATTGAATGGGACCGTAAATAAGCAAAATTGCCGTATTTACGCCACTGAAAATCCTGAGGAGATTCAAGAAGTGCCTCTTCATGACGAAAAAGTCACAGTTTGGTGCGGCGTTAGTGCGAAAACGGTCATTGGGCCGTTTTTCTTCCAAAATGAAAATGGCCATGCTGTTACCATCAACCAGGAGCGTTATCGCGACATGATGACCAATTTTGTGATGCCAATTATTCGTCGAAAGCGTATGAGGCAGTTCTGATTTCAACAAGACGGCGCTCCACCGCACACAAGTCGCATAACAATCGATTTTCTGAAGAAATTGTTTCCGGGCCGTTTGATGTCGAAAAGTGGTGATTTGGACTGGCCACCGCGTTCGCCCGATTTGACGCCGCCTGACTTCTTCTTGTGGGGATATTTGAAGTCAAAGGTTTACGTTAACAAGCCAAGGACCGTAGAAGAGCTCAAGGACAACATTCCTGAAGAAATAGCCGCTATTCCGGCCGAAATGTTGGCGAAATCGATGGAAAATGCTGCAAAAAGGGCACAATACGCCATCAACGCCAGAGGCGGCCATTTGAGAGATATCATATTCAAAAAAATTGATGTAAACAAATCTACTTGGAACAAATTAAATGATTAAGATTGCCAACCGCCAAATTTTTATTTTTTTTCTTTGATTTTTAAAAAAAAACATGGGTCCGTCGAATATGGGCAACCCTGTAGTTGCTTGCATAAAACTTGCTGAAATTATGTGAAAGCATAAAAAACTTATAAATACGAGGTTTGGTAGCGATAGCATTGAAAAATAAAAAGGTTTTTTTCACTAGAACTACTTTTTCAACCGATCGTTCCTATGGCAGCTATATGCTATAGTCATCCGATCAGGCCAGTTCCAACAAATGTGCAGCGTATTTGTACCAAAAGACTTCGTGCAAAGTTTGGTTACGATAGCTTTAAAACTGACGGAGGAGATAGCATAGAAACAGACGGACGGACAGACGGACATGGCTATTTCAACTCAGCTTACAAACATCCGGACAATTTTAATATACCCTCTCCAAGGGTATAAAAACGGGGTTATATCAGTATAAATGTCATTCTGGTCTGACTGAAATTTAAATTCGATTTTGGTACTTTTTTTGTAGTTTAGTGTAAAAAAATAGTAAATTTTTTGTGAAAAATAATGATTGAGGATCAGACCAGAATTTTGACAATTCTGCGTCGATTTCACTTTGAATCATCAAAATCGCTTCTGTGTAACTGGAGATATCAACGCCGCCAGTTCGAAAAACGTGGGATCGAGATAAATGCCTTTAAAGATTGAACTAATTTGAAAATATGTAGCTTGTTTTATTGAAGACATTGGTCGACAAAAAAAAGCTATATCTTCTAAAGTATTTTCCAATTTCAAAAAATCCTAAAAATCTTAAATATCCAAGCTTTAAAAAATGCTGAAAAAATCAAAAAAAAATTTGCGCATTTAATTTGCAAAAATTAACTAACAATAACTGCCCTTAAAGCAACATCTGGGTAAGCCTGCTTAATCAAATGAAACGTCTCTGTCGCAGATTTACCGAGTTTCACACAGAATTTAATCGCGTACCGGCTTGCACCACTCACAGAAACACGTCGCGCGAAATTGCCTGCCTCCAGGGGCTCGGAGTGGGTGATGGAAATTAGACCGCGTGAATTCATTTTTGAAAAATGAATTTAGACCGCCATCATAGAATGAAATTAGGCCGCGCAGAATTCATTTTGCAGAATGAAATTAGACTGCCATACAAAATGCACGGCGGTCTTAATTTAAGGCGGTTTAATTTCACAGAGCCGCTCTGAGTCAACTGACCAGCCGCTCGTTCGTTAGCTAGGAACGCCCTCTACCGAATCCAGTTGATGCGCGCACGCTTCGAAGTACAGTCGCGACTGAAGAAAATCAGTCCTATTAATTTCCAGACAAACTCTGTATTTGCTCTAAATTTTTTTTTAACCTTTTTCTTCATGTTATAAAGACGTAATGTTAAAAAAAAGACATGGTATCATTTCACACACCTTTTACTGCTTTTTGCTTAGAACATGTACCCATCGCTGGTTTCAACAATCTGCAATCTATTCCTCATTTGCTGTGCAAATGTGAACAGTTTGTAGCGCAGAAAATCCCACATTTCGTTTTTTTTTTAAGTTTTATTTATGTAGTTTTTTATTTTAATCATTGTTTAAATCTACAAATACATTTACAGCGGAGGGCGAAAGAACAAAAAATTAAAAATGTTTACTCATTGTTTTGGTTTTCGTTTTGTTGTTGTTACTTGTGGCATATTGTTGACAAAAATTTCAAGTTGTTTTCTCTTTACCATCTATTTTTTACCAACTCCATTGTTCTTTTTTTTATAAATATTGGTTTTTCATATTATTAAATATTTTTGTTTTGTTTTTTAGTTTAGTTCTCTTTCACATCAGCATTCTCATCGATCAATATTATTCAATATAATTTGTTAACAACTAATAATAATAATAATTTTGTTTAGTTTCATTTTGTTTTTGTTCATAACTAACATGCCATAATCATTGTTAAATCCAATGCTAATGATCCATCTTCACTAAATTAGAAAACAGGACAAATAGAAAAACAGCAGCGAATAATTATGATTGTGTGTGTTTCGTGTGTGTGAGTGGGGTGTGTCTCTGTCTGACAGAACGTTTCAATTATTTCACAAGTTTCCTATTTAGTGAACGGCCGCATTAAAAGCCAAACTGAAACTTTTGTTGTATTCGATGATTTTCGGTTTTCCGTTTGTCAGTGAGCGAGTTCGTAGAGCCGCGTGAGTGTGAAAAGCGAACACAATACTGTTATCTACTGCCTGGGGCTTACCCCTTGATTGGGGCGCCGTGTAAAACTTACAAACTTGGTAGTGTGTGTGTGTATGTGTGTTTGGGGGACTTAAATGCACACAAAGCAAATTATTTGCATGAACCTTTTTTATACGGATTCGTTTTGTTTTCTGTTTATAAACTTTGACTTGGTATTTAACAAATTAGTTTTGCTGCTTTGCCGCCTATGAGTGTGGTTTAATTACTTAGTTTTTTGCTGCCCAGCTAGCTACGGTTCTCCGTCTGAATTTGAATCCAATAATCGAATTTTGTTGGCTCTTTGCCGTTCGCAGTTTTTGTTTTCTTTTGGTAGGTTTCGTTATCGCTTTTCTTTTTTTTTGTGTATAGCTCCATTTATATAATCAAATTTTCCATATAATATATGTGTATATATATAAACAATTATATTTCCTTGTGTTGTTTTGGTTTTGTTATTTGTTTAGATATTTTGTTTATTTCTTGCGTTGCCTCACAAGTCTGCAAATTTATGTTTTCTTTTTGTCACGGCTTATTCGGTAACTACGCTAATTTTTTTGTTTTTTATTGTTTTTAATATTTTTATGACTTTTCTTTCATAATTTTTCTAAACTTCTCAATACTTTGTCTCGTCGTGTGTGTGTGTGTAGGTGTATGTTGGTGTATGAATGTCATGCTTTAGCTGGGTTTTTGTTTCTGTTTTGTGGCGCTGCCGCATTGCGTTGTTTTTTTTTTTAATTTTGGTATAATTAAGCTTGGGTTTTAAAATTGTTTGTTTATTGGGCCTGTTCCCGAAGCTGTTTAACCTATCGAACAAGATTTCAAAAAGATAAGCCAACGCTTATCCATCCAGAAACGAACACCGATTTGGTACCACAATCGTTGGAAAGGGGAACAGGCCTGTTTTTATTTAAATGGGTTGATTTTTTGAGGAGTCTCGAAATCTGTTTGTTGTTGTTGTTTACTTTATTTAAATCTTATTTTTAGCTTTAATTTATAATTTAAATTTACTTAAACTTGTAAAATAATTATCGCTTGCATTTTTGTTTTTGTTTAATTTAAATAATTAAATTAAAAAAATAAAATATTTTGTAATATGTTTTTGCTGTAGCTGTTGTTGTTGTTGTTGCTGCTGCTGCAGTTGCGGTAGCTTTTGAAGTCCACAAATAATTCTGTGGTTGTGGTTCCAGTGGTTGTGTGGATTTGTGGTACATAAACATTACTATTTGTTGCTGTGTGTGTGTGTGTTGGTGTAGTTGAGGGTGTACTTGTGTATGTGTATTGGTTTAATAGTAGGTCTCCTGCTCCAACCAGCCACCAGGATTGCGACGCAAATAGAAACGACGGGTCTCATCATAGATGAAGATAGCCAACGCAAATGGAATGGCCGGGAACCACCACACAAGTCTATAATGGACAGGAAATAATATTGATTACTCAAGTTTCGTTTAAATTCTGAGCTAATTTTTGTCACTCACTTCAATGGATACATGCGCAGACCCTTGTCCATGCCTGGGCAGTATGAGAGGAAGGCAGCCAGCACGGTTTCAAAAATGAGACCAAAGTTCAATGCCCAATTGCGCATGCCCTGATGGAAGATGGAGTTACGGCGCGTCTTACAGATGATCAAATCGGCCCATTGCACCACCACAATCGAAATAAAGAAGGCCGTGTGGCAGGTGTACTCCAAAGTCTTGCGATCGCGGTAGGTCTTGAGGGAAAAAAATTAATACATCATTAGAGTTGAAATTATTTAAGTATAGGAAAACGGGGAATGAAATATGTTTAATTGCCCAGCGCAAAAAGTATATAGCTTCTACTGTTCACTTGTAGCAAGAGTATGATAATGAAGCAATGTAAAAACGAAAGATTTCGACAAAAATTTTAAGTAAATATTTGAATGCGCTACAGTGCTAGCTAGTTATTGACTTAAGGGCAAGAAGTGTGCAAAATCTCAGTATATTATTTTATTGTTAGAAAGTGCAATAAGTGGCTAGATGTGGTCATTTAAAATATTGCTACAATATACTAAAACTTTTGCGTGACACGGTATGCAACGCTGTGACATCAATTAGATTAATCCGCTACTTTGCCAAGACAAACTATTGAAAAGTTATTGTGGGCATATAGTTTTATTCACTGTGGCAGAATTCGCCATTCGACCGGGCATATTTAATTTTGCCGCTATGTTATCGAATAACCAAGTGTCAGAATTAGAAATGCTGATTATATCAGGGGTAAGAGAACAGAAAACTGGCAACTCACTTGGTTAGCACAAAATTTTCTTTGCTTGGTATAACAAGTTCAAAAGTATTATTATTTTAAACGCATTTATCCAGAAATCGGGCTATAACATCGGTGGAGGAAATCAGACTAACTCCGTCCGCTAATGGAATTGACAGCTAATTCAAATATCTTTGAGCAGCTTCTTAATTATGGAATTTCAGGCTAGTGTATTTGGTTTTGTTAAAGTTTAGATAATAAATTGAATCCGACGGGTGGCAACTCCATATAAAAAGAAGCAATAAAGTCGGCCAATCCCGGCTGTAGTATACTCTTTACCTGCAGTAGCAGCGCAGCTTTCTTTTTCAAACTTTCTTTTGATCAAAACTTGAGTATGGTTCATCCGATCTTTATCATTCTGAAGTTTATATACCTTAACAGCTCGTATATTTGTTGAAATAATGACTTAAATGTTTTTTTATTTTTGTTTTCAAAAATGTTTTCTGACCAATAGATGGCGCCACCACTTCCTTGCTGAGAGACTTTTAAATCTGACCAACATATGGCGCCAATACTGTGATCGAGCAAGCCAGCGCTGAGGCTGCGAACTTTCTTTTGGTCATATTTTGAGTATCTTTCGTCCGATCTATATTAATCCTTCGGCAAATACATAATGTGGCCGTCTGTGGCCCAGCGGTTAGTGTGCTGAACTGCTGGGCGGGAGGTCGTGGGTTCGATCCCGCCTCTGAACATCTAATAATAAAAGTTTTTTTCTTTCTTTAGAAACATAGCTTTTTCACGGTCACCTTCACCAGCTATTGGCGCCAGCTGTGAAGTAATATAGCCATGAAAAAGCAAATTCTCAAACTTTGCCGTTCGGATTCGGCGTTAAACTCTAGGATCCTATCTCTTGTGCGAAAAATTTAAGGCACACTCGCCAAGAGATTGTGAGAAGCTTGGTTTGGCCCCGTTGGAGAAGCTGTATAGCCAATTTTACATTTTACAATTACATAAATAAGCTTGATTACTAAATGTCTCTCAAAACTGTGGTAGATAACGATGGGGCGTGGCAAAAATTGAAAATAAACTTGCTGCAAGTATAAGAAGTTTATGTTTCATACATATTAAACCTCTATCTCTTACCATCTCTGAGATCTGTGCGCTCGAGCTCTTTGATGAATAAGTGTTTTTGTTCATAACATTTCTAAAGCAAGACACACACAAGCCACAAAAGTGGGCTGGAATATAGCTATTTCAAGGATCAACACAACTCAATCATCAGCAGTCTTTGCCTATATTCAGCGGGTTAGCCGAATCTACCTCATGCCAGCATTGGTATGGCCGCTTGGGAATCCCAAAGGCAGGCTTATAGCAAAATCCGACATCAGCAACAAACGTCAAGTCGCAGAAGCCTTGTCTGGCCCTTCTGATAGTTATTTAGTTAGTGTGTAAGAGTATATTACTATGTGTACCCTGATACAGAGTATAAGAAGGGTTCGACTAGTCTCTACTCTTTCCGCTCGAGCCCATCGGAATGTTCACGGCGCCACTAACTTTGCAGGCAAAAGCAGCCGATTAAGTTCTGGTTGTAATTATTCCGTCGCCTACCCGTCGAAGTTTCAGAAGCAAAAGTACTACAATAATATCATCGATTGTCGTAATTTAAAAAAAAAAAGCCCAAAACAAAGCCGACAATGCCGTGTGACCGTTTTAAATTTGCTGGTGTATTGTTGTCGAAGCGTTTAACGGTTACACTGGTCCCTACACTGACCCTAATAGGAGTAAGCCCTCATTTCCGTTGAGGGAAAATTTAGTTTATCGGAGTACTAAGCTTTAACGTTAATGTCACTTTAACATAATCACGTGTAACCGTGATGAACATTAGTTACTGGAACAAGCAAAGATTTAAATTTCGAGAATTAGGTTATCTATTAAAAAATTGTGTTTGAACCTAGTTAGCTCATAGCTAATGAAATTAGGTTATACAATTGAAAAAACGTACTAATGTAAGTTTTGTCTGCTTTTTCTTTCTTGTGCGCTTAAAAATAATTTCGAAAATTTTTTGTAGGCGCGATATAGTGCTGCCCCGGTCGATTGGCTCTAAACTAAACTGTGCGTTTATGTTGGGGAGATCAATAATATATTCGTATAAGCCAAACCAGTTGTTGGGTGTTCTTTTCCTAGCCATGATTATTTTAAAGCAAACTTACTCCAGATTAAGGATTAAGACTTTGCAATTTAAAGTCCATTTTTTATGTTTGCTAAAGTTTCATTTCGCTTGCCTCAGCAGCCCAACACTTACCCATTCCTGACCATAGGAGTCAGTTAGATCGTTGACAGCCTTTGAGTCCCACATCTTACGAATGCCAAACAGCTTCATTGGCAAGAAACCGTTCTCAGCCATGATTACAAAGTACACGAAGAAACCAGCAGCAGCTTGGATCATACCAATTTGTCCATAGGCCATGGAAATCAATCTATAGGTATGTGCGTTTGAGTGTGTAGAAGGTAGAGATTAAAGAAGTTTAATTAGCCAGCGTTTAAGTGTAAACTACAGATTTTTTGTGTGGGGGTTGGTTGTATCTATTTAATTTTTTGGTTGGGGAGGGACTCAAGACAGTTCTTGTTACAGTTTTAGGGCTAGCAGTAAAGATTCGGCAGTCGGAACAGCGTGAGCATCGATTTGATCAAGGTTTTTGTTTTATGTCAAAGAAAGAATTATAAAAGTCAGATTCGAAAGAGGAAACAGTAAAGTGTAAGAAGGAAGTGGAAAGAAATTTCACATTTAAACAAACACAACCAAATTGGGAGCGTTAACAAAAACCCTGGCGAAACCGCTGCAGCGCTTGTGCAGTACTCAAAACGAGTATTTCGTTTCAAACACATGTTAGTCAGTTAGTTATATTGCCACTTTACCTTTAAGCTCGTATTTGATGGGTGGGTGTATTTTTTAAGCAAATGAAAGTTTATCGGTTAAGTTTTTAGCTGTTGGACTTTACAATGTACAGCGTGGAGGATTGTGTCTGAGCGAAGCTCTTGATTTGTACAAATCTTTAGAGCGCGCAAAAGCAAATCGTTCTATATGCTTGGCAAAAAGCGTGATAGCGCAGAATCGTTTTTCTATTTGGGTCTTTTATCTTTCATTAGATGTGATGGAAACCAAAGTGCGTATGGTTAGTACATAAAAACATGCAGCTACATATATACATATAATACAGGCAAGCGTGCTCCCAAAACTAAAAGCAATTAAATGCAACTACGTACATACATACAAACTGGATTCATATTGCTTTCACTTATATCCGCTTAAAGAAGGTTTATTAAAATTAACATAAAAACAAACAAGAAGAAACTTACACTTGTAAATTAAACAAATCATTAAAGAACTCCATATCTACCTCACATAAAGAAAACTTACTTGCACTTGACACCAGCTGAGACTTCGATTCGACTTAATATTGATATGTAACTATCTAGAACACAACTGAAGCGTTTGGGGTTTTGTTTTGATTTCGGCTCGACCAAACTCAACTACAAGTAACGCACTAACTTCTCTAGAAGTATGTAGCAAAAAGCTTCGTTTTATGGTCTGTTGTTTGTTTCAGTAATCTGTCTGTCTGTCTGTCTATATGTGTGTGAGTGTGTGTATATTTATGCAGGCGAGCGGGCTTTTTCTTTGAACAAACTTTGCCAAATTTCTAGAAGCAGCTGTTGAGCGTTTTCCTTTGTAACTACATGAAATCAAATTTAACGCCTAAATTTTGCACATACACAAACGTGTGACCATTGTGTCTTATAACGATACACATTGAGTTGAGGGGATAGTAAGGACACATAAAACGGGATTTTCAAAGAAAGAAAATTAGAAACAATTTGAATATTTACACTGCCGGTTAACTGCATCGACTCAAGTTTAATGTCAACTTTCAAAAATGAATGCCGCTTAAAGTAAAAAAAAAATTACTAAACTTCAAATCTATCGAGAATCACAATGGGGCTCCGGGGATTTAAAAAAAATTAATTTCTGATATCTAATTATGTTTTATGATTTTTCTTTTTTTTTAGTTAAAAAGCTCCGGCATGGAGTAAAAGTCGTTGGGGCCAGTACATTAGGCGAAAGGCACTGATGATTTGGTAGAGGTACCAATGAAACAGCTGTATAAAAAAAAAAAACAAAAAAGAGACCTAGAGCCAGCGTACTATTGATGGTTAGTTAAAAAAGTTTAAAAAAAAACTTATAAAATCATCGCTTTCTAAAAAAAAAAATCGTTTTTTTTTTAAAATCTTTTTTTTTTTGACTTCGAAATTTTTTGAGATTATTTTTTACCATGTCTTGACGCACTTTAACCCAAAATTTCTTAAGAACTATTTCACCGATTTTGATATTATTTTTTTCGATGAAAACACCCAAATGGATCCAATGGATTTCTGAAATCAATCAAAAATAATTTTTATGTAATCGAAAACAGTTGTCGAAACTTTAAATCCGAATATCTCGGAACTACTTTTTCAAAAATGATTGCAAAAATTTAAAGAGTATCTGTTGGCCGATGTTCAAATTGTTTTCTCTCGAATTAAGCATATTTCGGCAAAATGCTGAAAATACGTATATTCTATTTTACAACAAAGAATATGAAAAAAAATTATTTCGAGCAGAAAAAGATTCGAGTGGCGATTTGTCACGGATTTTTTACCCATATACTATAGTATTATCTAGACCTTGGTTTTAAGGAATATAAAAATTTTGTCTAAACAGAAAATGTTTTCTACTTTTCGAACGGAGTATATTTTAAAATCTTATAACGTCACGGAATGAATTTATAATTCCGAAATTTAAGTCCATCGCCTATCTCTACTTCTGTCCGTCCAAAACAGGCAAGAGCGCAAGTATCAACTGATGGGATTTTGGACTCTGGAGTCTACAGTAGTTGTATTGACTTTCGTGTTGCCTACAGCAATTAGAAGCTACTCCCAGAGCTCCAAAGAATGCTCTAAGCTAAAAGATTTTTCATCAATTTATGCCCAGAATGCTGTATCTCAACGAGACGCAACGCAAGTTAAAGTCGCTCCTGGCCGTCCAGCCTGAACATATTTTTAGCTCGGATATTGATTATCCGATCTGTATGAAAATTTGAGGGATTATAATTATTGGGAATATAAATATAAGTTTTAAATTTAAGATTTATATATTGCCAAGAATAGCCTGATACCTACTCATTGAGTTAGTCTGATTTAAAAACAGTTCAAATGTTTTCGAGAAAATTAATTTCGAAATTCTGATCGAAAAGTCACATATTCACTTCAGAAATGAGTAATAATCTAGTATATCGATCTATTTCTTTATATTATTTTCCACTACGTCTGTTCAGTTAACCAGCAGAGTAATTTAATTTTGGATCATATTTTTAAGGGTGGTGTATAAAGAAACTGAATTTCATTCCACATTGAGAGAGGTCAATAACACAAATAAATTGAAAACGGAATCCAAGAACAGAGTGAAAGTAAGAAGTTGTGTATAGAAAGAGGTATGAAACAAAGAAAAACGCAGTAACGCATCAGCAAACGAACAAACAGTCGCAATTTTAGTTGCATTAATTTGTAATATTTTACGATATTTCTTCGAATTGAAAGAAACTGCGACGACACGTCAAATAAAGATCAAATTCGAAATGGTTAAAAATAAATTGGTTGCATGTTTGTTCATTTTCTAGTTTCTTAACTAAACAACTAAAAGTAGATAGATAATGGTTTTTTGTGTTTCTTGGATAAAACCTTAGCGTTAAGTTTGTCCTGACCTGCGGTTTACCAAGTTGTCGCGATACGGATCTCTCGGCTGACGCTTCATAATATCGCTTTCGGCTTGCTCGTAAGCGAGTGAAATGGCCGGTATCTTGCGTTATATAGCGTTAATAGGGTGTTATTTATGTTCAGTTTTGTGCAAGTTGAAAATTGGGTTGATTAGTTGTTGATGTTGTTTGGTATTCAACAAAAGAAAGATATAATAAGAGTTGAAAAAATGTGGGGAAATACAAAAGGAAAATTCGGTTAACGTTTGCGAATAATATCTTGGTTGCCGAATAATAACAATAATTAATACTAATTAATATGTTCTAATACAGTTGTTGGGTTTATAGAGATAGACAGAGATTTGTATAGAAGGGGGTCTTTTGTTGTTGTTGGTGTATATAGCTCCTGCGTACTTACGAAGCTAAAACTAAACAAATTAGGGCAAAGAAGAGCACCCAGTATACAAAAGAGAGTGTAGAGGGCTTAGAGCTTAACTTGCACTAAAATTGTTACAAATGTTTTATTGCATTAAGACTAGAAAAACATGACCGCGGTGGGTTTGGAGTTGGATTTAGGTGTGTCGGGTTGTATGTTTGGTACTACAAATCAAAAGAAAGTACATGAGAGCGATTGAATTTGCTGATTATTGATTGACTGATTGACGGAATGTACGTAATGAGTTGAGTAAGAGATACCAGCTTATAGAAATCGCTGAATGATGCACTACTGATAATAGTAAGATTATTAAATTCGTTATAGTAGTTAGCATAAGTAAGATTGAAGAATATACGTAGATACGAATAAAATGTACAGACTTAACCTGACCTATTGTATGAAAATCTCATCTATAATAATCGAGTTGCTCGAAATGAGTTGGGGTTCAAAACCCAGTTCTCTAAACTAACACTTTTTGTTCCGATGACAAACCACAATATGTTCGTTACTTACCTTGGGAAAAACACAAAAAAAATCATTTCAGATATTTAAAAGAAATAAGAGTTACAAGCAACAAAAAAACAATAAGGTTAGGATATAGGAAAGAGTTTAAGCACCAAAGTAAAAAGTTTAGAAAGAGCTAGAGCGAAAGTCAACATAAATGAAGCTTTAAAAAAGTGGAAATTCCTCGGTATTCAATATGTAAACCTATACAATTGATTTGTTTCATTAAATGTCCGATCGCTTAACAAATAGCACCAGAAAAATTAGTTTTTCTTTGTGATCTTTGCATAAAAGTTTCAAAATAAATGTATACTAGAAATAAAATTAATTGGTTGCATTTGTATATATAAAGAGGACAGTTGTAAGCATACGGAATTGTAGATATAAATTGTATTATTGCAAATATAAATTTAAAACAGCAAAATATGATGAAAATTAACAACCAAGAGATTCTAAGGAATATGTGTATTCTAGGGATGTACAAAAACAACTATCAACGATAAACTCGTTTCCCACAGTATTAAGCTTTCGATGCATCGAATTTTGCGTAAGTTAATGTTGTAATCACACATCAAATATGGAAAAATTGATGCAGAACCTGTCCCCCTGCGATGACACGTTATCATTTTCCAATATTTTACACCTAATAAAGGGATGCCATTGGTTTAAATTACATTTGAATGACTGCCTGTACAATAGTACGAATGAGAAAGCTATCGTTTTATTTGTGGTATAAGAGTTAATGGAAAATTTCAGCTTAAAATTCGTCAACACTAACTTAAATAAACGTATGTGTTAACTTGGATTAATTGTCCATGCTATGTTATGAATAGCTAAAAACGATCATTATTATATGTGCAAGTACATATTATTGATCAAGTAAGTACGTGTCATCCCTAGATAAGGCAGGAACATATGACTAGTGACTCATTGCGACTAATCGTGCTCTAGTATATTAAAATAGGACATTAAAAAACAGCTCAGTAGCACAGTAAAGAAGCAATACCGGTTCATTTTAATTTTTTAATATTTTGCCCCTAAAACAGGTAAACCCTAGGCTTATATCAGCACGTACCTTCAAACAGCAAACTGATACGTTGGCCCATTAAAAATTTGTAACAGCCAAGTATATAGCTCTTTATGGCTACTTTAGCTCAACTGTGCCTTTGTTTAGTGATCTTAACTGTTCTAGATGTTGTGTGTAAACACGCACGATACGAGCACGAGAATAATATATATTCTGATTAGGTAATACATGTCTGCTCATTTTACAAAAGTATCGAAAAGGCTTTGGGATTTAACACGTATGTAAGCGGAAACCTTTATGAATGCAAGCTACACCGAGCATGGCTTAAGTTGAACATCGGGTTCTAGACTTCTTGGCAAACCTTAAAGAGCTGGCACAGGATAGATCGATATTTTATACATCCCAAATACACACTTTAAAAATAATAACAATGAATACAAATTATCTAAGAGATTATATTGAAATGTTCCGTCTATAAAAGTTTGGGCCTAGGGACCCTTTCGAAAATGTTTGGACTTGACAGTGCTTAGAAGTAGCATACAATAGCTAACTAAATACATCATTGATTAGAGATTTCTCTAAGAATTCAATTTGAATTACCAACTTATCACAAAAAATGTTCAAAAAACCAGAAAAAAAATTAATACATAAAACATTTAACATAAAACATAAAAACAATTTCAGCGAAAAGGTGAAATAAAGAAGGCAAGAATATATATGAGCATATTCTTTGCAGCTAAATTAGGTTTTAGTTTAAAGAGAGAAAAATGATTTTAACTAATCTTTAGAAGGTAAGCGTTGATTTCGATTTGGTCAACTTTCAGACCTTGCTTGGACCGAACTGATTTGCCCGCAAAAATTCAATAGAATTTAATTTGCTTTTAAGTGACAAAAATGGTTTTGAAGTGGCAGAGAGATAAAAAGTTGCAGCGAAGATTCAGAATAACATTCATGAGAATGCCCAAATAGTTCATTTGCATTTTGTGTTATTGATTTGGATTTGTTTCGGTACTTCTTGAGCAGCACAAAGAAAAACTTTACCTTTCGTTGACCAGCTTATCATTAAATGGATTCCTGGGCTGGCGTTTCATAATATCGGATTCAGCTGTCTCATAGGCTAAGGAAATGGCTGGCACCTAAACGTGCGAGCGCGGTATGTTGGTAGATGGAAGTGGTGGGAAAAATAAATTGAAAACAAATACGATAAATTATGGGAAAATCAAACTCTCATCCTCAAACAACGACGAAGACGATGACGGCGACGAGGAGTGCTGCTGAGCTGCTGCCGCTGATTTTGGTTCCGGTTAGATAATCTTAAAAGCTAGGCAAGAACTTAGTAGGCTACTTACATACTAACTTGGCCTAATTTGAGAATTAACTTAAGCATAAATTAAGAGCACATTCTAAGATTGTTATCTGTTATTGTTGAATGGTTATGCTGAGTGATTACTGGCTACAGATTGTGTGCAATTTAATTTAATTTAGTTTACTGAACAATTTTGCAAGGAAATTTGGCCAAAATAGTCGCACAATTACAGGGTACAAACTGAAAATGCATGACAAAAACAGATATTGCCAATTTATTAATAAGTGTGGTGGGTAAAGGTGATGGCGATTCAGTGAGACAAACGAATTACGACGAACACCAATTAACATTTAGAGCGGAATAACAGAGGCTAATGTTATTTTAAATGTGTGTTCTGGTTTCGCTTTCACCTTAATCCGCTTAAAAAACAACAAGATCACGAAGTACATGTTAATGCGTATGATTAGATTTGGAATTGTACAGAACGAAGGAAATCGAAGCTGGTATATTAATGCGACTGGCACCAAAGATGAGATGATTTAAGCTACATAGATGACACAGTACTATGTATAGGGAATGCAATGGGAATGTTTGATTGTGGTGATTCGAAACGATAATCTTAAAAGTACACTGTGTGGTTAGAGAGGGAACCATAAACATGAATCGGGTTATTAGTTGGCGCTGCTTTTCGTAAGGCGAACTTATGCTAATTACAATCCAGCCACAGACACAAAGACATATGTTATATTTATATGTTTCTTTCGGATGCGCTTTTTAGTTGTTGCAGTAATTCCGAGTTGGGTGAAATTACTGCACATTCGGTTAGAGTTGGTGTGTGAAATAGTGTGAGTGTGTGTGGGCGTGTGGATGGGTGTTTGTGTGTATAAGTGTGTAGTAGAAATTGACTTGATTGGCACCTTGAGTTCACTAATTTATCGTTGAATGGATCACGTGGCGGACGCTTCATAATATCGGCTTCGGCATGTTCGTAGGCCAATGAAATGGCTGGCACCTAAGTATTGGATTATGGCAGGTGTTAACATTAGCAACGATTCACATAATTGGATTTCGAAACGGGTTGTCTGGATAATACGTTGGGGTTTACATTAAATGTAGAGTAGAGCTCTTAAATTACATCATTGTCTAGCCACTGGCGTCTGCATTTGGTTGCTACTACGCTCGCTACTACCGCTGGCTGGGCTCAGCATTTACCTCTCGTTGACCAGATTGTCCACATCGGGGTTTCGCGGACGACGCTTCATAATATCCGCCTCGGGTCCTTCGTAGGCCAGGGATATGGCCGGAATCTACTCGGCAGTGCGGGCAGCGCCATTCGAATTCAATATCATATTATACAAGGTTCATAGTTCTTAACAGTTAACAGGAATTACAGGGTACAACTTTACTTCTAACTTGCTCGAGGACTTAATCACAAAGTTATCATTATTCTGGTTAAGAATTATATTCGGTGCAGGAGTAACATTGCCATAACTTACCATGTCAGTGCCCAAATCGATGCACAGAATTGTAACGGTACCCAATGGCAGTGGTATGTCGCACAGGATGAAGGCCAGGAAGGGTGAGATTTCAGGAATGTTGGAGGTCAGGGTGTAGGCAATGGATTTCTTTAGATTATCGAAAATCAGACGGCCCTCCTCGACACCAGTCACAATGGAGGCAAAGTTGTCGTCCAGCAAGATCATGTCAGCAGCCTACGAAATAGCCAAGCAATCGAGGAATGAGTGCACCTACATTATACGAATGCCAATTAATTCATTTCGTACCTGTTTAGAGACATCCGAACCGGCAATACCCATGGCCACACCAATGTCGGCCTTTTTCAAAGCAGGCGAATCGTTGACACCATCACCAGTTACAGCCACAATGGCACCCATGCGCTGGCAACCCTCTACAATGATCAGTTTTTGTTGGGGTGAGGTACGGGCAAATACAATTTCCGTGTGGTATCGCAGAATCTCGTCAAGTTGATCGCTGGAAACGTCACGCAGCTCAGCACCGTGCACAACAGCGGCCTTAGCTTCGCGTGGGTTTACCTCAGAGACTGGTATGTTCAGACGCTGGGCAATGTCTTCGACGGTTTCGTTACCCTCGGAAATTATGCCGACCGATTTGGCAATTGCCTTGGCAGTGATGGGGTGATCGCCAGTGACCATGATAACCTTAATACCGGCCGAGCGGCACTTGGCCACGGCATCGGGCACAGCGGCACGGGGAGGGTCAATCATGGACATGAGACCGACAAAACGGAGATTGTCAATGGGGAAGTTAATGTCATCGGTGTTGAACTTGAAGCCTGAGGGATATTTGTCCGACGGCAGCATAAAGTCACAGAAGCCGAGCACACGCTCGCCGAGGCCACCGAGCTCCATGTAGGCATTGTTGAAGGCCTCCTTCATTTCCTCGTCCAGCACCTTCTCCTTTCCGTTGATGAAGATGGTCGAGCACCGCTCGAGAATTCGCTCCGGAGCTCCCTTCATCACAAGCAGATATCGCGGATCGTTGGGGTCCTCGCTTTCGTGAACGGACACCTGGTACTTGTTGGTCGAGTTGAAAGGCACCTCGGCAATCTTCTTGTTACGCTTGCGAACATTCATAACATCGCCTAGGGCCAGCTCCATGCACTTAAGCAGAGCAGCCTCAGAGGCATCACCGCTGACCTCCTTCTTGAGCACGGGCACACCGTCCTGGCCACCCTTGAACTCGGCACGATTACAGAGAGTGGCAATGCGAGAGAGCGCCTTGAATCCAGGGCTAGTTCTATCGTATTGAACACCCGACTGATCCTCGGTGGTGTCGGCCTCAATGATTTGGTTGTCAAACCACATGTGAGCGACCGTCATGCGGTTCTGGGTGAGTGTGCCGGTCTTGTCGGAGCAGATGGTCGAGGTGGAGCCCAGGGTCTCGACGGCCTCCAGGTTCTTCACCAGGCAGTTCTTCGAGGCCATGCGTTTGGCCGTCAGCGTGAGGCACACAGTAACGGTGGCTAGCAAACCTTCGGGCACGTTGGCCACAATAATACCAATAAGGAAGATAACAGCATCCAGCCAGTGGTAGCCCAAAATGAAGGCAATTACGAAGAAGGTAACTCCCAGGAACACAGCGACGCCGGTGATCAGGTGAATGAAATGATGGATTTCCTTGGCAATGGGAGTTTCGCCGGTATCCAGACCGGAGGCTAGGCCAGCAATGCGACCCATGACAGTATGATCACCACAGCTGATGACCACACCCTTGGCAGTGCCCTCCACGGCATTGGTTGAGAAGAAGGCCAAGTTCTTTGTCTCAAGCGGGTTCTCGTGGGTGAACTCGGCGTTGCGCGACTGCGGCTCCGACTCGCCGGTCAGCGAGGAATTGTCAACCTTGAAGGTGCGGGCCTCAATGATGCGAATATCAGCGGGAATACGGTCACCGAACTTGACTTCAACCACATCGCCCAACACGAGGTCCTCTGCGCGCAGCGTGAGTTTCTCCCCCTCGCGTATAACAGTGGCGAACTGAGGCACCATGTTCTTAAACGACTCCATGATCTTTGAACTTTTCGATTCCTGAGCACAAAGAAACGGGGGTCAGCACCAGATAGTTGCCACAGAGCGCTAATTTTCAGCTTACCTGGTAGTATGAGAAAATGCCCGTCACAATGACGACAGCTGAAAGTACAATACCTAGATACAAGTTATCATCGGCCGGCTCCTCGCTGGTAGTGGCCTGGATCGAATAGGCAACGAAGCAGAGAATAGCACCGATCCAAAGTAACATGGCGAAACCACCAAACAAATTTTTGCAGAACTTCACCCATTCGGGCGTCTGCTTGGGTGGCGTCAGCGCATTGGGACCATCGCGTTCCAGATTCTCCTTGGCCTTGGCATGACTTAGACCCTGCAAAGAGACATTATTGAATCGAATTAATTGCTAATCAGTTGACAAGGGACAGGAAGTGGTGACTCACATTCTCGGGATGTGTCTGAAAACGCTGATACAATTCCTCAGGAGAGATTTTATGATGGTCAATATCCAACTCCTGTTTGAGATCATCCAAATTCTCCTTCTTAGCTGCTTTGGTCGGCATCTTGCGTCTTGACTATGGGGGAATTAAGAATGACATTAGTCTCTGAACAAAGACAGAGGTGGACCAAGTGACCCAAAAAAGCCGACACAAAAAATCGATTTACTTCATGCCATTAACCCATCGTGTTAAATTTGCTACAGTGAAGTGTACCTGATATGGTGTAGGTATGGTAGATAGATAGATAGAAAAGATGGAAATAGGTTTTTACCTTAAGCGGGATTTAAATCCCACTACTTACCCATTAATTACACACACGGCTGTTTAAATTCAAAGTTCCTGCTTACTTAACCACTGATTGGTACTTTTATTTAGTATTATCGCCTGAGCGTGAGAATATTTTTATTTGGTTTTTTAAACCAATCAACTACACGTAATTGGCATGCAAAATGCGAGCAAAACATATTGAATGTGAAGATCACGTAAATGAATTGAATGAAAGAAAACAAACGTCATACAATTATATATGTTTGGGGTACATAGTACATAGAGACATACACACATATATGTATACTAACAAAACAAAAAAACTAGAATGAAAATAACCGTTTGTTTGATTCTACTTATAGAAAGTGTCTGTACATTTTTAAATCAACTAGACGCTCCGAGTCACCTAATTAGACAAAGAGTAGTAAAATGTAAAATTGGCTATACAGCTCCTCCAACGGGGCCAAGCCAAGCTTCTCTCAATCTCTTGGCGTGTGTGCTTTAAATTTTTCGCACAAGAGAAAGGGACCTACAGTATAACGCCGAATCCGAACGTCAAAGTTTGAGAAAATGCTTTTTCATGGCTAGAATACTTTACAGCTGGCGCCAATAGCTTGTGAAGGTGAAGCTCCATAAATACTTTTATTATTAGATGTTCAGACGCAGAATCGAACCAACGACCTCCCGCCCAGCAGTCCAGCACAATAACCGCTGGGCCACAGACGGCCACAAAGAGTAGTGTCTTACTAATAAAACGACCAATCCTCAAGAGTTATATTTCTGAACAGAAAAGACTCTGATAAGGTGACTCTATCTGCATATTTTTATAATATCAACAGGACATGGGCAGGACCATGTCGGGCTCAAACAAATCTCTTCTCTCTTTCAGAATTGGGCGGCACATAACAGGTTGAATCAAACCCCCAAAAAAATTGATTATCTCTTCTCATGATCAAAGAGAATCAGAGCCTGCAGTTGAAGTGGTTTTGTATCCTTTTGTTTTTTTTTTTTTTTTTGTTGCAGACAACGCGAAATGGTTGAACCACTGTGCTAAATACGAACAATATTAGAAAAACAATGACAACCGCAATTGGATCAGAACAACACATGGTTTAAGTTAAATTAAAAGGAATATAATTCTAAGTCATACTTTGTGAAAAACGCTTTTAAAGTTCTCAATGGACTTAACCCAGAGAAATTAGTTCGTTTAGTTTCGAGTTAGTCTAGTAAAATAATTAGAGTTTTCACGTCAATTCGGAGTAAAAATTATATTTAATCTTTTACTGTAGTGATCATAATTTTGTGTGATTATCTTGAAATTTGAACACAAATTTGTTTGACTTTCAGTCTCATATATACGGCAAGTCCGTATCTTCTGTGTATGCTGTACTGCTCTGCGGCAGCGAAGTCGACTCACGGACAGTATAAAAGCATATTCTGCTCTCTTTGCAACAACAAACAAGTTCTAAATGAGTGGGGCTTCACATACACACGCACTTGTGTTTTGCATGCCCCTGCTCTATCTATACCATTGTTAGCAAGATAGAGAAGGCAGCTAAATGTGCAATATAACTCAAAAGAAGCTTTTCTGTATTTATTTTATCTTTTCTAAAAGATAACGAAGTGTTTGTCAACACTAAAAATTTAATATAACAAGTTAATCTCATGACCTAGGGGTCTGGGCTATAGTACATTGGGTATTAAATTTTTTATTTTAGATTTAATTATTAAACAGATTACTTGTTAAACCCAGTTGACGTGAAAATCCTCAATATAAATTTAACATGCAAAACTTGGAATGTTTTAAACCAAAAGGAATCAGTATTGACAGCAGGACAACTGAAATATGGTGCTCTTGCACTAACATGAAAATAATCCTATAAAATGAAATGGTGACTTATTTTACACAATTGAGTTGAGCCTGTCTTGAAGTAAGTGTGCGATATGTTAAAGCTACGCTTTTTTACAAGTCTCTTCGTGTTGAGTTGTGCATGTTCATGTCACGAAAAAGTAGGACAAAATAAAATGATCGATACTTTTGTTTGACCATATGACATTTCTCCAAACAAAGATATATTTGGTTATATTAATAGGACAGAAACTTTTTATTAATCACTGTTAATTCAGATTCCGTGCTTATTAAATCGGATACGGAATTTATGTTTGAAAAAATATGTATATTTATTTGTATAAAGATCAATTAAAAAAAATGTGGAAACTGCGGATGTATTTTAATTTACCTAACTTAATGGCGATGAATGTAAAATGTATTTAATATGCACCGGCGTTTATTTTAAACAACGCTGAACTCGGTAGCTTTAAGGTTAGCAAAGATCGGACCAGCTGTCTAGCGTTTTTTTTAAGTTCTATATATACGTACTGAGAGAGAGAGACCATGCGTTTGACTCTTTGACGTCATAGATAAGATTCTCAAGCATGTACATTTCGAATTTCAATATAAAACTGTATGACTAATGCCTATATGTGTGTACCCAATATGAATTTGGAATTGCCATTATGGCATAATTATTATTGACCATGGCGATTCTATATTTATCATATCTGTTTTCCTGCAGAAATTTAAATGTCAAAAGCCACATAAATGCGATTGGAGGTTTGCCCAAATTGAAATAAATAAAAATAAATAATCAAACACATATATTATAAACGAAAATCAAGTGGAAAGGGTTAGTGAAAGCTAGATAGAAAAGTAGTAAATAAGAAAAATAGCATAAAATGATATGTATGAAACAAATTCGATTTACCTTGTAATGACCATCGGCTGTACGATTGTCGTCATCGGTTGCAATAACCGTAGCGACTCGGTAAGAGTCCGCTCTCCCGTGCTACGCGCATTATGAAATGTTAACGATTTGGCGGGATGTTTGGATTTTGATTGATGATGTCGTGAATGTCAATGAGGAACAAAACGGGAAGAAATAAGTACAAATCAAAAATGTAACAAAACAAAAGACGAGCATAAATAAATGCATACATTAAAGGATATGACTACAAAATGCATACATAAATACATTTAATATAACTAATTATATTATACTAAAATTATGATATAAGGCTTAGGATTGATGATTCTGCCGAAAACTAAAATCTATAATGGATCAGATGATAAGCTAGCAAAAATATAGCTTAGCAAAAATTCTAAATTTCAAAATTTCCTGTGAGATTTATAGGCTTATCGATTCTTTTCTTTATACCCTAAATATGAATCACTTTTTTTCTTGAAATGGGTCATTCCTTTTTAAATCCAACGGTCTCAAAATTCACATAAGTTTTGTTTAGGGCAATAAATTAAATATCATGGTGATTAACACTGAGAAAAATTATATATAAAACTTAGCAACAATTAATTAA
Source organism: Lordiphosa stackelbergi (assembly GCA_018904235.1). Taxonomy (NCBI): domain Eukaryota; kingdom Metazoa; phylum Arthropoda; class Insecta; order Diptera; family Drosophilidae; genus Lordiphosa; species Lordiphosa stackelbergi. The sequence goes on from JAEIFU010000052.1 coordinate 36,750, forward strand.
TATTATTAAACAATTTAAAAATGTATAAAATTATGATTTGAGTAGATGCAGATACCAATATCAACCCGAGACTTGTTCGATAATCCAAACTTGAAAAATACCGTTTTTAAACAACCCTTCTTTTCAATTTTTTCGTTTTTGACGATTTTTGAAATTGTTTATAAATTTAACAAAAATTTCGAAATTTTTTTATTGAAATCAAATATGTTGAATTTTGAGTCCGTTCAATTTGAAATAATACGACTGATATGTAAGAGTCTGGAAATGAAAGCCGATTAAGAGGCACTGAAGAATGGGTAGCATTAAATTATATGGCTTTTAATAAATAAGGTTTTTACTCTTTGTGATTAATTTTAGCCAAGAGAGTGGGAGCAACAATTTAATGTCTGTAAGGAATTTGAAAAATACATTTCCAATAACGAGCTTTTAGCGAAAATAATATTCGAGGTTTAAAAACATCTTGTCAAATTTTTGCAAAAAGATATTAAAAGAAATACATGAAATAATTTGAGGATATGTTTAAAAAAGTTTTATCCGCTTGTAGCAGAGAAAAGAATTCTAAAACCTTTGCCTTGCTGATTTGCTTGTTCCTCTTATCTGCGATAAGCATGTTGACACACTCAATTGTGCTTCGAAAATAAACAAAACCACAAAAGAGCACATTAGTCAGCAAAATAAAACATATGAATATTTATGTATCATACAAACTCATGCAATATAGTTTGCAGGCATGCTTGTACAATTGTACGTTGAAAAATAATCGCAATTAAATAATTTCTTAAAAATACTTGTGAGAGTGGAAGCTGCCGGCAGACTGCTTATGCTCAAAATTTGTTATTTCTGTTTCGTTTTAAGTTCAAGTGAGAAGAGCGCTGCCAGCGCAGACATGAAATAAACCTTGAAATTTGTATCGGAACACAATTTGAATTTTTTCTTACGCACTTTTGGATTGCCTTCTCTCTTGCTCTTTTAGCGTTTCTGCTGAGGTTCTCTACAAAATGCTTCTTTCTAGATCTGCAAAGTTTATGTTAGTTGTTAGAATCACTTAAAGTACCTTAGGCTTACATACAAGCTATGTCAGCGTTAGAGGTGCACACAATTGTTAACATTGACAGCGTTTTTGCTATACAATTCAATTTAATTTAATCCAAACGATTTGCGACAATTTTCATGGTTCAATTCATTTGAAAGAAAACAAAAACAAAAACCGCTGCACGTCACGCGGTTGACAAAACGCAGCATGTGAAAATCAAACAGTCGGAGCAATTAGCAAGGGTTGGGGCTGGAGCGAAGAGGCTGCCTGCGCAGGATGGACGGCGACGATATAAATCAAAATGCGCATAGAAACGCTTACATAACGCGTTCAGCAACGAGCAGAGAGCACACAGCCAATTAGACGAACACAGATACATTTGTATCTGTGTTTTGCGCGAATTTTGCCGCAAAGCATTTGGCATTTGAACTTGAATATCAATTTACAAAAATCCAATGATTGCAAGAGAGATAAGTATGTATGTACATAGATAGAGAGAGGAAGACTCGGTATTTACACGATAATTGTTCAATCAATGCAAAATTATCTGGCCTACGTGTAAATTCTCGGGCGTAACCGAAAATAACCAAATTAAATCACAACAAAAGTGAATACAATTGACAATTGTAAACATTTCCAGCCAGAGAAACTGCATACAACAGCAGCTTTGTTCGTGTGCGTGCTGCGGATTGAACCAGTTTGGGAATCAGAACAGGGCCCTTGTCACAGGTGTAGGGCAACGCGCGTTTGAAACCAGTTTATAAAGCTGCCTGATAACAAATCGCAGTACTGGGGAGTGCTAATGATTTCAACTTTAGACAGGTTCGACACATTCATATTTTTAACAATTGAATGCTAATTGTTTTCTTATTATTTGCAAGTTTTGCATGCCCCCTTTATCAATTCGCATTAGTTGTGGTGTTTATTCCTTAGCGATGTGTCAATTACTTCAAAGTGTGAATAAGTTTTCGCACAGACGGTGTCAGTTAAAAATTTTTGCATCTAAAAAAGTCTGTCTTAAATTGAGAAAAAGGAGGCAATAACAGTAAGCATGTTAAGCTCGATAGCTTAATTATTTAAGACAACCAAACTAGGGTGAATTTTGTGTATATATATTTTAATGAATATCTGTGAAAACCCACAGGACTAGAAATAATAAACTTTTACAAATTATAAATCGATATCTAAAATTTGCCTTATATTAAATTTAAGTTCTCATATGGTGTCTGTGTTCTAGGTGTCGACACGACTATGGGAGCTGATTATATTTGACATATATTTTAACTCTCAAAGAAATTCAGTATTCTTATATGGCTCTGAACGAGTTATAAAAATTATAAAATCATCTATGTCTACCTAAACGAAGACGTCCATTCATATGGAGAAATTTCCAAGTTAGTGATGCAAGAAATTTCTGAACTATACCAATGCGAAGCGCTAGCAGAACCGATGTCCTTTCGAAAATGCCGGTTCGGTTCCTACCCTACCTAATGGTAATAGCAAATAACATTTTTTTTATATTGTTGCTATTTTTATTAAGCAAGTGCAACTGTGAATAATTTCCTTCCCATTTTTTTTAATTTCACTTCAGTTGATCGCTGATGGCTTGAAAGGAGAAGAATGGCCTATTTACACACACTCCACAAAAAGTGCTGTTAAGCGTAACATTAATTCTTAACTGCAAACGTGCAAATGTTATATATGGCGAAATCGTTACTTCTGCTTCTTCTTCGCAAAATTTTTATAGGAAACTTCTCGTTACTTCGCCTGTCCATAAAGTTCTTACCATCAAAATGTTTAGAAAATTTGGAATTAATTTCAGGAATATAAAGCTAAGCGGATAAGCTTACATTATTTTAACCGTATCTTTTTCAACCCAACTAGGCTTTTAGTTCTCTATCAAGGATTTGTAGAAGGACTCTGAGACTTGGCTAAGCTATTTCAGTTTGTGACTGGAAGTTGAATAAACAAGCATCACTTTCGCGGTACTCTGGCAGATATCTATCCTTAACATTTGGTGTAATAAATCTAAAAACTTAAGAGTAATAATAAATTTTGTTGTTGGGGTTCTGACCTTTTTTATGGTTCATTTGAGCTTTTTTGTTTATAGCCGTGCTCCAGGTCAGGTTTGTAAGGGTGTCTTCAATAAAATAAAAGACGCTTCGATATATTTTGAATTCCTTCGGAGTGAAAACAAAAAATAGTGAAGTCTAATATTTTTCAAGATACTCTTTAAAACTTGACCTGGAGATCAGGATATAAGCAAAAGCTTATGAAAGAATAAATATTTAAAAGCGTAATACCAGCGAAATATTGATGGTTTGATTTAAAATTAATTTAGTTTTTTTAGTTTCGAAATGAACTTGAAATGGGAAGTTTGTTCATAGATTTGGAAATTCCGAATTCAGTAAGAATTTGAAGATATATGTATTTGAATATTCCCGGCTTAAGTTTGAAATTCTGGTTAGGTTCTTACTTGAAATAAGTGTGGCAGAACTTTTTTAATAATTTCGCACTCATTATTAGATTTAATGGTTTCTGAGAGCAGACGATAGCAGTTTAATTATTTTTCGACTGCAATTAGTAGGGGAACTAAAAAAAATGTAATAAAATGATTCAAATTTGATTTAGATATCTTTTCTCGTGACGGACAAACGTTATTATTAGAGCCTTTTCAGTAGTTGCGAATTAGAAAATAGTAATCGATTAGAAAAATTATCTGCTGAATAAGCCCAATAGATGAACATTTTTTTGGATTAACTTAAACTGACTATTTTTGGTTATATAACTCATATACGGATCTTCTTGAATGTTTAGCGTAATCACAAATCATTCCTACTTAAAAATAAACGATTTATATTAAGTACTTAGAAACGATAGCTAATAAAAACAGGGTTTATTTGCCCCAACTCGTGTTACCCACCTGAGCACTCATAACGTCTTCGGTTTGTTATTTCAAATTTATTAAAAAACGTATAAAAACTGTAACGATGGTAATAATAAAAATCGCTTTAAACTTTAAAGTTTAAGGGGTTTTAATGATTCACGCTTATGCAACAATCTGCAGGCAACCAAAAAAAATTAAAACCAACTCTGCAGGGATACGCAGAAGTTGGAAGCGTGGCAAGTCAGCAGGAGCCATGGCGGCAAAGCAGCAAGTGGACCGCATATGCTGGTGGAAATCATTGGAAAGTCGTAGCAGAAAAATATAGAACATGGAAATGCAAACAGACTGGAAACTGCACCCAAAAACAGCAGGATGCCAATAAACGGCACATGAGCAAGGAGGAATACAGCAATCGCCGAAGAGAAAGAGAGAGTGAGACCGACAATTCGAACTGAGTGCATTGAATCTGTCCATTTCGAAAGTGAGCGAGCTTATGGTAAACAGCGCAGCGAGAGAACTGTTGGATACGCGAGGGAAATGTAATAAGAATTTCTAGTATTTTTCCAAGATTTAATTTTTCCTGTGCTACGATTTGCCATCGTTTTTACGATGTTGAATTATGAAATAACCCATAGCGGGTGCTCGCCACGACCCTCCCCATTTCCCCTACTACTACGATGAGTGTATGCTGGGGGATAGTCAGGAAATTACTACTATTTCAAAATATAAATCGCATCAATTGAATCTAAACGATTTCATTGCCACTAAAGTACGTCAAAGCAACACGAAAATGCAAGATCGCAGACATGGTTGCTAAAATTCAAATTCACAATCATTACAAATCTATATAGACATGAGTTATAATATATTGCAGACATGCACTTTCACATTTTCCTTCTTTTATTAGCTGCAAATTTCATGTTACGTTCGCTCTCGTTAACCATTCTGTGTTGGGTACAAATGTATATCCATTACGGCGGCGCTGGCATGAAGTTTTTGGAAAAATCGATTTTGTACAAGGACGTTTTCGTGTCGCTTGGGTCGCTGCATAAAAAGATACCCAGAGTGGGAATTTTGACTGTAATTTTTTTCTACCTTTTACACGTTGGGTGCTATTACACAATTTTTGCGTTAAGCCTTGCCGTACTGGGATGCAGACTCTGTTGGGGGCTTTCGCAGAAAACTACCCCGGTTAGCAATATTGCACTTTTGTTAACACTTAATACGTTTCTTCGTTTACTTAACAACAAATCAAATCACACACGTTGCTTTTTTTTGTTTTAGACTCGTTAAGCCGTACGCAGCTTAAGAGTTGGCGATTTTTCTTTCTCGTATCCTGATTTTCCACTGTCCGTGTGCTTCTTCTTTGAGTTAATCGATGCACAGTTATTGTGTAAGCAGCACACCAGCACAACGCAGGCGGCGGCGGAGCGGAGCAGAGGAGCTGTACTAGTACTAGCACACTGGCTGTACCACCCGACAAAGACGAGAGCTCTTAGTAGCTGCACAGTTAGACCGACCTTCCCAGTTCGGTAACAACGCTCGACTGAAAATTTTCAGTGTGCCGCGAGTGGTTAAGCTTTCATAGAATGGCGAAAAATTCTATCGAGCACGGTGGCGACGTATGCTCTGAGCTTTCGCTTGGCAGATGTTACGCTCAGGCTTCCGCTGACGTTTCCTCTCCCAGCCCAAGTGCACAGCGTAGCGGCACATTAGGAAAGCTTTCCAACTCTCGGTGGACCGAATGTATGGCAGTGTGACATGTGAGGCAGAGATAGAGGACAATTCAGTGGGGCGAGTACTTCGGAACTGGAGCAACATACTCTGGGGCTGAGACTCAGCTTAAACTGAGAGATGGGTAGTGAGAGCGCGAGCGATACTTAGGGGTTGCGCGCAGCCCATGGCAGTGCAAAGGAATGTGTGTCAGGCGAATTGCGAAAGACTAGCGAAGTTTACATAAATTGTATAACAAAAACAAAACCGTTGGATAAAAGGGCACGCTACTTTGGCATTTTCTTCAAGCCTGCCTGCCATTTTTAATCGTTTATCGAGCCCCAAAATGACGTCACTTTTGGCCAAGAGTGATGTCAATAATTTATGCATATGTATATGTCAGTTAGACAACCGCCCAGAGGGCGGTCAAAACTCCGACTGGTAGTAAATCAATGTTAAAGTATATGCATATATCTTAGCTTAACCATGCCCACTTATGACTCTCATGAATGGGGTCTAAGGATATATTAGTCCAATTCAGTGCTCGACCTAAGTATGGTTTAATTACATGATTTGTCACCAGCACACACATAAACCCAAATGTCCAGGAAAGTAACACAAGACGAAAGCAAAATAATTAGGAAAGTCGGACAATTCCGACTTTTAAATACTCTGTATCTGCCAATGCTTTCAATGTAGCGCCAAACGAACTGTATAAAGTACTGCACAATTACTTGATTTGCTTATAAGTCGACTACGGTTCATTTGACCTTTTCAAAACTTGGAGGAGTGACAACTAAATATATATTTCTGTGGCAATAAGGAATAATTAATGCTTCCTCGGTTTCAATTCTGTTTTGTGCCAAAATTTCACACCAATCGGAAGAGTGGTTACAAAGATATAACGATAAAACAAAACAACTTAAGTCTTGAGAAGTCTAAATAACTTTAGTTAGTAGTTTAGTAAGCAAGAAATCAAACCGGAGCCGCACCGGCAACCGTATACCGAAAAGAGTCGATTAACAGTCAGAACCGGAACCAGAACAGGAACCGATATTCTAGAACCGAAAAAATTGAAAAGAACCTTCACATTATACCGGTACGGTTAATCGTAATAAAATTTATATTAGTGTTTGTGCAGTGAAACTGCAACGAGCAATTAATTAGTTTAAGAATTGGCAGTTAATTTAAACGATCCCTTAAAATGCCAAGCGCAAAATCCAATGTTTATCGGTAGTATTTCGATGATATTAAAATAAATGTAAGCAATTGTTTTATAAAAGAGTGTGGAAAAAAATTAAGGTGAGCAAGGTGTTTACAAATTTACTTTCCGAAATATTTACATTTGCATACATATGTAGGTACAATGTAAAATGATGCTCAGTCTAATGCACATTTGTAAGCTTACAGACTTTTCTCTTTGGACATGCATATACATAAATACATACTTATTCGGGGGAAAAGCGCACCGCAACCAATCCTGGACCATTGTGATCCTATATGTGCTATTGTCTGCATGCCTCTAATGAAAACAAGTGAGAGTGTTGCGGTCGAGTGCCCCGACAGCAAAATTCCCTGTTCCAAGTAATGTGGTTCCTATAGCTTTGAACTCCTTTTTTTAAAATTTATTTAAATAAATGGGGAGGCGCACTTGCATATCTTCGGTGGTTTTGCTCGGATCTTATAGTGGTATACAGAATAGACAGATATTGGGCCTTACCGAATATATATTAAGTCACTAGGTTCAAGCTTAAAAATTGAAGCTCTGGCAGATTTTCGCGGATAGAAGAAGGAGGAGGAGGAATTTGCCAAATCTGGAGGAAACTTGATCTGGGTACAGTATACACCTACATACATGCAAAAATTTGTGGCTCTACCTCTTATAGTCTCTGAAATCAACGCGTTCATACAGAGAGAGAGACAGTTTTTCTCTGCTAAAAGATGGAGGAGGTGGAATTTACCAAATCTGAAACCAACTCGATGTGGGTACAGTATACACCTACATACATGCAAAAATTAGTGGCTCCACCTCTTATAGTCTGTGAGATTCACCCGTTTATACAGAGAGAAAGACAGTTTTTCGCTGTTAAAAGATGGAGGAGGAGGAATTTTCCAAATCTGAAACAAACTCGATGTAGGTACAGTATACACTTACATACATGCCAAAAATTGTTGCTCTATCTGTTACAGTCTCTGAGATCGACGCGTTCATACAGACAGACAGACGGACATGGCTATACTTTATGGGGTCGGAGTTGCTTCCTTCTGGCTGTTACATAGATTTGCACAACTTCATGATCCTCTTTTTCCCATTTTTAATGAGAACAGGGTATAAAAAGCTAACCCTATGTTTGTGTTTACATTGTACAAAATACATAAATATGTCCATATACTGGCATGCAAAAAAACATAAATGACTGATTTGTACAATTTTATTAACCCGCAATCAGTATAGATCGTTGAAAGTTTATTTTCCGGTGTGATGATTATTATTTCTCCGCTAAGAAATCAGATGGAAGGAAATACATTGATTGCATTTTTGCTTCTAAGAAGCAATCAATTATTTACATTCTTTGAAAATAATTTTTTTTTTAGTTTGAGTAACGCTAAGTTTGGTGAAGACAAAGTTAATTAAATATTATTTCAATTATCTTATGAATGTAAACTTCTGAATATAGCAAACACACGCAAATAAAATTGATAATAATTGTACACATACGTGTGTATAGCTGCTCAACTACTGTGTTTGGACTTAAATTTTAACTTAAGTACCGGTATAGCGAAATAAAAATCTAGGTACCGATGCGGGACCGAATACCAAAATAAAATAGAACCAAAACAGAGACAGAAGTTTATGTAACAACTTGAGTTGGTTAAAAAGACAGAACTTCCAATCCGTAAAAAATGTCCACATTACGATCAAACATTTTTATCACTCATTAAAATTTAATTATAGCTTTTCTGATAAATACGAAAACAAACTTGTGCTCTTAATGCTTATAGCCCTAGTTATATTTGTAGTTCGAGGAATTTACCTACAAAATTTTGGGAGATTTGAAGGATACATTCGACTTCGGGCTGTTACATATGCTAGCACAAACTTATTATATTCTTTTTACCATAGGTACAGAGTATAAAAATCAATAGACAACATTGTTGAAGAAGCGGAAGAATGGGGCTGGTTTTCTTCAAGGCAAATAGCTACAGTGAGAGTCATTGTTGCTATGTAAGCTCTGCTTAATTGAAACCAGCAACAACACACAAAAATAATGGTAATTTCAGGAGGATGGCGGTGAATATCGCATAAGAGAGATGGCAGGATACTGTAAGTATTAATGCTTAGTGTGGAATAAAAACATTCTTCAACTGCAAGAAGTCAGAAATTTAGTTTTTCGCGAATATCTTGGAAACGGAAACTAAGATTTGGCTTAGACATACCAAGTCGTAATCAGCATGAGTAGGCACGCAGAAATTTGTTTAAGATGCTCGGGATACTCAAAAAAGGTCTCAATTTGTAGAACTGTGTCATCATTTCAATTACAATTCGAAATTCCATATAGCAAATTACAAGGGGACTGAAAAAACTTCGTCATAAAGAACATTCCTAATATAGAAAAAAGAAAATTGCATAGAATTTTACCTTACCAGTTAATAATTTAGCATTTTGACATTTTTATTTTTAGCATTTTTTCAGACCAAAATTTAGACTTCTCCAGATTTATGTTGATTTGATTTACTGATTTATCTTTGTAACCACTTATCCGCTTGGTGTGAAACTTTGACACAATATAGCCATTATTATTAAATTCTCAATTTAGAAATAACTTGAGATACGCTGTTATGCCTTACTGACACAGAAGTTTTACAGTAACTAAGTTTTTTAAAACTAAAACAATTTTTTTGATATTTTCACTAAAAACTACTTTTTTTAAATATTTATACTCGTAACGAAATCTTTTAGGATCAATTTGAAAATAGAACTTCTTCATCTCCTTTTGACGAATTTCAACTCAATCTATCTAATGCAATTAAATATTAAATGTATATGTGTATGTTTTCAAGACCTTTATGATAATCCAACCTTCAAGTTTTTGCAGGCTTGAGGTCACGTTATGCTCTGTAAATGAACGTCGTAAATTGTCACCCTTTTGAAGAAACTTTTGGCAAATTGCATACACCCTTAAAAGGTAATGACAACAGAAACATTTATTGTAAGCCAAGCCTTTCCATGAGCAGAAGATTTTTTTGGGTTTGGGTTCTTCAAATCATTGACAAAGTTCTTTAATAAATTGACATATGTAATGATTCACAACATATATGTTAATGATTATTTAATTTCACTAAATTTTATGCTAGTGAATATGCACTCCCAATCAATCAAATAGACTCAACGTGCTTGGTCTGTACATTTTGATTTTTTTTTTATGTCGTAATTTTTCAGCTTTCAGTACAAAATTTGTTGTTTTCCGACCGATGGCTCCTATGGCAGCTAAAACATATAGTCATCCGATTTTGACCAAAACTTGCAAATCTGTGTGAAAGCATATAATAGGAATAAAGGCTGAGTTGGGAGATGTTTTTATTAAAAACAAAAAAGTTTTTCTCACTGAGACCCACTTTTCGACCGATAGTTCCTATAGTAGCGATAAGATTTAATCATCCGATTTTGACCAAAACTTGCAAATCTATGTGAAAGCATATAATATAATTAAACGCTGAGTTGGGACAAGTTAACATTAAAAACAAAAAAGTTTTTCTCACTTAAACTTATTTTTCGACCGATAGTTCCTATTGCAGCTATAAGATATAGTCATCCGATTCGGTCGATTCCGACATATGAGAAGTGTGCAGTAAAAAGAAGACTCTGTGCAAATTTTTAGCTCGGTAGCTCTCAAACTGAGAGACTAGTTTGCGTAGAAACAGACAGACGGACAGACAGCCGGACAGACAGACGGACGGACAAAACTAAATCGACTCAGCTCATCGTCCTGATCAAGAATATATAAAGTGTATAGGGTCGGAAATGAATATTTCTGTGCGTTGCAAACTTCTGTGCAAAATTATAATACCCTTTGCAAGGGTATAACAATGGAAGAGATTTTTTGGCAAAGTTATTTATTGACTATCATCTGTGCGAGTTATTTTTTGATTTTACTTTAATGCCATCCGATTAATTTTACGATTTGTCTTGCATTCGCCATGACGACCAACAAATCACAAGCTCGCTTTTCAAGATCAGAAATTGAATATTCAACAGACAAATCTCGAGTTTTTTTGATGGTTTGGGAATGTATTAAGAAAATAACTATGGACTCGGTTTCGTTTCAGGATTGAAACAACAAGGACATGGCTAGGGTGCAAGATCCTGAGAATCGTTATCCATCTCCACTACAATTTGGTAGACCCGCATATAATATGTAATATGGAGTCCATATATTTAAGAATCAAGTTCTGGATACAAAAAAAAAAACTTAATTCATTTTCATCCCCATCTGATGCCTGTTGGTAATCCACCACCCTACGCTCAGGGCCAAAACAAACAAACAAGCACTAGGCACTCTGACTGACTTAAAGTGGCCAAATTGCCGGCGCTAGAAGGCTGAGTGTAAACTGAAACTCTATCTGTGGTGTAGTGCTCACCCTCTGTTCTAATATAAAGTTATGTAATGACACGACAAAACACTTGGCAGCCTTGCAGAGGATAGAGTGGCTGACCTCAAAATCGAACAACTCGTGCGTACAGAACGGCTTATGTAAAATGCAAGGCACAGAATTTCAGCTGACAATTGGTCAACTGACATACTCAATATCGAGCAGCCGGCTTGATTTGGCGGAACGTCATATGCAGACGTCATTTCAAATAGCGGATATCACATATCGATTCGATGTTGTGTCTGGTGAGTTGACTCATCATATCATTCATCATGAGCACGTTAGGTCGACTTATTGATACCAAAATACAAGACGAAGCTGAACATTTGGAAAATCAATAAGCAAAATTATGAACTATGCAACGGGCTTACTTGTTATTATTTTGACTTGCTCAGTTGCTTGTGCGCTTCGTAGCAGAAGCTGATTTTAGATAATATACAATCATCAAATGTTTAGGCTGGTCAAGCCTAAAAACAATAATTTCGGTCCAAGACCATATTGCAAAATTTACATACTGCAGCTAAAACTTTGGCTGAAACGATAATTGGGCAAAGCAGAACTAGAGCTCTCACACATCGCGCGGAGGACTTGCATAAGCAACTAACTCAGGCGTTTTAATTGCGTTCATGACCATGGCAAACGAGACACAAATCACAGTATACATAATGAACATAAGTGCCTGATATATGGAGCTGTACTTGAGCATTGATTAAAACGTATGCATGAATGAAGAGCACTGTGTTCTGCCTCTGGCATGGGCTATGATGCCATTTGGACACTGGAATAATTTGCTAGTCTAACATTTGTCGCTCCTCGTAGGCGTTATCACAATAGATTTACGAGTGTACATATAGCGCTTAATTTGCGCTATTCATCCCAAGTAGCTGAAAACCTTAGACGATGAAGGAAAGTCACTCGCCTCGTTGAATGAAATGCCCCGGAAAAAACCAATTGTTATGCTGCGTTTAATTTAGTAGAGCAGTGGAAGCATATGCCTCCAGCCAGGCTGACTGACCAACTGACGGACGGACTCTGACTGGGCTGGATTGTGGGCGGCAGGTCTCACAGTCTCATAGACATACAGTGCAAAGATTCGCCGAGCGTTGGCTTTGAGTTTCAGACTGTTGAAAATGGAGCAATAAATTCTAATCAAAATTAAAATATACATAATAATAAAGTAAGCAAAGCTAACGTATCTAGTATAGCAGACACATTCTCTGTAGCCTCACTTAGCGCGTGTGGACACTTAGTATTGTCATTGTCATTGCAATAGATTTGGATAAAGGGAGACGGAGAAGAGCGGAGGATTATGTGATGCTTGTGGTATGCTTTATATGTGGAACAATTGGCTGATTTAACACTCAAAATCAGCTGAATGCCGAAAGATTTTTAAGCCATTTAAGTGAGGTTCTGCGGTAAATTGATCGAAATAAATGGTACCGTTCTGATTCGGTGCAAGGTTAGGGCTATATGGTTTCCTAGCTCAAGCTGTCCCAGTTTTTGCCGGGTCATCAAAGATGTGTGGTCTGCGTTGTCATAGATGGAAAATGACACCTTTACGATTGATCAATTCTGGCCTTGATTTCTCGTTGATGACTGCATTCAATTTGTCCAGTTGTTGACAGTAAATATCCGAAGTTTAATCGTTTGGTTCCTTGGAAAGTATTACTCAAAATCTTGGCGGCACCGAGAGCAGGATGAAAAAATTTTTTTATACGCACACTCGCCTTCTAATCCCACCAAACAGACAGCATAACCTTCTTTGGTCGATATCAGCCTATTGCCACAGTGCAGTTTGAGCTGGTTCACCATGCGTTGACCATCTGGATCGTTTTCGATTAACGTTATTGCTAAACTAATTCCGATTTTTCATCTCCAGTTATGATTCGCTAATTAAAAATGGATCAGGAATTCATTGCGTTTAAGATGCATATCACAAATATGATTCGGTTTGTTAAATGAATTTCTTTCAATTCATGTGGTACCCAATTATATCAAGCTTTTTCACCAGTCCAAGACTTTGTATGTGATAATGAACGGTTGATTTTGGTATATTTAACTTTTCCATCTCACGCTCAGTTATATGACGATCCAATTCGATTAATGCTTTGATTTGGTCATCATCAACTTCATTTGGCCGACCTGAACATTTGGCTCATCTTTAAGTGAAAAATCTTCAGAACGGAAATTTAATGAAACCAATTATTGACACTGTCTTTTCCTTTTTAAGGCTTTATCACCATACACATCACGTAATCTTTTTAGCAACTATCTGCGCTTTTTCCTTTACGGAAATAATGAAAGCTAAAATATGACGAAAATGCGATCTTTTGTGGACTCCATATTAAAAAAGGGCGCCAATACAAACAAATGTAAACAAAATTACGCGCACTTTTTTCTAAAGCAAGCTAATAGTGACAGCATAATAACTGACAAAAGAAAGAATGCAATTACAGAGTCAAGGTTGGATAAATAACCCCAGCCAATAAATTTGCGAAGGCCTTTAACTTATAAAATATAATTCTTTTTCATTTTTTTATTTTTTTATGTGAAGATTTTTAATATAATTTAATTTTTATAGTTATGTAAAAAATAAAAAATTAAAGGGATGGAAAAGTTGTTTTAATAAAAATTTAACCGTATTTGTTGTGAGGAGCAGCCAGAAGCATTGGAAGAACTGCCAAAGCATCCCTGTAAATTCAACTTTTGGTGTGATTTATGGGCCAGTGGCATCATTGGACCGCACTTTTTTAAGGACGACGAAGGCAGGAAAGTTACAGTGAATGGAAAGCTCTACCTTGCGATGATAACAAACTTTTATTGCCCAAAATGGAAGAGCTGGACTTGGCTGACATGTAGTTTCAACAAGACGGTGCCACATGCATCTCAGCACGCGAATCAATGGCCCAATTGACAGGCGTGTTCGGTGAACACTTTGATTCACGTTTGGGGCCGTTCAATTGGCCACCGAGATCGTGCAATATAACGCCATTACAGTTGTTGAGGCTCATGTCTATAGCGACAAGCCCGCAACAGCCAATATTGAAAACAATTTCGTAACATACCGGCCGATATTTTGAAGAGAGCATGTTTTGACTTAAAGCATTTTTAAAAAATTCAAAATTAGTACGAAACAATATGTTTTCAATGCAGATCATCTAAGTACAGCGCAAACTGCTTTGAAGAAGTGGGAAAAAACATAATTTCTTAAATCGAAGCTATTCCTATAAGTAATGGTTCCCGATCAAGTTCAGTTTCTAGTTGTCATCAATTTTCAAGGGTTATGACCAAAAAAATCTCGACCGAATTCTTCAGTTCCGTACCGGTTTGCAGCCTTGAATTATACAACATTTTTAAGGACAGTTCATTAGCTCAGAGACTTGTTTTGATTATAGCCCAGTTATAGTAGGTACGCTTCTTACGTGTTCCCCCAATGGCCAGATATGTCTTATCTGCTGACGCATGCGATACAATCATGACCACCAAATACGCAAACCAGTTTGCCTCAAGTGGTAAAAATGAAAAACTAATTGCTGCTGTTGATATTTGATTTGTTTGACTTTATTAAGAAGTGCGATAATTTTTTGACACAAGTCACAAATTTATTGCCAAAATATTAAGCAAAAAGACAAACTGCTTAATTTGTTTGCATTTGCATTACATACAGGCAAAAGGCAAATGGTAAATGGACATGGAAACTCAGTAGCGTCAGCAATGTGTATTAAATTGTATTTAAATTAAAACAAATTACGGACGGCCCGTGCATTCGTATGTGTAAGTGGCAACAATTGTTGATATTGTCGTCATATGGATGACATTAAATTAAATAAAAATTTATTGTGACGATTTAAGAATCAACAAACACTGCGACAAACACAGAGTGCGAATAAAATGATACAGGAGAACCAGAAGAACATGAATTGACACCATGCACAATTGAGTTACATTTGATCTTAACAGGATGTAGTAGACAATTATTAAGTAAAACATTTCAATTAATTTTCCAGCAACACATTTGGCTGACCTCATCAATGTGAAAACTTTTCTCATACAAACGTATGAAATTAAAAATACAAATCACGAATCGATTTCAACTGGAACGAACAGGATTTATTTATTTACTTTTTAGCTAAAGCACGCCCGAGAACTACACACTTATTCCTCCCCTTCAATGATCTCCGCTACTGACAGCAACAACATTTAATGAGTAAAATGGACAGCGGAATTTCTGTACTTTTTATGCTTTTGCAGAGGGCATTATAAGTTGGTCAAGATGTTTGTAACTTATCTCGCATAAAAAGTGTGTTTTCAGTTGAATATATTGTTTTGAAACTTTCTTATTAGCAACTGAGCTACTAGATGTAAATGTTAGTCTCTCCCCTGACACCACTTTCAAACTAAAACAAGAGTGTTAGTTAAAGTCGACCCTGCCCGACTAGGAAGAAATGTTTAATAGCCTTCCTTAATGTTAGTTAACAGAGGACCAAACATTACTGTTAATCTTTTAAAATACTGCCTTAATTTGGCCCTTACGTAAATGCCTAGGTGACAAAAGGTGAATTCTTATAACTCCACTACTTATTAACCCAATGACCTATATTAACCTAATGAAAATTTCAGAGAACATAAATGTTGGGTACATAAATGTAAATTTTAAAGCAAAAATCGATATCATAAAAATTGTGGGAGTTATTCAACATTTTTTATTGTGAGGGTGTGAGTGAGCGTGGCAAAAATTGAAAACAAACTTGATCTGCGTGCACACAAAAGAAGTCTAAATTTCAAATTTAGTTGCTCTAGCTCAGTCTCTGAGATATAGGTGTTCATAGAGACGCACACTTGGCCAGTGGGACAACTTTTTGGAGAAAAGTCCCAATTTTTTGTTTGGGGAAACTGGATAAAATGACTTTTGGAAATGATTTAGAATGCATATATCTATTTTTTTGCAAAATTTGGAACCTTTTAACAAAATAGTTTTTGAATGGAAGCCGTTCAAAGTTAATTTTAGTTAATAGTCTTAGAAGCACTGAGGGTAAATTGTAATATATTAAAAGATAATGGATTTTTAATTAATTCAATTTTTTATTTTAATTTTGTTGTTTTAAGTATTGAATCTAAAGAGCAGGTAAAATAGATGGAAAAATCGGTAAGGGGAATCAGATTGACTAAAAATCCTCGACAGGGTGGGCAGTCAAAATCATGTAACTCTTTGGGTTAATATCTCATAAGCCATTAGACATATTATGGCATCAACTTTTCTTAGTTAGTCAAAAAATGAGATTTCTGGCCCACAGTGAGACGGACGGACAGGGCTATATCGACGATTCTGATCAAGAATATATATACTTTATATGGTCGGAAATATTTCCTTCTGCCTGCAACATACATTTGCACGACTTTAGTATACCAGGAAACTTCTCTGCTCCCGTTGGCAACCCCTGATATTAAGAGAGGTAGAGGGAGCGGTTGTATTGTGTATCTCATTTTTGTTGTCCTTCTTGAAGAGCGAACAAGTGAAAATTTTTTTTAAAAAAAAAGGGCGGGTTTAAATTTATTTAACGTCGGCAACAATAATATTAAGGAATAATTAAGAAAGCAGATTATAAACGATTGTCAACATCAAGTGCAAGGAAATTTATATTTGGGTGCGATTTGAATATAAAACGCTTACTTTGATGCGTTTTATAAATGTCACAGCAGCGTTTTATAAGCGTTTCGCTTATTTTTGAACGCTTACAAAACTTGTATTTTTCTATGAAATTGTTTGCTGATAGCTGTTACATTGCCTTTATGTGTGTAAGTGCATGCTAATTTGTATATACCCCTGATGATTATGATTGTTTTACATTGTACAATGAAAATAAATACCAGTATGCAAGGGAACTTAAATTCCCTATAAAATAGGACGGGTCGTGGCACAAAAACACAAATTGCCCAATATCACGTCGACTAGATAAAAAAAGCTTGACAGTCATGTCGATCAGCAAAACACAAATCAAGCACAGGAAAAGAAAACTGCTGGTTCCAGGTGCATTGATGAATTATTTGAGCCCCGCATTCTTGTGGTAATTAACAAACACACTTTTCGAGATGCGTGTGATTCTCTGAGCCGTGAATTTTATTAACCCGTTATTAGTACGGAACGTAGAATCCGATGGACGGAAATACATTGACCGCTAATATGCTTCTAAGAAGTAATCATTAGTTAACCTTCTTTTTAACCAATCTTAAGTTTAAGTTAGTGAAGACTTTGAGTATTAAATATTATTTTAATCATGCTATGAAAACAACCTTTTTTTTTTTTTTTTAACAAACACACGCGGAAAAAATATATGACACATACATGTGTTTAGCAGCTTACCTACTTTGTTTGGACTTAAGTTTTAAAATGTCTATTAATCTTACCGGGCGATACCGGTAAGTACAGGTATACCGAAATAAAAATCTAGGTACGGAACCGAATAGCGAAATAAAATAGAACCAAATCAGAACCTTTAAAGGAAACATAAGTTTTGGTATGTACCAGAACCAGATTCGATTCAGATTGATTCTCCGCTCTCTACTAAATTCTCATTTACTTCTTTTGGAATTCGGTTCCATACCGCTTTTAAACGATCCAAAGGTTGATTGATTCCTTTTAATGAATGATCAAAGATTTTTAATTGGATTGAGGTCGGGACTTTGTATTGACCACTCTATCGATTGAATATTTTGTTCCCAATCCATTCCTTTACAATTTTCGCTATGTTGAAAAACAATTTCTTTTTCGGGATACACACATTTGTCCATAAAATTGGGAAGATGGGTTTGTAAAATATGTAGATAGTTTTCTTTTCGCATGATAGCATCCCAAAATCATTAAGTTTCCGCCGCCATGTTTAATTGTTTAAGTCACATGCTGTCTTTGAAGACTTTACCCGGGTCCACGTCAGCAATATTGCTTTTCATCTGACTGAAAACGGTAAAATTTCAACTCATCAGACCAGATAACCGATGGTAAATTTTTTGTGCTCTTTTTTCATTTAGTACATCATTAGTCGAACATCTGAGTTCGTTAATAATGACCTTTGACTTGCGGTTTGGGAGCGCATTTCGTTTCTTTTTAGGTGCGATCACCGCCGATTGGCTCATACCAAGCCCCTATTTTTCTCATTTTTATGCAAAATATCAACAACTTATTATAATAATTATTAATCTGCATGATTTTTACACCCTTGCAAATGCTTTAATATATCAGAGTTTAAGAACGCCAGCATTAAAACAAACAATTTGTCTGAATAAAAGCCCCTTTTCCACCGATAGTTCCTATGGCAGCTAAAAGATACAGTCATCCGATTTTGACCAAAATTTTCAAATCTATGTGAAAGCGTATACTATTAATAATCGCTGAGTTGGGAGACGTTAACATTAAAATCAAAAAAGTTTTTCTCATTAAATCCCATTTTTCGACCGATTGTTTCTATGGCAGCTATAAGATATAGTCATCCGATCCGGTCGGTTCCGACATATTAGCAGTGTGCAGCTTTAAAACTGAGAGACAAGTTTGCGTAGAAACAGACAGACAGACGGACGGACAAAGCTCAATCGAATCAGTTCGCCGCCCTGATAAAGAATATATATAGTTTATAGGGTCGGAAATGAATATTTCTATGCGTTGCAAACTTCTGGGCAAAATTATAATACCCTTTGCAAGAGTATAAAACTGTTTTGATTTGCTTGTATGGTTTTGTTTTATGGGAGACGAAAGTCAGTGTCGTAAAAATGCACTCACTTTTGCACGCCTCTGTATTACAGAGTCTGTTATTACTTTATACAGTGGTGGACAAAAGTATTTTGACAAACAAAAAAATCATAAATAATCTATTATATCGTTTAAACAAAAATCCTAAAATTTTGAAATTTGTATCGAATACTGGTATAAAAATAAGCTTTCAATTAATCATGTCAAGAATTCAACATTAATTTATTCTCAGCACAGAACCTTAAATAGTCAAAGAATCATTGTTTCTAGACAAGTTTTTCACGCTAAATCCGAATCTAGCTTTAGAAAGTCCATATCTCTAATGGATCATTTGTAAAATGGACATAAAAATGCAAAAATGGCATTTTTGACCATTTTCCAAGGACCCTATGTACTAAAAACAGTTTTTTATTTTTTTAAATTTGTAAATGTCAAGTTAAAGTACTCGGTTTTATCTGTAAATTGTAGTGCATGCAAATTTAAATTGTAGTACTGAGCTACTGATTTGCATTCAAAATATAGAAAATTTTCTTTGATTAAAAAAATTTTTTTTCTAAATTTTTAACATATTTTTCTAATATTCAATGCTTCTTGTTTGCTTGAAAAGCGTTCTATTTTTCTTTTGTTTTTTTCTAAAAGTCGCCTTAGGACGGATTAAAAAGAATTTGAGGCTTTTTTTCTGTGAGTGCACTTTTGTCCACCACTGTATGGTCCGAAATAATTCCGTCTGCCTGTTACATACATTTGCACGACTTTAGTATACCCTTTTTATTCTACGAGTAACGGGTATAAAAATCAATATGTGAAATATGCTCATTTAAGCACACCTCACGAAATCCAACATGTAATAAGGCCCCCTCAAATACAATAATTTTAAATCTTAAGCTCTCTCTCAGTTTACGAAATTTGTAATAAAGTCACAGGGGCAATTGACTATGAAATATCTGAAGCAGTTAGATTATTTCCTTTAGCTCCAGAAAAGCAGAAAGTGACTTGTGGCTAGCCTTAATCTTAGACTTCCTCCCACAAGCTCAGCAAGAAGAATTGCGGTAATTGTTGTCGGCTTTTGCCTATTAAGGCAGTGCGTAAGTGTGCGGATTTCGAGTTCAGCTTAGCCAGGGGCTGCATCAAACTTGTTTTAACCGGCGAAACACTGACGACCCTAACAAAAGCCCGTTTTATTTATTTTTGTTGACCATCCACCCTCGTCAAGTATTAGCTATAGGCGTTCCTTGACAGAGTCTCAGACACTCGGTCGCAGTGGTGTCTCGAGGTTCGTTTGATCGATAAGTTCCACCTGTACGCCTAAAAATAAAAATAAATCAACGCCCAGGCCCAAGCCCTAATCTACAAGTGTTGAGTGTGGCATTGTTATCTGATAACTGGTCGCCAAGCAAATAGAACAGAAAACTCATGCCCAGGTTATGCAATCGAAGCAATTAAAACCTTCGCTATTGACGCAAACAGCACACGGTGCCAAATATCGCACAGACCTGAGGAGCATTGGAGTCCTTGTGCAAAACTGACAACAAACAGCCAAACAAATAGACAATTTGCATTGCCATGCCATGAATTCTAATTGACGCCTCGCCATAAACGACCAAGAAACGAGTACTCCCAAAGAAGACATCTGCCCTCCGGTCTTTGCCGGCAATCTTAAAGCATTTCCCATTGTCAGTCGATTAGATTTTTATTGGCATATAATTGAATTAAAACGGGCATTATTATTTTGCTGGCACGCTTTGATTGCCGTGCACCGGCAAAAACAAGCGTAAAAATCAAACAAGTCAACATTGGAAGCAGTTTTCTGGTATTTTCCAGTTGTAATTATTATCGCAGTTCGTTGTGCCGTATTCCCTGTTGTCGCTTTTTATTACCGCCAACAATGAATGCGGTGCACAAAACGGTGGCAGGGCGGAAGCCCTCCCCCCAGTCACAACTACAGATGTTCGTCTTGGCCTGTCGGAACTGGTCTACCCCGCCCGAGCTATAGAATGCCCATGTTGATTTTTACTGATAAGAGTAACGAATACTCACGTTGGTAGATATTTTTTGTTTGTTTATCTGTTGTCCAATTAATTGTATTTCCCAAGCGATAAAGTTAGAACTCAGCACTTGACCAGAAGCGGTTTAGTAAGATGAGCTATTTGAAGAGTTTCAAAAGTTGTAGAGTTGGGGGGAATTGTAGTTGATATAATTTACGTCTACTTTATAATCTACTTCATTATCGTCATGGTCGTCGCTTGGTACATAAAACATCAACCAGAATGTAGTTTCTTGATTTTTTGCTCTGCTTTTCTAAATTGACTTAAATTGAAAGCGCATGACTCAGCATACGAAATGAAGATAGGCACATAATTCAATGCTCAATGCGGATTTTGTGCGTGAAATATGTTACCGCTCTAGAGGCTCAAGCTGATTTTAGAAATTTATAGGAGGTTTTCAAACATTTCTTATGTACCAAATCAAAACTTCGCGTTTGGTTTTTCTGTAAAGTAAATTAATGAATAGGTTAGGTAATTTGTTTGAGTAGCTTACATAAAGTGACTACAGCACCCTCAATTATAGGCAAACATCTCTCAACACACATCGTTTGTTTATTTATGCCAATTCATTATTATCATCTTACTTCAATAAACCTAAGTATATATTTTTACATAGTCTTACTCAAGTTGTCCCTAATGGACTTTCTAGAATTTAATTATATTTAATATCTAATTGGATCCTTTTCCTTATTCAAATCAATCGGTTTAGTTGTCGCTATTGGCTCTATCTATGGTAAAAAAACGGACCACTGATTGGAATTCAGAGCCCAAAATTACAAAGGGAGCGTTGCTTTTTTCTCTGGCTAACAAGCTTGTAGGCCTGTGCTATGAGCCATTTCATTTATATTGTAAATGTGCATTTCCACCAAGACCAATAAAATGAAAAGTACTTATGGTTTTAAAATTATTTGTTTTTTAAATTTTTTTTAATTTTTTTCTGAATGAACAATATGTCGAGAATATTGTGTACAAATTTGAAGTCAATCCGAGTAAAACTAACGGAGTTACAGCGTTTCAAACGACCGGCCGTGCCCCCTGATTGCTACCGTATGAAAAACTTTAAATCGATTCGATGCGAAAACGTCTTTTTTGAAGTTCGTGTACATCATAACTCAAAATCTACTGAACCGATCCAAAAAAGTTAAAGTTAAAAAGTTAGTTGATACGCATTTTATAGGAGATGTATTTCTCGAGGTAATCAGGAAGAGTTTTTTTTTTCTTTTTCATCTTTTTCTATTTTTCCTTGAGTTATTCCATACGCGCGGTGTGATTGTGTCCGCCTCGCCGCCCTGTTTCACAACTAGTTTTTTTTTCAACCCAGAAAACTGTTTGTCCAAAACTGCACAAACCGTATGTAATTTAGACGGGGGGGGGGAGTCCTAACCGTTGGACAAGCTATTTATGTATCAAAACTTCGTTACAGACGAATTATTTTCTCGTTTAATAACAAATTAAACTTGATTTTTTGAGCTAAAATCGAGTTTTTCACTTCGAAGTAATTTATATAATGATGGAAAAATCGTACCCACAGTGCTTAAAATTAAATAGAAAACAAGTAAGAAAGTCGGTCAAGCCCGACTCTGTACCAGCAAAGTTTGTATATATCGGATCAGTTTAAGTCATATGGCTTTTTCAGAGAACCGCTTTTTAAAAAAGTTATCGTCATTACTAAAGCCATATTTTAGTTTCCGTTTATACCGAATATTTCCTATAGCTTCTGATTTCGTCGCCGTTTTTTCGCTGCCCTTTTGTGTTCTAACTCCGCTATCATTGAAACATTCCACTTGCCGTGATATCGTCTTTCATTGAATGCAAAATTCTGATGAAAGCGCTCCCCATGATTATCACTAAAAGCCGTGCAATTGTCCGGGAAAAAGTCCAAAAGTCCGTTGGATTCTTGAAAATCACATTGAAGGTATTATCCAAGTAGCCTTTTTATAATTCGGTCATAGTTCTACTATCCACAAATATTAACCTAACATTCCTTGAATGTTGTTTTTTTTACATTTTAATAAATATTTTGTTTGGCTTAACATATATCAAGTTGCCTTTTTAAAATGCTTTAAAAATTTGGAATGAGAATCTAGTTTTCCTCCCATAAATTTAAATCTTGATTTTCGGATATAACAGACTGTAACTTTACCTGCGGTCATGACAAAAATGCCACAAATTTTCCATAATTAGTGCTTAAGTTCAACTATATGATGAGATGTGCGCCAATAAATGTCAGACAAACAGAAGCAAATGGTTTAGTTTGACAAAATTGCTATATATCAAGTTAAAGACTTTGAAGGCCAATTTCGACACCATTGGCAATACTTGTATCGCGTGTTTGATTTTTCTGTTGCATTGATATGTGTAATATCCTAAAGAGGCTTCGGATAATTTTAATAAATTTTCTTAATTTCCTTTGCATTTTGGGCAAAGCACTGCTCAATTTTGTTTGGAGCAGCTGTCATCACGCAACTTGTTTTTTCACGATATCAAATCGAAAGCAAATCAAAAGCAACTCACATTCAGGAATCTTTACTATTATGTAAAGTTAAGTTATTAAAAAGAATAAATTAATTTTAAATATTTGCCATTTGGCGCGCCTTTAAGAAGTGATGACCACTTCGTCAAATAGCAAAAAAATGATCGACTATCGAAAAGAAACCATCGAGTAATCGAATGGCTAACAAGTAATGCGACTAGATTTTCTCAAAATGCAATTTTTATACCCTTGGAGAGGGTATATTAAAATTGCCCGGAGGTTTGTAATATTTAGTATATATATTCTTGATCAGCATGACGAGCTGTTCTGTTCTCTGTTTGAAAGCTATCTTTACCAAACTTTGCACGAAGTCTTTTGGTACAAATACGCTGCACATTTGTCGGAACCGGCCGGATCGGAAGACTGTAGCATAGAGCTGCCATAGGAACGATCACATCAAAAAAAATTTATTTTTCTCCAACTTGAAGTATTCAAAGTATCGACTTAAAAATACTTGCTATCGTGCTTATCTGACAGAAGTTTAGATCAAGTTTTTACTGTATAGGCGTTGGATGAGTGGATATGATTATCCCCTTGTATTTTGTGATATTCCGGTTCGAGTCCCGGTAAATGATGGATGAATAATCTTTTTTTTATAAAAAGTGCCAAAAATATAACCGAGATCTGAAAAGATGTTCAATTAGCCAAATTTTGTGGCGCAAACTCTAAAAATGAAGCTAGGTCCTTGAAATTTTTTGTAAATGTGTATCATATTAAATTAGAAATACGAAAAAAATTTCGTCAATTGGGCCACCAGAAATGGTATGGACAAAACGTAAATTTTTTATAAAAATCGAACTTTTAGATGTGTAATTTGACACATTTGACAAAACGGAGCATAGGTACTTTTGTGTTTTTAGCCCCATTCCATTCTGAGTGATATCTTTGGCATTTTGGCAAATATCGATTTATATGAGTGACAAGTCCTTTTAACTTAGCTTTAACTTGATCTATATTTTTTGCAGTCGTTTTTGTTGATCTCTGCTTTAATGTATTTAGTGATGCCATCTGCATTTCGATAGTTGCTGTTCCAAATATCGATCAGAGTTTCGTGCAAAAACTCATATGTCACTAAAAATGCATATTATTCGATTAAGCCCAAAAATGCGCAAAAAGGATTAATAACACTATATACCAGGGGCTTTAACAAATAACTTGCCATTTTTAGTTGCTTGCACCTACATGCGCCGCAAAAGTATTAGTCCACGGAACACATTTACATTTGTTATTTATCTGTAAAAAACACAATAAACAAAACAACAGACAACAACAACAAAACACAAATTTCGTTTCTTATCACAGCAGATATCCATTTTACATACCGTGAGCTTTGTTTTCCTATTTATTTACTTTGCAAATACAATGAACTGGTTACGTCAATTTTCACAAGGATATGCATGACTTCAGAGAGCTGCCACAAGAAAAAAGTTGCCACCCGGTCTGCAAAGTATGGCCGATTTGCCAGTAAATCAGTAAGTAGCTCAGTACTAAAATTTAAATTTTCATGCAAATCGGCCATACTTTGCAGATCGATAACGAACTTATATCTTATGAAAATGCAGAAAGTATGAACTGCAATTTTCAGATAAAACTGAGTACTATAACTTGACATTTACAAATTTAAAAAAAAGACCGTTTTTAGGACATAGGGTCCTGGGAAAATGGGCAAAAAGGGCAATTTTTGGCATTTTTATATATCTATTTTACAGTTAATCCATTAAAGATATGGAATTTCTAAAGCCAGATTCGGGTTCAGCGTGAAAAACTTGTCTAGAAGCAATCATTGTTTTACCATTTAAGGTTCTGTGCTGTTTTGGCGCTTCTTGTCAAAATACTTATGTCAGCCCCCACTTGCACATTTTGATTTATATTTTCTAACCTAAGCAGCTGATTGTGTACTACTTATGTCTTATTGAAAGCTTACTTTTATACCACAATTCGATATAAATTTAAAAATTTTAGAATTTTTTGTTTAAAAGATATAATGGTTTATTTAAGGTTTTTTAATAATTGAAGTCACTTTTTGAGAATTAACATCGATTTTTTGACTTTATGCCAGAAAAATCGTCATTTCGCCCAAAGTGCAATGTTCAAAATCGTACAACAAAGGGTAATACAAAAAAAAAATCAGCTTACAGGTCCGAACATACGACTTCCTGTTTATGAGTTAGTCTATTTTGTTTTCAATGATATCGCTCCCAAAATTGTTACTGATTAATATTATATGCTACCACACAATTCGCCAAGGTTGCTGCCTTAGGAGAGATCGGTCGAAGAAGAAGTTTTAGTGGGAAAAACTTTTTGGTTTGAATAAATATCTGTTTCAACACAATTTTAGAGAGTTTGATCAAAATCGGATGAATAAATCATATAACTGCCATAAAACAAACTGGCAGGCATTGATCTTGCTCTAAGGGTATATAAACCTCGTTCTATCTGAAGTTAGCTTTCCTCTATTTTTTCGCATCTCAAGTTACAAAATTTATTGCAGAAAAATGTACATTTTGCCCAAAATGCAAAAATGCAATTGTGGTGAGGACAGTACATTAGAAGCGGCAATGACTAAATAAAGTGGGGCGACCACGCAGTTGCGATGGCCAGTGCAACCTATCACAATTGTTTGTTTTCTTTATAACTCAAACGTCGTTCATTCTCTCTCCTTCATACCTTTGGTGGATCGATAAATCATACTGGTTGCTCAATTTGTGTAAAAGGTACTAACCACATATCTGCAAAACTGTGGGAGATCTGATTTTGACATGGCCAAAATTTAAAATAAGCATGATCTGACTGAAACTATAAGAAGTTTATGTCCATATATGTCAAAACTCTATCTCTTACTAATCTCTGAGATCTGTTTGTTTATAGGGGCATGACTATACACTTAGTTAGTTGCGACGCAATTCATTAAGACTCCAATTGCCGAAAAAAAAACTCGGAGCAATGGGAGCAAGGGCGTGCCTACCCCTGCTTTATAGGGTAGGAAATTATTACTTTTCCCTGTTACATACTTTTGCAAAATCTTAATATACTTTGTGTATGCAAGTTTGCCGGAGAACTATCGAGGCTTATCTTTTATGAACGCGTGTGCGTAGATAATGATGGGAGTTATGAATCAGCGGCTGACAGATTGGGTGGATGCAATGGATAAGATAAACGAGTTCCAAGCAGGTTTTAGAGCGAAATATTCAACAGTGGATAACATCTACAATCTGACAGCAGCTGTGCAACTAAAGTTTGATGAAAAGAGAAAAACATATAGGCATTTCCATTCAGTCGAACCGTGACCGTCGTACAAATTGACAATGAAAAGAAGTCAAATTAAATCGAATTTTAAATTCGTTATTTACTGTATAATATAGCTCTTAGCAAGCACTTTAATTAGGGTTAAAGTGTATATCAAGTGAAATTCGGTTTCCAAAATAATGACAAAATTGAAAGCTATTCGAACGTGACAAAAACAGAAGTGGTTTTCGCGAGCAGCTATATAAAGACAAAGTTTATCGAATCCTAACACAATAACTAAGCCCAAATAATCTTAATATCTTATGAATGAATAGTTCCTTAAAATATATATTATTTGATTTAAAAATCTTGAGTACCTTTTTTTTAAATAAAATATTTATCCTGTCGATACGTGCATGTCGACGTGACATTTTTTCCATTTATGTGGTTTCTGCTATAATGCGAAGCTAAAACTTACAGTTTATTGCATTGGCATAGTTTCTCATGGTTTCTTATGCATGGTTGTATAGCCCTTTCTACCATCAGAAATATTTTAGATAGCGAAAGTACATATAATCTATAGTCACTTTTTTCCAAAAAATTAAGCAAATTTAATGTAAAAATGAGAAAAATAGCGCTAGCACGGCCGTGAAAACGAATATATCCAATTGGGTTATTAGTAAATGTAAGATTAGCTTACATTAGTTTAATTGCATTGTTTCCCTATGAAAATTCTATCAAATATTGTGTTTTTAACCACTTTAATTTTTTTGGCCCAGGTGGACCTTTTTTTGGAAATGCCCATATGCGTTCTTTGTTGATTTCAAAACTGCTTTTGACAATGTACCAAGAAATTTATTAGCATATAAACTAAAAACGATGGGTGAAAGGAAAAGGAAAGGATGGGTTAAATGTTTAAACGATTTAAGTATCAATTTCAATTTGGACTGGAACTTACCGTTGACAAGAATGGAGTGGCAGAACAAAACAGAAAAGCTCGAGAAGCGGATAGAAAGTCACGAACACCAAACTATGTGGAGCAGAGCTATGAGTAGCGTGCATAGGTTCTATAGATATTAAGACCATGGCATAAGACCGAGCTACTTTATTCAGTCGCATAAATGGGACAAGAGAATGTGGATTTTTAAAGCAAGATGTGATCTCATAATATTAAACAAACATTTGCGAAACGTGCCAGATGAATGTACCTTATGCAACATGAAAGAATGCAAGGACTTAGAACATTTTATAGGCAGATGCACAATCCTCAAAAACGTACGTTCTAGATTCTTCGGAAAACCCTCACTCACGCAAAAGGAAATTATGTCAACATTAAATGGGTAAGACGATGAAGGCTGGGAAAAATTAGCTAACTACGTCAAAAGCGCTTTATCATATAGGTAAAAGGTAAAACTGGCTATACAGCTCCTCAACGGGGCCAAGCCAAGCTTCTCTCAATCTCTTGGCGTGTGTGCTTTAAATTTTTCGCACAAGAGAAAGGGACCTACAGTTTAACGCCGGATCCGAACGGCAAAGTTTGAGAAATTGCTTTTTCATGGCTAGTTACTTCACAGCTGGCGCCACTAAGCTGGTGAAGGTGACCGTATGTGTAAAAGCTAGTTTCTAAAGAAAAAAAAACTTTTATTATTAGATGTTCAGAGGCGGGATCGAACCCACGACCTCCCGCCCAGCAGTCCAGCACACTAACCACTGGGCCACAGACGGCCACTTACGACGGCGCTTTATCATATAGAAAACTAATTATTACAGAATTTGCTTAAATTTTATTTAATTTTTATCTCTCTCTACCGACAGACGATTTAAAATCAATGCCGTATTGTTCAAAATATGCAGAAATTCTTTGTAAAAATAATGTTAATAAAGAAATATATTAATATTATTATACTTTGTGTAAATGGCACAGACTCTGTACTACAGAGTATACAAAAGTATAAATCAAAACCATTTTTTAAAAAGACACATTCTAAAATCTCTGTCACTAACATTAGCAAAGCCAAGATTAAGTGTGCCGGATTTTTGCTGTCAAGTCGTTTAGGAATTCCCAAACCATTATGGCAGCTCCGGCATGGAGTAAGAGTCGTGGGGACCAGTACATGTAGGCACAGGTCATTGATGATTTGGTAGAGATACCAATAAAACAGTTGTATGACCAACTAGCCTCCTTTGTAGTGTGTTGTATTCCCGCTTTTTGAAGTTATATGCAAACATAACGAGACCCAGAAGCAGCGTAATATTGATGGTTTTATTCTAAAATTATACACATTGAAATATTGCCTCAGGTTTACAAGAAATCTACTTTCATTTCTATCCTTGTCCCGTTCGAAAACCTTACTTTCTTGCAATTATATTGAAAACGAAAAAATTCGTAAAAACACCACAAATGACCTCTAAATTAAACATTTAAATAAATGTTAAAATATGCTCGTAAAAAGGTTTAAAGTAGACATCAACTTTAAGATTAAAGTACTAAAAATCTACACGTGACGGAACATTTCAGAAAACAGTTCGGCAGTTCTTCAGCACATGAAAATCATTTTGAATCACCAACAACCCTTCAAGCTACTGCAAAAAGTCTAATTTTATCCAGGGCTGCAAACCGGTTTGGAGTTGAACCGCTCCGGAGTCGGAGACTCCGGGATTTTAGGGAAGTCCGAACCGAACCTGAACCGGCGAAACGCCGAACCTGAACCGGGCGAGAAAAAGTTGAAAAGGGTTCGGTTCAAAAATATTTCAATAATTACAAAACGCATCGCCTTATGAAAATTCACAGCTCAAAATTGCAAACATTTTTACCACCAACTAAAATTAAACAAATTAAATTATAATATTATTATGTAATTCAATCGTTCAAATTATATCTTCAGAGTTGCCATCAAATTAAAATTATTGATCACATGCGAATTAACTCGATTTTGTATAAAATTATCCTTTTAATAAACTGACTACCCTTTGACCAACCAGATGGACGACTATCGATTGAGAAATGCCTATCGAACTGTTCGGAGCATCCGCAATGTTAAATTCAAAACACGAATTTTTAATTTTTCTTAGAAACCGGAAGTGTTCGCAAAATTTATTATTTAAAAATAAAATGAATTCCGTGTGTAATAATTTGGGATACTTAAACATCTTAAATTGACCAAAGAATTATAATTTAAATTCATTTCGTGGGTAGCTTTTATTTTTTTATGCCAAATTTGCAATATACTTTTTATTTCACTAGCCAAAAGGCAAAAAGTTTGAATCCAAAAAAGTTTTTCGTTTTACTTTCACCAGAACAGGAATTAATTCCACATTCCAAAAACTTTTGTGGAAGTGGAATTGAGAACAAGGCCGACTACCTTTTTTCTAGCACCTATAAATGTTTATTTTGGTTTTTTTTTTACATAAATACGTAAATGCAAATATACAGGTTCTTGTATTGATGTTTTAAGGTTTGAATGTTCGTACATATTTAGAAAGTTCTTATAAAAACGTTCTCACACTTTAACTTCAATTCCAATTCTTACACCTTTTTATTGGTCTAAGAAACTTATTATGTTGTCCTTAAAACAAAAACTGCTTGCAAAGAGACAAATTGCTAAATTGTATAATCGTCAAAAGGAACTAATTAATAAAATCATCAATGGTTCTTTCCCAAGTTCACATTCTTATAAACATGAATTGGAATCTTTAGCTTAGGATCTAGAAATAGAGAATTCTGACAAATACATAATCAACGATTTCTAAACTTCTTTTGAAGGAATTCAAAGATTGAATTGTAAAGAACTAAAAAAGTCGCATATTTCGAATTTTGTCGAATTTTTTTATGGTCAGTTAAATTGTTTTATCCATAAACTACTTAAACAAAGCTCGAATATTATATTCAAAAGACCTCCAATTGAATAAGGTTGATCCGATTTATATTCATGTTTTTTGAATTAGCAAAAGCCTAAATTATTCCTGAACCCCGATTCGAACCCGAACCTAGGTTCACCTACCTTCTGAACCCGCTCCGTGAACCCGAACCCGAAAAGTTTAGCGCCTCTTCCGATTTCAGAGGGGTTTGCAGCCCTGATTTTATCGCCTTGTATCAACAGTCAGTTTATATTTCCACGAAACGCAAATTCATCTGTTGGGATCAGCTTAGCACTGTCCCGTATCCGCTGTTACCACACAACGAAACCATCATAGGGGAGCCCCATCAACAATAATTGGTCCGTTTGTAATTTGCTAGTCGTCTTAAACCCATCGAAGACTCTAAACTGTTATGACTTGTCATTGGTTTCGGCCAATGGCAATTGACTTGGCTGAAAAGTACCTTTATAAGTTAGATAGAATACTTTGATTAAAACACTTACATACGTATGTAAATGCGTTTCACCTAATTTTTATTGACTGTAGAATATATCTGGTTTAGCATACTTTTAGGCTGCTTGTGTGTGTGCGTGTTGTGTGTGTGTGTGTATCTTTCTAGGCATTCAATTTAGTATTCTGCCACGAAAATCAATATAAATAGGGAACCGAAAAGAGTAGAAGTTTTTAGCACTTGATTATCGTCTGACGGTCTAATTAATGCAGGTGGCGTCATCATTGTTTTAAGTTCAGTTCTGGTTATAATCAGAGCTTGAATAATAGCAAATATGTTCTTTTGTTTTGTAAATGTAAGAACTACGGTGTGTAATTAGCAACGCACGACTCGCCCCAATGACACCAATTCCGGTCAAAAAGCAGTAGAAAAAACGCAAGACATAAAGAACCTGAGCCCCATCGGGGGTAGATTTCTCTATGAGATTCCCAAACAGAAACCAAACCGATGAGCCTGAAACCGATGAAATCTTTAAGTTGAGGCAGGAGGTTGGAGGCGTGACGTGCCAGCAAATTACATGAGGAAATTGTACCGGTTATGTAAGCCGAAAAGTGGAAAATTTCCAGACATTAAAGAAAGCTTTCATTTCCAAGTGGAAATAAAAAGATAAAAATTTATATATAAAAGAGAGTGCAGTGCGGGAACCCGAGAGAGCACATTAGTGGGTGGCTGAATTTCCAGGTAAACATTGCGCATGTCAAACGCTTAGGGGTTAATCGGCAGCAGTCGCAAATACAAAAACAACAACAAACACGTTTCTATTGGAAAGCGGCGAACGAGAATCCAACGAGAGTCGAGTCGAGAAGTTGATCAAATGGAGACGAACAGCCAGCCAAGCGCACACCTGGAGAGCGGCCAAAAGGGAGAGAGCCTAGCTCTCTCTCTCTCTCCCTCTCTCTTGCGCGCATTAGAAACAACAACTAATTTGAACGAACAAAAAAAATAAAGTAAAAACCAGCCAGCCGCAAAACCATTGGGCCAGCCAAGTTCTGTTATATTGATCGCCCAACTGCGCTGCCAACGTCACAGTGCCAGCAGGTAAAAATAAGCTGGCCACATCCAATAGGATTAGCCACTACGCCCGCGACTCCACCCCACCCAACATTCAGTTAACACACAAAAAACAAATTAATAAACTTGGCGTCGTCTTAGGGCGTCGCCGGCGCAGCGTTTCGCTGCTCACGTTGACGTTAAAGTTTACAGCAGCTCTTATTGTTGCTGCTATTGCGCTGCTACACAAGCAACAAAACAAATAGCCAAATGCACACACACAATCACATATTAATTTCGATTTTTTCACACTAAAAACGCCCGCTCAGCGCTTATTGTTGTTGTTGTTGTTGCAGCTGCTAAGGCTGGGCCCGAGACATGGCAAAGCTGCAGTTTGGAGCTTGGATTTTGTAATTAATTACATTTTGTTTTCTGCTAGCGTCACATGTTATCAATTGTATGCACTTGTTTATGTTTTTGCACTTAATTAACTTAATTTCTGGTTCTAATTTTGGTTTAATTGTTGAGCTCACCTCGTAATCCGACCTTAACGCCATGTTAAACAAAACTCGACTGTAAATTCATATCGATGTATCGATATTTGTTAATATCGTAATCGATACTTTGGGCTTGTGCTAAGGATGTGCGTGAGTTCGAGTACAGAGTCACAAACGAATTCAAATTATGAAGCGAAGGAAATAAAACTAGTATAATGCCAGACTGTCCGCTTTAATCTAACCAATCTTTCATATATTGACATTTGATGGCGGTAACATCGCCACAATTGGAACAATTCTTAATTACCGGACAGATGCCACAGGGCATTTGCACCAAGCCAGGCGGTGCCAAAGGCGAATTAACCGCCCGATAAACATATGATCCATCCGACTGCATTATACGCTCTGCATGTCCATCGTATACCACCGTTTTGAGTATGGTCTCCAAGTCATCTTCATCCAGGTTCACTTTGCTAATGCCCAAATCTGATATAAACTTATGCACCTCATTCACGGTACAGCAGGACATTTGCTTGAAGGCCAATGGTCCATCGCGTTTCTTTTCGGCGTTCTCTCGTTTCATTTGCAAGAAGCGCAAGCACTGCTGATTCAGCACATCCACAAATTCCACTTCGAAGTCCTGATCCTGATACCAGGCTCCACCAGTAACTGATCGATCCGGTTCCAAGTTGTAAAGCATATACACTTTCTTTTTGCTGGCCTAATGATTTGAAGTAGCAAGCAATTTAATAAGTAGAATGAAAAATCTGTATTAACTTTTACTTACATTCACCGACTTTACCGCTTTGATGAGCTTTTTGGTTTCTAAATTCTTGAGAATCTTGTTTAATTGGGTCATATTCAAATTGGACTTTATGCGTATGTCACGTATCCAGATGCCCTTGCTGCCGCCCTCTTCCACGATGCCATAGACGATTTTCTCTTCGTTGTCCGCATCCTTGGGTAGAGCGCTAACCTTTTGCGGATCCTTGGCGCGATAAATCAGTTTTTCTCCCTTCTTCAACACCTCTATGCCACCTTGTTGCAGCAGAATGTTTAGGCCCTCGACACGTGTGGCAGCGGGCAAATCGGAAAGAGCCTTGGTCAAATCATCATTGGTGGCTCCGCCCGGTATGCCTTGTATGACGGCCAGCAGTAGTTGGGCGATTTCGGCTGCCATTGTAGGCTAAAAAAAAAAATAAATTTATACATCAGTTTGTCACAATACTTTTAGCGCTCATTGTAATCACGAGAATGTACTCATCTCTAGTTGCGCCACCAAAAAGAAAGATAATTTAATTCTTGGTTTCCTTTGTTCTGATATTATACCTACGTTTTTGACCAACACAATGTCACAAACACACAGCTCCGACGAAGACTCGGATTTTAAGGCCGTTAGCTCCACGAATTATCAGCGAATTCAAGACAAAGTGGCCAAGGTATGTGGACAGCGTGCAACACAAACTGAATAGAGATGAGCAATATTTGTTTAACTGTCACTTTGGTCACACTTTGCTATATTCAGTATAGCAAAATTTGTACGAAACAAGGGTTGCATATACAGAATTAACAAATTTGATTAACTTTTGCTAAAAATTGTTAATATACGGCTCATCACTATATACAGGCGTTGCCACCCTTTCTCAATAAGCAGCTGTTTAATCACGCATAGTCGACTAATGAATGCTCTATTTCTGCACTTAGATTAACTATGCGGATGGCATTGCCGAGGGACGGGAACAGGTGTTCCAGTCAAGTTTCGATCAAGGCTATGCCGATGGACTAAGAACAGGCTTCGAATTGGCCAAATTAAGCTCTTTCTACGACACACTAGCCAAGGCGGGCGACTGTGCAGAGTTGTCCAAAGAGATTGAAGCCTACCAGACGCTTCAATTGGCCAAAGCCACTGACAAGACGCATTTCAAATATTTGGAAAATCAAACTCAATCGCTACAAATTGTTTCGGAGAAGCAAAAGGCATATTTAGACGATTTATTGGGACAATGCGCCGCCTCGCTTCCCACGACTACAAATTTATTCTCAGCATCCAAATGATTCAAGGATTTATGGGGTTTTAATGCATTATGGGGTGATTAGGAATTACTATCAAAGTTGTAACTGAAAATAAATTTGACTTATAAATACAATCCCTCGGGCGTGCCCTCCTTCTTGCGATACAGAACGCTCTCCTTGGACTTCTTAAAGTCCTCGTTGGTCACCTTCATGCGGCGCTCGCGCAACGCCATGAGGCCCGCCTCCGTGCAGATGGCCTTGATGTCGGCGCCAGAGAGATCATCCTTGGCCATGATCAGCTCGCTAAGATTCACGTCCTCGGATAGAGTCATGCGAGAGGTGTGTATGGTAAAGATGCGTCGCTTGGTCTTCTCATCGGGCAAGGGGAATTCAATTTTACGATCAATACGTCCCGGACGTATCAGTGCCGGGTCCAGGGTCTCAATGCGATTTGTGGCCATTATAACCTTGACATCGCCGCGCGAATCGAAGCCGTCCAGCTGGTTGAGCAGCTCCAGCATGGTGCGTTGAATCTCCCGTTCGCCGCCAGAGTTGGAGTCGTAACGCTTGGTGCCTACCGCATCGATTTCGTCAATGAACACAATGGAGGGAGCATGCTCCTCGGCCACTCGGAACAGCTCGCGCACCAGCTTGGGTCCATCGCCCAAATATTTTTGAATCAACTCGGAGCCCACTACGCGCAGGAACGTGGCCGAGGTCTGGTTAGCCACGGCCTTGGCCAGCAGGGTCTTGCCCGTACCCGGTGGGCCGTACAGAATCACACCCTTAGGAGGCTTTATACCCATCTCCTCATAATATTCGGGATGTGTCAGAGGCAATTCCACAGACTCTTTAATCTCCTGTATCTGAGTGTCTAGGCCACCGATGTCCGCATAGGTTTCTTGCGGAGCCTTCTCCAGCTTCATTACAGTAACCATGGGATCCGTGTCGTCGCTCAGCACCCCCACCACAGCGTGAACTTTGTGATTCAACAGCACGGAGCAGCCGGGCTCCAGCTGATCTTTGTCTACGAATGACAAGATGCTCACATAGTGCTCGGAGCCCACCGATGTCGACACAATGGCATGATTATCATCAATAATCTCCTCCAGATTGCCCACCGACATGGGTGTGCCACGGAGATCATCGACCTTGGAACGCTCTTCCTCGTTCTTCTCCTCCTGCGGCTTCAGGCGCTC
This sequence comes from Lordiphosa stackelbergi, assembly GCA_018904235.1. Taxonomy (NCBI): domain Eukaryota; kingdom Metazoa; phylum Arthropoda; class Insecta; order Diptera; family Drosophilidae; genus Lordiphosa; species Lordiphosa stackelbergi. The sequence continues at coordinate 72,647 of JAEIFU010000052.1, forward strand.
CTGGTTGCGTATGAACTCGTCCTCCATCATCAGGTAATCCTTGATGCGCTCCAGTTTCAGTAGCTTGAGACGGCAGCGCGTGTGAGGCGTGACCAGGGGCAGCTTCATGGCCGCATCGGGTCCCTTGGCGCGGCGCTTCTTTTTGCCAACTCGAGTGGGAATTGGTGGCTCGTACTTCTTCTTTTTGTCTTTGTCATCCTTCTTGTCCCCCGCTCCCCCCTGGGCCGATTGGTTTTGTCCCTAAAAAGAAACGCACACAATGCCAACTGAAGACATATTGGTTTAACGGGAAGCAGCTTACCATTTTGCGTAGCTAGAGTTTTAAAATGGGTAAAATATTATTATGTGCAGCTTCAAAATCAATGACTTTTTTTTATATTGTCGGCAACCCAAACAGATTTTTACTAGTCATACTCAAGGCGAAGTTGGCTGCGGCAGCCAGCTATCGATTTGCTGGTACTATCGATAATTGCCCTGCAGCCCTCTGCACTATATTCGTTCGTGAGCAAACAACTAGTTGTAAACCGGTTAGAAGAGAACTGGTTTAACTTGATGTCAGGTTTTAATTTATCTGAAAGACTTTCACTTTTATTTTATTTTATTCAGCTTTAATTTATAGCATGACCATTGAAAAAATTGATTAAATGATCGTTACGAAATATATATTTATAAGCAATCGTTTATTACTGTTGCTGTTCACTTCTAGATGAAAGCCAGTTTTTGCCGTTCACTAAGTGGCCTCTTATGATATCCTTTAAGTGAGGCGTCACAGGAAATTAGTGAAAAAAGTGCTGCGCATCACGGTTGCGGCCGTTGCTGCGCCTAGTCTATTTATATGGAGCTGTTTATAAATAAAAAATTGTCCATCTGATCATTCCCAAACTTTGAGGATCGATAAATAATGCATATATGTCTAGAAGGACCGTACGTTCATGCGGACTTGTCTTAAGCTTCCTTCTCGTTGTTACATACATTTGCACAAATCCATTTTACTCTGTGTAACTTTGGTAAAGAGTATAAAAAGACGTCCTTATTTTAAATTCGATTTCTTTTATTGAAATATCAAATTGGATTCATTTTACAGTGGTTTTGATCGGCGCGTTTGTCTCTGCTGTTGTTGAGAAGAACGCAGTTGCGACATTCTGACACGCGTAAATTGATTTATTTCATGTTATTGTTGTTCAGTTCTTGCTGCTCTAACATTCGTTCGACGGCCCAAACAACCACCCCTACGTGTTGCTGGTATAGCAAACAGATATCTGGTGTTGCATACAGATAGCCAAAGTTGAAACGATTGATGAAAAACGATATTCCGATAACGATGACGATTTTCACAATAATGAAACACAAAGAGACACAGATGAGTAGACTGCCAACCAGAAACGGAACAGAAAGTAAGATTTTTTTGTTTACCGGTATGCGAGATCCAATACTTTTTTAAGCCGAAAAGAACCATAACATTGTACCGGTACAGTTACGGTTCTGAGTGCAATAACTAAACTGCAAATCGAGCATTTAGTTTTGGGGGAATTTTACTCAATTTGGCAAAATTATGAATTTCTAACGTGGCATTTTTTGTTGGTCGCACATTATAATACAATGTTAACCTCTGAGGACCCCAGCGGACCAAACGCTCGCAAACGATATCGCAAATGAGTGAATTGCGATACTTAACCCGACAAAACTCTCGCAAACGCATCAGGAAAATAAAGAAATATGATTCATATGTCGTTCAGTTTGTGGCAGTGAAAGTCTCGTTTACGATAGTCGTAAGAAATAGGGTTAGCGAGCGTATTGCGATACTTTTGTAATATTTCTAGCAAGTCGAATACAATATTTACTGTGATATGTTTTTGATTTAAAATATACCTAGAAAGTATATTACTTCTGAGCCCGCAGCAATATCCAAAAAGTATCGTAAAAGATATCGCTAAAGACTCGCAAGAAATAGAGTTTGCGAGACTTTTCCTTGTTACATTCCCATATTGTTTCCCACAAAAAATTGCGTTTTTTATTAATTTATTTTAATGCTCTCCTTTGGCAGTTTTTATAATTACATTGACATTCTAAAAATGATAGAGATGCTTGAATGCTGCAGCCAATATAAATATCAATTTCAATTTAATAAGTTAATTTATAATGGTAACACTTACTTCGCGTAGTTATGTGACTTAAAGCCGTCTAGCACAATTATTTGTTCACTTAAGAGATTTAGACTCTCGCGCACGCGTCTGAAACCTTTGGCAAAGCAAAGGAAAAAAAGACATGAAAAATTAGTTCACTTCGGCTTAACTTCATAAGACAAAATCAACACATCATTTTCATTGCATTGGGGTTTTTATACCCGTTACTCGTAGAGTAAAAAGGGTATACTAAAGTCGTGCAAATGTATGTAACAGGCAGAAGGAATCATTTCCGACCATGTAAAGTATATATATTCTTGATCAGCATCAACAGCCGAGTCGATTTAGCCTTGTCCGTCTGTCCGTCCGTCCGTCTGTATGAACACCTAGATCTTAGAGATGGTAAGAGATAGAGGTTTGACATGTATGGGACAAATGCTTCTTTTATCTGCACGCAGATCGAGTTTGTTTCAAATTTTGGACACGCCCCCGCGTTGGGATGTCGGCCTTGGTCGGGTAACTGTTCACAAGAAGTCACTTTTCAAGTTCACTTTTGAAACCATCTTCGCGCACACCTTGCGCGTGCTCAAATGCTCCGTCACAATGTCATTAACCACAGATTTTTTGTAAATTTAACATCTGTACAATTAAACGAATACTAAGTCGACGGTCTGAGTTCAAAAGTACACGTCTTTCAGGACGGGCTTCATCACCGAAAATGCCACCGAAACACATCATTTCTTGCTAAAGCAACATCTGGGTAAGCCTGCTTGATCATATTAAACGTCTCTGTGGCAGGTTTACCGAGTTTCACACAGAATTTAATCGCTCACCTCTTGCCGGCTTGCACCACTCATAGAAACACGTCGCGCAAAAATGCCTGTCCTAACTTTCCAGGTGCTTCGTTAGCTAGGAATGCCCTCTACCGAATCCAGTCGGTGCGCGCACGCTCCGAAGTACAGCCGCGGCGGAAGAAAATCAGTCCTATTACTTTCCGGTCAAACCCTGAGTCAAGTCTATGAACCATTTCAAAAGCGGTTAAAATGTGTTTTAGAGGCATATCTCAAAAGTTATTCAAGCTATGAACTTAAAATCTGGTCTTTAGATGAGTCGTATGAAGTTGAATATGGGATAGGTCAGTTAGTTTTCGTAAGGCCAACTTAACGCATCTCCGCAAGCAAGCTGAATTGAATTAAAATTTTTCTATACAATCTTTTGATTTTGAAAAGTGACTTTGTCGTATATGCTCCAAGAGCTTTGGGACTTCAATCTTAAAGAGCAGATAAAACTGCTGAAGAATGTGAAAAAGACTCAGATCTCAAACTTCCACTGTCAGAGAGTCTGAAACAGCCGATGAGCGAGAAGGTCGGCTTATTAGAGTTCGAAATTGAGCTACTATTGTCGGGACAACAGCCGAATAGCGGGACGATCGTCGCCACGTAACGCTGGTTGTAAAAGAAGGAATGCTTTTATTTAAGAGTAATAAATATTTTGAGTTCTCCACTAGGACCACTTATGCTCAGAAGTGAACATTTAATTGGCTATTATGGTGGATACTTTCACCGTTTAAAGTTCATTAACTGTCTTAAAATAGTTTCTATGAAGGAAATCAGTTTTTAAGTACGAACACTTCATAAGTTTTGTTTTAAAAACTAACAAATTTTAGGACCTGGGCAACGCCGGTAGCTTATTTGAAATCCGTTTTTAAGTACTAAAATATTAAAAGTTTTCTAAAGAAAAATAACTAACACCAAAACTAACTAAGTTGTAGATGGTTTATTGTACATATATCCCAGTGTTAAATTAGTTGTTGAACATTAAATTCGTTCTTTAGGTTGTGAATTTAATTCTAGTTTCGAACAAATTTAGACAGGTTCAAATGTTAATATCGATTTGCAGCCTGTTTAATCTTGTTTATAAGAGCTCTCAGAAGAAACATATCCACAAAGTGCCACTAATTAGTATCTAATAAAACTAAACAAAGTTTGAAATACAAACAGGTGTAGAGATTTTAAGGTTTAGTACTCAGATAAACTAAATTTTTCGACAGCTGAGTTGACAGCTTATTCCGATGGGAGCGGGGATCAGTGTGACTGTTCAACGTCAAAATAACAAATTGACAATAATAGCATCTGAGTGGGAAGCTCTGAGTTTTACATAAATGTGAGCTTACATTTATTATAATTGGGATTTCGCACACTTTCCATTTCAATATTTAAACTGTCGCCGGTTTTAAAACGTCAAGATTGCAAATAGACTAGTTTGATATTCGGTTTACAGAGAACTAGTCCACGACTAGTGATGCGGAACCAGTGCTTAGGTTCCGATACGATTGTTTCGATAGGCAACGATAGTTTTGACTTCCGATATATTCGTACGGTCACACTACATACACTTGCTTGTTTTGTTTGGGTCCCGCGAAATTGTTTAAATCTTCGAAATCTCATTTCAATGGCTCATAATGTCAAGAATATTGAGCTTAGACTCGATCAAATCGATGTCTTAACTGCCGGCACAACAGCAGAGTATGTGATTGGCATTCTGGAATTTCTGCTCTTCCAACGACGCCAGATTCCATTTGTGTACAAGATATACAAAAATTATGTAGAGCAATGGACTGAAACCGAGGCTGAATCGTTTAAGCATTACCAACTTCAACTGCAGCGCTCTAAGGCCAGGGAAACCAAAGATGCCATAAGTGAGATGCGCGAGGTAAGTGTGAGGCTACAAAATTTTCCTCCAAATTGTACTAAATGCTTGATTTCTCCTCAGCTCATACGACTGGCATTTGAGAGGAGCTCGGTCAAGAGTTTGAGATTTCTATTCGGTTGTAACAGCTTTATGCCCGCCGAGGCCTACACCCTCCACATTCCGCACACAAACATATCCAGGCAGCATTTTTGCCAACATCATGCTCTACTCGAGTCAAACCTGAATCAAACTTTGCTCCGACTGCTGACCTGCGAGGAGTTGTTTACGGTGTTTTCCACAGAGTTGAAGGCCACCAATTTGTTTCTAGAAATGGAGCTGCTGACAAATGCTAGGGATGAGCCTAAGAAGTTGTATCCCAAGGAGACTTTAAGCCAATTGCCACGTAGTTGTAAAAATGTGCATTTACATTTGTTGCACGACACGGCACTCCCATCCGCTGGCCTACAATGCTGTAAGGAGCTGAACATATATGAAGATCTGGATCTACTAAAGCTTGATGAAACAACAACAACAGCTACAGCAAATGAAACGTGCCATATTCATGAATCTGAACAGGAGAGCGGCTGGTGGCAGTCTGAAGTAATTGTGCGCGGATTTAAAGCTCCGGGCCAAAAGTCTATCAATCTGTGGTCTAGCTAACACTTTACCCATCGCGTCCATTTTGTGTTTGCTGTCCAGTAAAAACTATCAAATCTGTCGAAATTTCAGTACATGTTTTTTTATTGTAATTGGTTAGTATACGGGGTCAGTATACGATTTAATCAGCTATATTCAAAGGACCGGTTAGTGCTACACTGGAACGCTGCTTGGCCACAATTTGATTGGCAATGCGATCCAAATCACGTTGACCAATTGAAGTCAGTTTGCGTCCCCCTTCGGGATGTTTCTCCACTAGGCGTGCCAGCTCCAAAGCCTGCAGAGCCTGTCAAAAAAAAAGAATTAAATTTGATTGAATTCCTGACATTTGCAGCCATTTTTATTTTATTTACCTGGCGAATACAGCCATCCGAGGAACGGCAATATTTCGAAGGTTGCACACCGTTGCGCTTGCGTCCACCGTAGACCTTGGTAAGGGCTCCCACTCCAGCCGGACTGCGATGGTATAGGTGACGCAAAATCGAAGCGCAACGCGTGTAAAACCAATCGGGGTCAGTTGGGGCCGTCTCCTTGAACTTGGCCGTCTTAATGTACTCTGCCTGCTCGGGCACCAACAGTTTTCCCGATTTTTTAAGAAAAGCTGCCACCGCCTTGGTGACAATATGCTGATCTATATCCTTGACAGTAACACCAGGCATTTTGCTCAAAAGTGGGATATTAATCAGAAAAAATTAGACTTCCTTTGCTCTGCACACGTTGCTGACTCACGTCAAAATGGACGATTCTTTGCAAAATACGACGATACACAGACGATACTGTCATTCACCGACAGTGCTGCCCAATCCAAGAGCTGTAGTGTGGCTGGGGTTTTTATAAAATAATTAAATTTTTTAAATTGTTAAAATTTTAAATTATTTTTTTTTTTTTTTAATTTTTTTTTCAAAATAATTTTTTTTTTTTTTTTTAACCCCCTATATTATATTTTTTTCTCTCTCTCTCCCTTCCTCTCTTTTTTTTAATATTATCCTGTTTTTTTTTTTTTTGGTGTTTTTTTTTTTTTTTTTTTTATTTGGGGGTTTGTTTGTTGTTAATTAGATATTTTATATTAATTTATCATTTCTTCGGCAAATCGAATATCGCTAATGACTAACTAACTCTAAAGGTACGAATCATCTATCTACAAAACTGTGGGAGATATGACGTTTTTTCCAAATTGGGGGGCGGGAGGGGGCGTGGCAAAAATTGAAAAATAAACTTGCTCTGCTGTATAAGAAGCATTTGTCCCAACAGTCAAACCTCTATCTCTTACCATCTCTGAGATCTGTTTGTTCATACGGACGGACGGACAGACGGACGAACAGGACATGGCTATATCGACTCGGCTGTTGATGCTGATCAAGAATATACACTGCCATGCACTTGAATAGGGACAAGCATTTTAACGCGAATATACAACTATTTGACTGAAACAATCAAATCGAATCAAAAGGCAAATATTTTTTAGCATTCAGTACTTCATTCTTTATTGAATTAACAAAAAAAATTTTTTTTAAATAAACGTAGTCTTCTGTTAAAAAATTTTTTTCAACGAGCTCTTCAAAAATGGCATATTTTTATCATGCACTTGAATAGGGACAAACGTGATTTCATCATTCTGAGTAAAACTCCGCGCAATGAAGCTTATATTTTGACATCATATAAACGTTTTAAGTAGAAAAAAAATACTGTGGTGGGCGGTAAAGCACTAACTGATGAAGAAAAAAAGCAAAATAATGGTTTTAAAGGAGTGAATTCTTACGTACAAGCAAATTGCTACAAAAAATTGGAATAAGTTAAAGTGTTGTATGCAATTTTCTTAAAAACCCATCAAATTATGGAAATAATATGAAAGTCCGCACCAAAAAAACATTTTCACGTACTGCAGAGCAGCGAATTGTTCAAAAAGCCTTAAATTTACACTGTTCAGCTTCGAAAAATCATTTAAAATTACAATTAAACGCAAGTATCGATACGGTACGGAGAGTTATCCATAAAGCTGAATATCTAAGAAGATTAAAACTAAAAAAAAACCCACCACTTCATACCCAACGTAAAGATCCTCGTCAAGTTTTTCCTCGAAATTATATGACTCGAAAGAAGGAATGGCATACCGTGGAGTTTTCAGTTAAGAAACGCTTCAACTTGTATGGAAATGATGGTTTTTCCTATTATTTCCATGATATTCGATAAGAAGAACACTTTCTGTCCCGTCACCATAGCCGTGAGAAGGGTGTTGTGGTGTGGCGTACCATCTGATAATATGGGACATGTCAAGTCATATAATTTCGAGCAAAAACTTGACGAGAATCTTTACGTTGGGTATTAAGTGGTGGGTTTTTTTTTTTAGTTTTAATCTTCTTAGATATTCAGCTTTATGGATAACTCTCCGTACCGTATCGATACTTGCGTTTAATTGTAATTTTAAATGATTTTTTGAAGCTGAACGGTGTAAATATGAAGCTTTTTGAACAATTCGCTGCTCTGCAGTACGTGAAAATGTTTTTTTGGTGCGGTCTTTCATGTTATTCCCATAATTTGATGGGTTTTCAAGAAAATTGCATACAACACTTTAGCTTATTCCAATTTTTTTCAGCAATTTGCCTGTACGTAAGATTTCACTCCTTATAAGCCATTATTTTGGCCTTTTTCGACATCAGTTAGTGCTTTACCGCCCACCATAGTATTTTTTTCTATTTAAAACGTTTATATGTTGACAAAAGATCAACTTCATTGCGCGGAGTTTTACTCAGAATGATGAAATCACGTTTGTCCCTATTCAAGTGCATGATAAAAATATGCCATTTTTGAAGAGCTCGTTGAAAAAAAAATTTTTTAACAGAAGACTACGTTTATTTAAAAAAAATTTTTTTTTGTTAATTCAATAAAGAATGAAGTACTGAATGCTAAAAAATATTTGCCTTTTGATTCAATTTGATTGTTTCAGTCAAATAGTTGTATATTCGCGTTAAAATGCTTGTCCCTATTCAAGTGCATGGCAGTGCGTAAGAATCGTTTTAAACCACTTTCCGTTACTAACAAATCATTAAATCGCTCAAAAATACCAAAGAGGATCAAAAAGAACGAGCGCTACGCTCGCTCGCGAGCAATTCCGAACCCTGAGGAAAGGGTACTCCACGATTGACAGCATCTTCGTGTGTGCAGGGACTTTCTGAGGACGAACAAAAAACTGTACCTGTTTTTTATTGATTTTAAAGCAACATTTGATTCAGTAGACGGAAACTCGTGATTCACAAGCTAGCGGATATAGGCATTTCGACAAAGATACTACAAATAATAAAAAGCTCTATGAGGACAAAGAAACGGCAGTGTGGGATGGATTTAATCTTTCGCCCTGGTTCAAAACAAATCTTGGAGTAAAACAGGGGTGTATTATCAGCCTCTTTTGTTCTCCCCTATTTGTAAATGATATCTCCACTGAACTCCATGGAGGAGCGCAATTTGGTGGGAATACATTTAAAATCCTGATGTACGCGGACAACACGGGCATCCTCGCTGAATCACCAAAGATGCTACAGGAGATGATTAATGAAGTGCTAACACGGAAAAGTGTAAAACAATGATAATTCGAGATGGCCTAGGGAGGTTGGCGCGAGATGAGAAATGGACACTTGAAGAAATGACAAAGATCTTGGAGTGACGTTATCTTCAAACGTGTGATTTAAACAGCACATTAATTTAAAACTAAGTGAGTCCAAAAGGGCACTGAACAGCACTTTGAAAGCCTTAATGAAGAAGATAAATGTAAGCTCGAGTACAAAGTACAAAAATGTTTCAGGCAACGGAGAGAACTATTATGTGCGGGGATGGGAGTCATAGGACGATGCCGAAAAATTGTTAAGATTCTTTCTGAAACAAATATTTTATCTCCCAATCAATACGCCAACATATGCCATACATTTGGAGACAGGCCTACCAGAGATGTCCCTTCACACACTTCAAGCGCATTTCAAATACACGAACAAAATCATGTCTTTGTCATCTGACAGGTGCCCGAATATGGTAGCGTCTGCACTGATAGTGTCGTCTTCGCAATGCTTCCAAAAATGGGCAGAACTTGCTTCCGAACACGAAGTGAATCTAGACCAGGGGTGCCCACAGCCATTCCGCAATGCACGCATGTGTTGTTGTCGTACGCAAAGGAATAGCCTGCGCGTATAGACTTTACGCATGCCAATAAGCCAACAAAAAAAAAACAAATTCATATGCGGGCTCTGTGTTTTGTTGTTGCCGCGCTCAGACCTGCAACAACAACATCTAGGTGCCCTCTCTCTCTCTCTCTCCGATGTCTCTCGCAAACTCGAATGCAACAACAAAATTGCTTATGCCAACGACCACTCACACACACAAACAGAAATCGGGTTTCTCTCTCGTTTTGTTGTTACTGCTTTAAATATATTTAGTGCATTTGTATTAGTTCTGACGCGCTGGTAAGCACGTTCTGGGCGCCCCTGATCTAGACCTAGCCGACCCTAACACCTAAGAGAGTCATTCCTCACTACTGGCTTCAATCTACGATAGAACGCGTGAAGCAAATATCAGGCGAGTCCGCGAAGGCACTTCTCGATAGATGTACGTTTAAGCGTTTACGTTACGAACTTGGAGAAAATAATTACTTTAGGGAAGACTATGACACTTTAACCATTTCTTATATATGCAGAGCAAGAACAGAGGTGCTGGCGCTTAACTACAGACGCGTTCAAAATAAGCTGTGCAGCCTTTGCAACATGAGCACGCGAAGAAGTGATCCACTTTATAGCAGTCTGTCCAATCTTGAACGAACTGAGGATCCGCTCATGGGGCAATACATGTCTCACATTGGAAGAGCTTACAGCAGTCTTAAACGGGCATTCTGGGAGAGTGTTAGCAAAATACCTGTTGGATGCTCACAAATACAGGGCAAGAATCCTACAGGAAGCATTTTAAAAGAGAATTCTGATTCTGATTTGGATTTGATTTCGTTTTGCTTGCTAGCGTAAGCGTTCTCTTTTGTATAAAAATTACGCTGCGCGGAACGTTAAGTTTCTTCTTTTCAAGTTTTAATAATTAAATTAACCTGCTAAGTTTACACAGTCAAAAAATTTGACAAATTTTTTTTGAAATTTTTATAAAAATTTAGCGAAATAGTCACGATTGTAGATTTTTCAGGACTTAATACATAAACTGTGGTTTCATTTAATTAAAATTTGATCAAAAATGGCCGAGAAATTGGCCAATTTAGAGAAATTTTCATTAAAATTTGCCAAAAAAGTGACGATTTTGCAGGGCTTAAAGCATAAACGATGGTTTCCATTCACTAATAACACAGGTTTACAAAAATAAATGCCAACTTGCAATTAGGGTTGATAGAAAATCTTTCCCTATGTACTTGGACGCTGAATTCAAATCAATTGTCCGTTTTCCTCAGCACTCAGTTTACGACATATTTGAGTAAACGTGTGTTTAGTAAGGCTTTTTACATTTGTTGGTCCTGTGGCCCAGGCGTAGATAGCTTTTTGCAAGAGAGGGGATGAAGTCGAAATTTTACAAACGGGTCTTTAAAATTTTAATTATAGGTATCCTATTTATTAACTTATTTTTTTACAAAATAAAGTGAAGTTTATAAAGTGGTCATTACAGCATAACGTCATATCTCCGACGACATACTCCGCCCAGAACATTTTCACGCTGAGATAAGTCGTTTTTTTCTGGCGGAGATATGACGTTTCGACATATCTCCGCCATATAACTACCGACATATCTCCGAGCGGAGAACCAATATTTTAAAGATTGTAAGAATTTTTAAAAAAGTGGTTCCGAGATAAATGCAATTAAAGTTTCGACAACAGTTTTCGATAAAATAAAAAATTATATTTAATAGATTTCAAACATGGATTTGATGCATTTGGGAGTTAGCTTTCAAAACAGATCAAATCGATGAAATAGTTCTCAAGAAATTTGGGTCAAAGAGCGTCAAGACATGGTAAAATATTTAAGTAAAATTTTTGTTTAAAGTTCAATTTTTTTGGAAAATAGCGACATTGGAAATTTTTTGTTATAAGTTTAAAAATAAAAATGAGCTTAACAGTTATTTCTAACTTTAAAAATAAAATTTTTTAACTGTTATTTTATAATTTTTATAAATTTTTTATAACGTTATTTTTACCAGAAAAATTGTTATAAGTTATTTGTCAAGTTTATTTATTTTTAAAATATCACAAAATTTTTTAAAACAAGTTATTTTGCAACTTTTATTTTAAAAGTTAGAAATAAACGTTGAATTGCAATTTTTGCGAAGTTATGCAAGCTATTGGGACATAAAGTTGCTAGCACGTACCTTGAGTCCTACTACCACCAGCTGATTTTGGTTCAAGTCGGATGACTATTACACATACCTGAACTAAGAACAAATTGTCGCTTATATGCAATCAAGATAGATAAAATATATTATTAATAATATATGGGCTCGTGAGCCACAACACTCGGCTCTGAGCTGTGAGCTACAGCTCGTAAGCTGGGAGCCATTAACCGGCTCTTGGCTTTTGAGCCATAGCACGTGAGCCGCTCTCGGCTCAAGCCCCGTCTCGTTCTACGCTTGGAGCCGCAGATGTGGTTCGCGAGTTATTCTTACCATTTACCGTGACTGCCGACTTTTAAAATCGCGTAATAATACCAATGAGGATTCAAAATAGTAAAAATGAAGAACGTTAACCCAATCAAGTGAAAAATCCTGGCAGGATCAATGCTTGAGCGCAATTTAAAGCTAACGGATCTCCATGGTAATAAGACCGCTAATTACTTAAGAAACTGCTTTTAAATTTTACAAATGACCACACATAATAACATTGCCCTGTTTATGACAATACTGAACCGCGATAAACACCTTGGAAGACCAATGCTAAAGAATATAGTCAAGATCATAAGCTGTAGCTCACAGCTCAGAGCCGATGTTTGCTCACGAGCCACAATATATTATTAATAATCGATTTTATCTATCATTGGATTGCATATAAGCGACAATTTGTTCTTAGTTCAGGTATGTGTAATAGTCATCCGACTTAAACCAAAATCGGCATGGTGGTAGTAGGACTCAAGGTACGTGCATACGCAACTTTATGTCCCAATAGCTTGCATAACTTCGCAAATATTGCAATTCAACGTTTATTTTTAACTTTTAAAATAAAAGTTGCAAAATAACTGTTATTTTGTGATTTTAAAAATAAACGTTGACAAATAACACTTATAATCCATTTTTTTGTAAAAATAACTGTTATAAAAAAACTTTTGTATAAAAATTATAAAATAACAGTTAAAAAAAAATTTATATTTTAAAAGTTATGAATAACCCTTAATGTCCTAATTTCATAGTGCTTGCAAAGACTTGAACAATGGTACATTTCTCGTATTCGTAGCTAACTCCCTTCACCGTGACTTTTTTGGTTAAAATTTAATATCATAACAGTTATTTTCGGTCCCTGGTGAAAACAAAAAAGTTTTTCTTACTAAAACTAGTTTTTCAACCGATCGTTCCTATGGCAGCTATACGCTATAGTCATCCCCGACTTGTGTTAGCAATTAATATTGATTAGTAACGTGTTTGGGAGCGATAGCATTGAAAACAAAAAATTTTTTCATACAAAGATTTTTTCAGATTTATCTTTTGTATGGCAGCTATACTATATAGTTGTCCGATTTTCATAAAACTTGTCGAAATTATTTGAAAGCATAGATTACACTTGTTTACAATATAATAAAAATTTTGCGATCCCGGACATTTGGTAGCAATTTCTTATGTAAGTCCGCCGTTTTGGCGAAATCGCGAAAAAGCTAGTTTTTAGATTCTGTAAAAAAGTACCTTCAGAAAATTGTGTATATCTTAAGTATCGAATCGTTCATTATAATAAGGTAATGTTTTCTTGGAAGGTAATTGAACGCCCTATCCTTCATTCATAATCTTAATCCGTGCTTGATCGGTTATAATTGCTTTTATCGGAAACTTTGCATTAAATTTATATTAAAACGAGGAGCTAACTTCGTCGTACCGAAGATTTTGCTACTCTTGAAATACTTGTCTCAACGCTTAGCGACTTCACCAAACCGGACCGTTTGAAGATTATGAGCACACTAAAATCCATTCCGACCGAACATGTTGGGGATAATCCCCCCCTGTCGGTACCCTTCAAATAATAGCGAGAAGTTATAATTTAGATTACCCCGAAATTGGACAATTAAATAAAAATTGAAGGTTTGAAGTTCATGCAAATTTACTTAGTTTAATTGTTTTTGTGTTCGTCGTAGGAGGCATTGTTAACATTAAAACTATTCCATTTAAGGGCTACTATTACCAGCCAAATTTATTTTGTACCTGGTTAAGATTTTTTGTGATTGACTTCGGTTAAAAAATTAAATTGTGTGTATGTGCGTCTTTTAATTTCGGGCTCTCTTTCGCGCTTTCAGCAAAAGCGCTTAGTCCACAATTTGATTAGTTGTGTCATGGTTTGGAGTGCTGAACTCAAGAATCGAATGAATTTTTTTTAATTTTTGGTAGGTACACTTAAATTTTAATCGATATGTCAATTCAGAATCGGTATATGGATTCTTGCAAAGATTGAATCGAAAGTTTACTGCATTTCCAATAATTGCGTATAGCATTTTATTTTAATCAGTCTATTAGTTTAAATACAACGAGCTAAAATATTTCATAAAATTTTAGTAAAAAACTTACAAAAAATTAAACAAATTCATTCGATTTCTAGCACTCCAAACTACACTATAAAAGTTTTATTGCAAATGGTTTATTTCATTTTCTAATTTATGTAAACTTGTGTAATTGGAGCATTGTGATAGACAGTAAGAGGCTGTACAACTCATAACTCATGATTAAAAAACTGAGCTAAGATTTATTGCAAATTTTCTTGATATTCTCGCTGGAGAGGGTTTGATTTCAGCACCGAACGCACAGTTGAAAAAATTGTGAACGCTGTTAAAATTTTATGCGAAACGAGCTAAAACAAAAATTATTTTTTGGTACAAGGATTGCAGGTAGACAGAGTTAAAAAAAACTCAGAATGCACTGAAAAATTTGGAAAGCTACCTTCGAGACAATATGTCTGATTAATCTTGCAGCGATTCCATTTTCCCCGATGTCAATGTCCATTCGAATTACTTCGGTCTGGCTTTGCACATTCACCATTAAGGGTGAATCAACAGTCTTTTTGGTTTGATTTTGAGCCTCATCTGTAAAAATGCCTTTGAATAAGCCGTTATGGGTGTTTGGCACTACTGGCACACAGTCGCACGAGGGCGACTTATCCGTCGCGAACGAACGTGAGCTCGTCCAGCACGTACTTCTGTATGTGACTGAGCATTCGGCAATGGATCCGCTATCGAGGGTCTAGGCATACGCTTTGGGTTGGTACGTAAACGTTTGCGGACCTTGGTTATCTCGCTGACCGATAAGAAGTCGATGGTCACGAGACCATTCATGGGTTCAAACGTCTACCACTCGGTTTAAGCTGCAGAAATTGCATAAGTAGTGCGACAGGTGATGGCCTTGCCTTGTAGTGCGATGGTGATGGCCTTGCCTTGTAGTGTGTGTTTGACCAATTTGGGCACCTGATCCATTTTACAATAATTTGGAAAATAATGAAATATTTATATTTTTAAAGACATTTAGTGCGGTCTCGAGTGAGTCTGACTAGATGCAGAATAGGAATGAGCTCTTTACTGAACGAAAATGGTTATACAAACGACAGCTCGTCCAATGGTCTACTATGATATACAAGGTAGCGCAACCGGAAGAGCCTTTTCGCATGCGCCATAATTCATCGTACCAGAGTGCTACAACCATGATACACTGTGGCATTTTGCGAGTGTGACTAATCCGCTCAGAAACTAGAGCAACTTCAAAGCAACTTTTTCAGACTGCCAAGCCACTTTTCTCCAGTTCTACGAAACCGATTTTGATGAAATAATATGCAATCGACGCAGAATTGTCACCATTCTAGAACTACATTTTTTCATTTTTGTTTCCCCCTAAAAGGAACTTCAAACTTTAAACGCGTTTTTCTCGTAACCACGTTTTTGGAACTGGCGGACATGATTTCTCCAGTTACACTGAACCGACTTTGATGATTAGAACTGAAATCGACGCAGATTGTCACCATTCTGGTCTGAACTTCAATCATAATTTTCAAAAAAAATTTTACTATTTTTTTTTACACTTAACTACACAAAAAAGGGCCAAATATCGATTTTTCATTTTTTAATGGCCGCCATTTTGTCAAAAAAATCACAAAATTTTTTCGAGGTTCAGACCAGAATTACATCTATACTGATTATAACCACGTTTTTACTTTTCATTTCAGACATCGTGGAGACGTGGAATCATCGAAGCAGTAAAAGTTTTTTTTTTACTTTAATCTGTTTGTTACTTAAACCCCATACGGAGTACGACGAAAAATTCGTTTCGATACAGTATTTCATATAATTAGAAACACCTTGGCTTTGCGTTGATGCTCATGTGCTGTTAGAAAGTGTTTCTATATTAAATAAGTATTTAAAGTTTTCGTTTTATTTCCAATCATCATTCGTGAATGACGTTAATATAAAGCCGAAGGATCTTTAAACGATATCATCAGCAGAACAACTGAGAAATGTCGCTATTGTTGGATCATGATAATTAACTTGTACAATTAAATAACGACATATTCTTATCTCACCAGAAGACTATAAATAACCCGAAAAATATTCGCTATGAATATTTCTGCATCATTTATTTAAAAATCGTCTTTTTTTACATATCTTCGACCTAAATGCATATTTGAGAATATGATAACATATTTTAACCTATTTCAAATACTGTATCGAAACGAATTTTTGGTCGTACTCCGTACGGGGCTTTAATAAAATAAACAGAATTGGAAAAACTTTTTGCGTTTTCAAATAAGATTTTTTTTAAAAGGTCCATAAAACAGCTTCGACATGGAGAATACCCCCTTAATTAAAAATAGCTAAGCAATGTTAGCTAGAATTGTAAGCACCTGCAAAACTGAATAGTTTACGGATTTTGAACTTACAAAATAGCTATATCTGGTAGGAAAAATTGAGAAATTGGCGTCGCTGCTCACATCGACAAAATCAAACTAATGATGTACCAATCCTTTTTTTACTCACTGTGCATGCATACAGAGTCGCTGTTCAAGTTATCGATAGGTCTTAATCAACTCCGAACACAACAAAACGAAGAATTATTTATTAAAATATAAGTCAGCTGCCTACCACTCTATTGACTCATTCTAGTGGATTGCGTGTGGCTGCAGCATGTCTGAGAAACCGACGGTCTTAATATTGGGTGGTGAGTTGCACTTTATTGCATAGGGCTATGCTTATCAACGCTCTGTCTTGACTTGATTGTGGTTAATACATATGTATGTATGCTAATTTTATTATCTCAGGCTGCGGATTCATTGGAAGAAACTTAGTCACTTATCTACTTAACAATGATCTGACGCAGGAAATACGCATAGCGGATAAGACGCCGCCCCAGATGGCTTGGTTAAACGAGCAGCAGTCGAAGGCGTTTGAAAGTGATAAAGTGGAGTTTTGCAGCGCCAACTTAATAAATGCCGGTAGGTAAAGCAGCAGCAGCCCACTCACGCACACACACACTCTTACACCGTCGGCCCAAACTGGTTTATGGGATCCTTTTTACCTTTTGCAGCCTCTTGCAAGTTGGCGTTTGCGCCACACCCAACAACTGGTCGGGCCTGGGATGTGGTCATCAATTGTGCGGCCGAGACGCGTGCCAATCAAGACGACGCCGTGTACAAGGAGGGCATTTACAAGCTGAGCATCAATTGTGCCAATGAGGCGTCTAATAGACAAACCAAACGCTTTGTGGAGCTTAGTTCGGGTTGTGTGAACAGCAGCGAAAAGACACCGCTTAAGGAGGACTGCAAGATGGATCCCTGGACGGGGGTGGCCAAGCACAAGCTGAAGGTTGAAAAGGAGCTGTCACAGATCAACAGTCTCAGCTATACGGTGGTACGGTTGCCCGTTGTCTATGGCATTGGCGATAAGCGATATTTAAGTGAGTCGACACACCCCGCTGATAACCGAAAAATACTGACTCCCTCTTTCTTTTCTTGTCGTCTAGTGCCGCGCATTATAATTGCGGCCATATACAAACACCTCGGCGAGACAATGAAACTGCTTTGGAACGATGCCATGCGTCTGAATACGGTGCACGTATCGGATGTGTGCGCTGCCATTTGGCAGTTGTCGCAAAGTCCCAAAACGGCTGGCCAGGTTTACAACATCGTGGATGACTCAGCCTCCACGCAGGGCAGCATCAGTGATCTGCTGGTGGATGTTTTTGGCATTAATGTGGACTACTTTGGCATAGTCATGTCCAATCTGACAAAGGTGAGCTATTCGCGCTCTAATGGATCACAAGCTTAACCGATCTTCTATTTAGCTCTATCCCTCGGACACAGTGGGTGAGATTAATGACAAGCATATGGCACCCTGGGCCGAGATATGCCAACGCAATGGCATTGATAATACACCGCTTACACCCTACTTGGATGAGGAACAACTACATCATAAGCATCTCTATTTGGATAATACGAAACTAAAAGACTTTGGCTACGTTCTGCAGCAGCCGCAACTCAATCGAGCTTTACTGATGGAAATGATCGATGACTATGTGAAGCAGCAATTATTTCCCAAATCGTTGGCCCTATAAACTCAGACTCAAGCACCAAGTTAATGCGCACACACACATAGGCACGGTGTAAACCTATGTTATAGTTGATAAGTTGAAAGTTTTTATGTGGGACAATTCTATATTATTCCAAAATTTGGTACTACTCTACTACCCTAGTTTGGTACCGAACTCTGAAGTGTACTTATAGTATTATTATAGAATCCACTCCACACTCATATTTTTATACATTCCATTCAATTGCAACAATGTATACGACGAAAGGCGATTAATCTCGAGACTAATAATTGTATTGTGATCATTTAAGTGGCCAACCAGCACATGGACAATTAAAGATGCACTCGTTTAGTGTTTAGATTTGTGTATATTTGATATTTATTCTTTACGGCAACGATTCATAATTGAAAATGCAATTGCTTCACTTTGATGCTCATTAACTTAAACATTACAGAAAATCAACAATAATTGGCCCGCAACTGGCGCAACTTAATACAAAACACGGGCGAAAGTTTCCATTAGCGTTTGTGACTTCTCATTTCTCTTCTCTACGGTGCAATTAGTTTAGCTCTTGAGTTCGGTTGCTTAATAAACTAATTAAGAGTTTTGCTGCTTAGAAGGCCAAGCCGGCATCACGGTATGTGGTGAAGATCTTCTCAATGGAGTTGACATAGGCAGCGGTTCTCAAATCCAGACCCAAGTTGTACTTCATGGCTGTCTTCATGATGGCGCGTGCCGAACGCTCCATGGTATAATCCAGGCCGGAGTGCACAATATCCTTCTCGGAGGCGCCGGAGATGCGCTTCTGGAACGACTCAGAGGGAGTGACGGGAATACGTCCACCCACACGTCCGAAACGACGCTCCAAGGATTCTTGCACGGATTCTAAAGCAAGGACCAGTCAGCGCAACACACAGAGAGAGAGAGATACAAAAACAAACAAAGCCATTAGTTGAGTGTGCTACATGCATTGGACAACGTTAACTACATAAAATTGGTTAGACAAGATGAAGGAGGCAAGGTTAAAAAACACAAGGTGAAAAGTAGGAAGGAAGAGTTTATGTCTATGACTACTTATACCGGATACATATGATAATATCCAACAATCAACGAACCAAAGGATACAAATGCAAATGAATGTTGTAAAAGGATGTGTACATTGTGAGTAATAATTGTGTTGTGTTTGTTTAAGGGGGATAAAGGAAAAGAAGCATTAACAATAATGTACCGTCCATCATAACTCTTTCAATTGACTGTTGGACTGAGGCTACATTGGTGATAGAGAAACAGAAAAAAAGAAGAAGAATAAACAACGAATTACTTAGATGATATTGGAAATAAAATTACGTTTCAGATGATGAAGATCGGGCAGGGGGACTAAGAAATGAATCGAATCAAGAATAGCTTATGCTTAAAAATAAAGAACTGGCTTAAACTTTGTCCCAAATTATAGCATAAACAATTAACCAAATTTTTATCAACCGGAAACCCGTAAAATGTAGAGTAAATGAAGTGCCGATGAGAGAGCGCATTAAAAGAAGTGCTTATCTAGGATCAGGCATTTTTCACACTTACCGAGCAAATGGTAGTTGGACTCGCGCTCATACTTGAAGGTCAGGCGACCGTACGAGACATGGTTGAGGTTCTTCAGCCATTCAAAGAACGAGACGGTGACACCACCAGCATTGATGTAAAGATCGGGAATAACCAAGATGTTGCGATCAATCAGAATCTTGTCGGCAGCAGGTGTGGTGGGTCCGTTGGCGGCTTCGGCAATGATCTAAGGAGTATTATGGGAGGATTAGTTTCACTTGGGGGAAATATGTGTTCAACATAAGCCTAATCAATTTTTAAATGTTATCTATAATAAACATTTAAATATATGTGATGGAGTCAAAAATGCATTCCGCACGAATTTTATTTACTCTATGACCAACAAAATCAATAGGATCGTATCACAATTGAGGCACTATACCAAGGTTGTGTCATTTCGGTCTAGAACCTAGTTGATAATAGCAGGGCTGCAAATCGGTTTTGAACCGAACCTTAAAAATAACCGTTTTTAGAAATAATAGCTGAATAAAGAAGAAGAATTATTTATGACATATAAATATTAGCTAATAACAACACATTTGGTAACATGGACTTCAAAATAAAATTTTAATTAACAGTAAATTATATTCAGAAAAATATTTAGATTATTGAACAATCATGTTGTACATGTTGTGTGAGCCATGGGCTGAACCAAGGCTCGATCAAAAACCTCGAGCATCAATTTACCGAACCTTAACCATAGGCAAATTTTGGGATTGCAGCCGCAGGTCTTGGTATATAAATCAGAGTTCGCCGAAATATCCAACACCACAGCACAAACTGATTGATTCTATTGAGTGAACGCTTGTGATGCGCCAGCCCGATGGCAAGTTTTCATGATTGTGTTAAGCTAAGTTCACACAGACAAATTAATTTGTCTAATATGGCGGAAATTTGACAAATTGTCAAATATGGCGAAAATTTGACAAATTATATTCGAATTGTGTGTTTATGCCCTATTTATTTCCAGTCAAAATCATTTGACGACCGATTTGACAATTTTAACAAACCAAGTTGTTGAAAAGTTTGTGTGCTGTCTGAACGCAATGTGAACACTGTTTGTCAAACTGCTTTGGCAAACTTCGGCAAACTTGTAATGATTGTCCAAGTATTTAATTGCTAATACTTCCGTAAATCAGTTGGGATATCGAATTCGGCTAAGAATTAGCATAATGGTGTAAGATAAATTACAATAATATAGTTTTGCTATTAAATTATCAGAAAAATTGTAAAAGAATTGTCGATATATGTTGGACTTGTCATCTCTAATATATCAGTCCCGCAGAAATTGTGTTTGATTTCGGGTTTCACAATTGGGTTTTAATTGTAGGTACAAATGCGACGAGAGCAATGTGAAAATACGGATTGGAGAAGGCAACATTTTGGAGATATTTCGGTGTGGTGAATTTTGTTGGCTTCGCAGAAGGGTCTCAATGCCAGGATATAACTTGAAATGAAGAGATTGAATACCTCTCCATCTGAAACTCAACCTTATCGACAAAGGACATGTATAAACCCTTCATGAGCCACAAGTTAATAAAAAGTTTACTAAAATACTCTAATATTATACAGAAAATATTAAGACTCTCAACTTTCATTAGGGCGCGCACACTTGCATCTGAAAGATAAGCTGATGGCTGACCAGGATATTTAAGTAGGGCATGGGTATTTGTCAAGTTCACACTAAAACTATGCCGTTAGTTCATTATTAGGGTACAAGTGTGCGTGCGCACTTAATGATTAAAATTTTGCAAAAATTTCCCATTTAATATTGTCCGAATTAGCCATAAAACAAAATTATTCCCGAACCACGGTTCGAACTTAAACCTTGGTTTAGAGACCTTCTGATATTTCCATTGGCCAGATATAAATGTATCGCAATAAGTCGATAGTTTGAAGGCGGCTATCGACATACCGCAATTTGTCGCACACTAAATTTGCTAGTGAACACTAAGCCGATTTCAATTGAAACTTTCAAAATTACGTTTAAAATTAATTTTACGCGTTTGAACACTCAGACAAATTCGAACACAATTTAGTCAAACTCCGCCATGACAGTTTGTGTAAATTAATTTGACTGTGTGAACTTAGCTTTATATGTAAATCGATAGTTTGTTGAATTTTTTGATTGTTATTAGTTATCGATAGTTAATATTGTCAATGATAAACACACAAGACTCTCAGGCTGAGGATATATCTCGTTTCTGCATTCGATTGATCGGGTTTGTTATGTGATGTGATTTCTAAGAAAAGATTAAGAAATTCTGCTAAACGATTTGCCATCAGCAGGGTCGAAATAATGTCAAATGGTTTAACAAATAAACCACGCCTATGTTGAAGGAGAGAGCTCGGAAATGTGACTCTTTTTAAAGATTCACGGTTAAAAAAAATAGTCTAGATTATGTAATTATATATTTTATATGAATTAACATTTGCGATGGCCTAGGATCTACCAATTTCCCATCTCAAAAAATTTTAAATAACCGCAATAAATTTTTTTTATATATGTATAAAAGTTAGATTTTAATTTAGTACACTATTCTCCTTTATTATTAATCTTTTAAAACAAAGTTAATTTGCATTTTTGTTGAATTTGCAAAATATTTTTTCAATTATTTGGAACAAATAAAAATTTTTGAAGTCCCAGCATCAGTCTTTGATACTGCTATACAACGATATCAATCGTGCTATGGTGTTGGAAGTATCTGGAAGTTGTGCCAGCCAGAATCAATCAATGCTAAAAACTGAGACATCCTTCGGCATGAAAATTTAAGTCAATTTTAAAACAATTTTACTAACTTGCGGTTTGGGGTAAAGAAATGATGAACAGATTTGATTGCGATGACAAATTATGGATCTATGCATATGAATCAACATCAAAACCAAAATCGACTATTTGGGGTTTCATAACGGGTCGAATAGAGGACGAAACATTTCGAACAAATTGTCCCGTTAATTGTTACTTCTTGATGCTCGTATTTTAAAAAATATTTTTAAAGTAATAAACAAAAAGCATTTGAGGAAATGCGCTGCTGCTAGCTTAAGACCATTAGGTCCTTTTGGCTATTTCCTTTCGTTAAATACAAAAAAATGGGAGGCTCACATCTAGTTTTTTCATTAGCTGAGTAGATTAAAGAAGAAATAAATAATATTTTGGAAGTATTGAATCAAAATAGATTCAAAGAACACAACTAACTTGTTATTTTGAATGAAAATATCAGTATGGTCCAAAATGTCCCTCTACTTGTTTTGTAAAAGACTGGGTTGCGCTCTTCGGTACATTGATGGAGCTGAAGCAATTATTTTGAGTATTTGAGTATATCCTTACTGGCTTGATTTAAGACACAGCTGGGAGTAATCTTTAGGTACAGTCTTAATTATATTTAGCAGAGCTTTTGGCGATTTTTTGCGTCTTCTTTGCCTTTAAAATGGAATAATGAATCAATTTTCGGGCTGGCTAAGATTGAAAGTGCGTTCGGATGCAAATATTTTGACCAGCGTTCATCTCTATCCTGTTGCTTACCTTAGCTTGAATTCTGTGCGCATTCTCGCTGGTGATGACCTTCTCGACGGCAGCCGGAATGAAAATGTCACACTTCTCGAACATAAGATTCTCGCCATCATAGGGCTTGGCATTCTGATAGCCCACAATGGTGCCATGCTCATTCTTGTAGTCTTCCAACAGTTTGGGGTCAATGCCCTCGGGGTTGAACAGAGTACCGTCATGCTCAATCACGCCAATGCAAGTGGCACCGGCACGTGTCAGGTAGCGGCAGGTGTGGAGGCCCACATTACCGAAACCCTGCACAATAAAGGTCTTGCCGCCCCAACCGGGAGTGGTTCCTATTGGAAAAAGGCATAAGACAACTTCCTCAGCATTATCCTAGGCATGCTACTTACCAATCTGGCTCATGTAGTTGGCCTCGTTGATGAAGTTCTCCAGACCGTGGAAGACACCGCGACCTGTGGCCGACACGCGACCATGGATGCCGCCCTGATTGATGGGTTTGCCAGTCACACAGGCATGAGCATTAATGTCCAAATGTCCAATGGTCTTGGCATAGGTGTCGGCAATCCAAGACATTTCACGCTCGCCGGTGCCCATGTCTGGGGCGGGAACATCCACGCCGGGTCCAATGAAACCCTTCTTGGCCAACTCAAGGGTAAAGCGACGCGTAATCTTTTCCAGCTCATGCTCGGAATATTCCTTGGGGTTGATCTTGAGACCAGCCTTGGCACCACCGAATGGCACATCCACACAGGCGCACTTGAAGGTCATCAGGGCGGACAAGGCTTTGACTTCGTCACGCGACACATCCAGGGAGAAGCGAATACCTGCAATTGCATAACAGATCATCAGCAAACCATTACGTATACGACAGGTGTGCCCAAGCGAACAAAACCTTGAGAGTACATTCCTCTTTTCCTAGAGTAGCTTTCATTTTTGGACTTAATCCAACTGACACGAGCTAAAAATAAGCTAAAACCTAAACATTTTTCTGTGTCATGAAAGCAAAAGTGGTTTTGGGTACATAGAAATGGAAAATACCAAACGAGAAAACTTCCCAAAAAAGCAACTAAAACTCCTATTAAGACCTTATCTTTATGTGTTTGCCACATTTATTTTTGATATCTTTAAGGAAAGGCCACTAGTCCCGATAAGATAAGCAATCTGGCTCAAGATTGTTAGCAACATTTTCAAAGTAAAACGTAGGGAGTGAAATTACTGTGCCTGTTAATAGCTCGATAAATGTTCCATCATAAATCCATAAAATGATAGGAACAAAGTTCCAAAGTTATCCTCAAGCTTCTTTATGATTATTGTTGTGGTGCTGGACGAGCCCCCTTAAAGGGGTAATAAAAAGACAAATCAACTAATTGCAGTTGTTATGTGAATCAGATGATAGTCATGTATAACAGGCACCTTGTTTTAACTTAAATAAGTGGGATAAGTCAATCCCAAGTCTATAAACCGTTTCCAAAGCGGCGTAAGCAATGTACTGGGTTCACAATTATGAGATCGGAATTTATCCGGATCAAGCCCGGTTCCTAACTAGGGTAGCCCAGTTCAAAAGTAAATTTAAACTATATTTTAGAAATGATTTGTGTTCTGGTAATATGAAGTTAAATATTTTTCAGTTTTAAGCAATTCTCAGCAGGTTCAAAGTCAGAGAAAAGGAAAAAATGGAAAATTTCATACTTGAAGTTAGAATGTTCCATGTCAAATGGGCGGCTAGAATGAAAATTCTTGATCCAAGAACAAATTACTTGAATCAAAAAGGTTCAATGAATAAAACTTTTGATCCAAGTATGAATCTTTCATACGTAATATCTTGATTAAGAAGTGCTGAACGCCACACTCAAATCTTTTTGCTTTTTTGTTTTAGTTACTTATCTTCATTCTCAAACTAAACTCTTGTAATTCTTGAAAATTCAGGATCGAATAGATTATTTTTCGATTTTTTCTTAGTGTACCTAGGAACCACTGCCTGCTCAGTAAGGATTTATAAATCAGACCCCTTTGTAAGTTATGCTTCATCATTCTGTTCGGTCAGCAATAAATTCTCTAAACAAATCTCTCAATTTGTTGATTGTGCTTTTCTCTTCTTGAGCTTTCTGCTGAGTGAGGCGAACGCACATCTGAGCTTGACTGTACAATTTGGAGGGGGCATAACAACAACGATAATATTTATCAGACGCCAACAGAACCCAACTCTATTTGCCTTAGCCTCGTTCTTCTTTTTTTTTGCCCTGCAGTAACCGGCTTTATCAGGCAATGGCAACTTGTTTCTTATTCCCTTTGCCGAATTTCTTGAAAAACAACGAAATATGTTAACAACAATAACGCGTGACACAGTATCATTCCACCAAATAGAAATCTATTTATACACACATATGTATGTATGAACAATGTCTATGTAGTAGTTTCTACGTATGCAAAAGCTTATACAACCAGCACGATAAGTTTCTTATTTGGGGGGCTCGATCGAGTGGGGCGTGTTTTTAACCACGTCAATAGATGCATATCTACATACATACATTTGTCGGCATTAGCAACAGCAATCTCTCTCTTAGTTAGACCAAACTGGTAGACTCTAATCAGCTGACTAAAATTCTAAGCCATATGATCAAGATTTCACTGCAAATGATTTTGGCGTGGGCTGTTCAATGACATCTTTCGTTTGTTGCTTTCAACATTTGAGTTTAAGGTTAAGATTGGGTCAAGTTATTGTGTTGTTGTTGTGGAACAGGAAATGACGCATATGTTCTGTTGAAATTGTGTTATTTCGTAAAAAAATTGGCAAACATATTTGTCTTTATACTAACATAAATGTTTGACTAAGGTGGGAACATGGTACCACCAGAGCATGGTTTTTAATTGAATCAAGCGCTTTTTCCGCCTGAGATCATTGGACGCTTAAATTAGTTTGAGTGTTTGCATTTAAATATATATTAGGTGTCAGATTGCAGTTACACGTGCAACTAATTTGCACAAGACTTATGGCAGTAAAAGTATTATATGCTTACGAGTATAGATGTTATACCCCTCCAGTGCTACAGATGCACTGTAAAAGGGTAGAAATTATTAGGAAATTCAGCTTGGCAAATGGTCGTATCAATCACGGTTACCAACCGGGGGGAATTAGGACTACATTGGCTCGCAGAAACTTCAATATTTAGAACCATCGCTTTGTTTATTGCATGGTTTTTACTGCTAACGTCTGATAACATGATTATTATACCGAGCCGATTTCCGTTTTTGAATTTTAAAAAAATTTACTTTCGACTTTTTAGAAGATGAATTCGGTCTTATTCGGTTGAAAGTTGGCAAAATAGTTTGCTTTTGTAGGAGAACTTTCTGCGTCGCAAATAATTTAAAAAGAAGCCCTCGTTATAAACGAGTATGTATAAGTATCTGAAGCACTTCCACTCGAGTCGAAAACGACTGCAAACAAAATTAACACATATTCAAATCTACAAAATGCGCACTCTATACGTGAATCGTGTTTGTCAACACACTATCTAGTATTTGTATACCCTTGTATACCTTTGGTACACACCATTTGAACAGAAGTTTGCAACGCACAGAAAGAATTACTATCAGCTAAAAACAATAAATGAATTGCTGATTAAAATAGAATCCCATTGAATTTTAGTTTAATCCAGTCTTCTTTTTAGAGGATCGCATTATAAGTTTATGCGTAACAATTTAAAACTTAGCATATTATAGTAATGTTACAACTTTTAAATACAAATACTATTATACTATTACTGGTACAAAATGTAGTTTTAAATTTTTACTTGGCACTCACATCAGCTATATCAACTCTATGGGTATCAACTCCATAAAAAATGAAAAATTTCGGATACTTTTTGAGCCGAGTCTAATTTCAGACAACCTAAAGATTTCATTATGGGCAAAATGGCCCAGTATGGTCCAGTATTTAAGTTGGTTAATTCATTTTCTGTTTACCCATTAACGATAGGTACAAGATCCCGTGTATCAATCGACGATATTTTTTCAGGATATGTTCTGTGTATTTGTATTGAAAATCAGAAACAAAATTACGAGCTGAATTTCGAAAGGGGAGGCAAATGAGGGATTTTATTAAATTTATTCCAAATATCTAAATATGCAAACATTTACACACTAAAAAAATTCCTTAAACTACAAAAATTCTCTTTATTCTATTCATATTGAAAAAGTATAGACATATATGAAATCTTGAAAATAGAGTGACAAGTAGTGTTAGTTTGTTTATGAGTGAGTGAACAAAATTGAGTTGTTCTTTAAACTGAACAAGTGAACAATGTTCTTCTTCAATTGTTCATTTTTGGTCAGCGAGTATTGTTCAGTCTTTCTTGTTCACTCTGACTTGTTCCCTTGCTCTGTTGTTCTTTTGCTGAGAGAGTTGTTCTTTCTCTCCCTTGCTCTGTGAGCTGTTTGGTCTTGTCTCTTGCTCTATAAGTGGTTCTGTCTGTCTCGCTCTGTGAGCTGTTCAGTGTTGCCATGCTCTGTGTGTTGTTCTGTAGGCTGTACTGAGTACTCTGATATACATTTGTTAGTATCTAGTACAATAACTAGTTCAGTAAACTGTTCAGTGTGACCTGACTGTTCACTTATTTCATTGTGTGTGGTCAATTTATGGCAACTCTGTATTAAGAAACCTTGGAATTGGATAATAAAACGGCGAAGTGTAGATATTGAAGCATTACTTTACGTTGCAATCCCACAAAGCAATCTACATTAGCATCTCAAATGCAAACTTCCGACTGCAGTGGAACCAGTTGTCCGACCACAGCAACGACAACTCTGCCCTTAAGGAAAATGTCGAGCAATTCGGACTTATAAGCCAACAAAGGATAACAAGCTTTGTGTATAAGCCAGCACCTGCATGTCGGAGCCAGCAATTAGACCGTAAATTGGCTTTCATGATCGCTGAAGGACACCACGACTTGCGGATTGTGGACGAGCCACATTTTAAAAAGATGATAGAAGATGTCTCACAGTGCCCCGGATATAAGTTGCCAACTCGAAAATCAATTTCAAAAACACTGTTGCCGAAATATGCCTAGCAAAGTAAGCTTGACAACTGCATAATGATTGGGGGCCAAACAGCAATACACACACATACACTTGTAACATCTGTTTTCTCTCGCTGAGAACACAAGAACGACTGAACAAGAACAACTGAACAAGAACAACCGAACAGTGAGCGATTTGAGTGAGTTGACTCACTTAGAAAAAAGGAACAAGTGAACATGTTCAGTGAAATGAACAATATTTACCCAACACTAGTAAAAAGTACTAAAGTTAGTAGAACTTTAGCTCACCGAGCCGAGAAATTTGTCAATTTTTGGTTTGTTTGCTTAAATTGGGACCAAAAAATCGGATGTTTTGTCTATTAAAAATGAAGGGCTTCAACATAATTAAATTTAAATGTTACCCTTAACATTAACTTAACAGCATCTGTACAGTTTTCAGATTTTTTCACATTAACTGAGCGTGTCCCATCATTTAAGTATCCGGCAGTAAAAAATGTACTAATGTAATTAACAAAATTGATTTAAGTACAGTTGAAACTCCTGACATCTGCAAACAACTTATCAATTTCGTAAGCACGCTTTCCCAGATATAGCCATGTTTGAATGACCAAGTAAAATTAAAAGAAAAATGATCGCTGTGTGTGGGACGACCATTAAAAGATTTTTTCAGTTTAAAGAACCAATGTCCATTTTTGAACGAATCTTTTATAAAGCCTTTATAAAGCTGGGAAACGAAATGCATCCAAAATAGTTTCACTCCTTAAAAATGATTTACATACATCGGATAAAAAGAGAAAAACACTTTAATCCAGACCTTGGGTAAGTAAATGAATTATGATTAATGGATTTGGATTAAAAATTAATTACAATTTAAGAATCAAGAAGATGGAATTACTGAAATTTAACGAAAAGGCCAAGCTAACTTCGTCTATGTTGAAGTTTTTATAGCCTTGCAAATGTTTTAAAATATCAGAGCATTAAAATCCAAAAATGTTCGAAAACACATTTTTCGATCGATGGTTTCTATGCCAGCTAGAAGATATAGTTTAACAATCCGGCCGGTTCCGACATATTACCAAAGTTGCAGCTCGATAGCTTTAAAACTGAGAGACTAGTTTGCGTAGAAACAGACATACATACGGAACTTTTGGCTTTAAACCAGAGATCGGCAAACAACACATTCACATTGGCGTTGCCTCAAAGGGATTTTAAGCCCCCCAGTAATAAGTTGACAATTCCGTTGTCTAAAAAAGTAGGCTGATGTGCGTACCTAGCTTCAAGTTTTACATCCTGCAGTGTATCAGATCGAATTAGCATTTTTAAGTGTATTTAAACTTCGGCACAGACGAAGTTAGTTTTGCCTTCTATGGTTTCATTACAAATCACAAATTACAAGCGATAGGGACAGAGCGAGGCCGAGGGCAAGCTTTACCCATTACATTATCAGCTCGATTCAAAAGTTTTCTGTTTATTTTTGGGGTCTTGTGATCATATTAGTTCGACTAATTTTGAACAATTAGAGACATTATGAAACATCGTCCCATAAATAATTACATTCAATTGAGCACAGTTCAACAACATAGAAAGTGCCAGACGGCACAGTGTGCCTCAATTGTACAACATGTGACTCATATATCTCGGTGTTTCTTATATCTTTTTGGCACAACGTGACTGTCACGTGCAAAGCTTCTCCCAGACAGGCCTAAACCAGTTTTTTGTATTCTCATATGTATGTTCATGTAAGTGTATATTCTAAATGAGTGTGAGTTTTTCGCAACGCGGTAATCAAAAGCGAATTTGAAACCAGCCGGCCGGGTCGGCATGAAGTCATTCTGTGTCAACAACTGTGCGCATTTGTATAAAATGCTTAACAATTAAATAACAGAAGCATCAGCACAAATTAACATTAATTAGAACATTTGCAAAACTCAACATATTAAATGAATAAATACGAACTACGTTAGGAGTGTTAGCATTCGGACAATTGCAACTAAAATAGTATGATATTTAAATGAAATATTTACGAGGTCAAAAGTAAACAGTTGGCAACAACCTGTGAAATTTAAACAGCACATGATCAAGAATTGAAAAACAAGTTCATAAAACAAACCATTTAATACATATACATGTACATATGTCGAGGGAGCTACATATGATCAACAGCTCGCCGCACAATAATAATCATAAACACACAACAGTCCTCAACTTGGCATTTTTCGGCTATAGTTTTGATTTTGGTGTTTTTTTTTTTGCTACCAAGGTCAGATAAGATCCCCGTGAAGTGACTTTTTGCTGTTGTTTTTTTTCGGCAAGCCATCAATTGATAAGTGATTCTATATTTAATTATGCGAAAAAGAACTTGTTTTTCGTGGCGATTCGCTTGACAACAGTTGGAGGCGTTTTTCACGTTTTATCCAACACTTGAGGCAGTGTGCCTGACTGGGGGCTTTGTGCTGCTCTATTTCCAATAGGAAAACAAATAACAAAACGCAAAAGCAAAAATCGTTAAAAATAGAATTTAGTCTGAAAAACATTAGAAAAGTTTTGACAATGTGAGAGAGAAAGAGTGAGTGAGAGAGAAATGTACCCTGGTCGGCGTTTTCGTATGGAATTCTTCTGCAGGCAAGGCCAGAAGTGATACAACACTTGAAGGGTTTGGAAGTCAAATGGCAACACGTGCACTTATGCAATTCAACAGAGAGCGATGGAAATTTGGTGCTTCCCGGGTCCCAACGTAAACAAAGCGGAGTTTGCGCAAGACATGAACTGCGTTGGGTAGGGGCGGCACAGAGAGTTACATAATGTTTTTTTAAATATTCTGTACATAATTGCACGAACTGCCAAGGAAAAATCAATATTGCAGAGCCCAACAGTTGGCTTACAATTACCCATTATTTTTTTGTACTCTACTTGCCTCCCTTGGTTGGTGTCTTGTGGGTGCTGTGCTGGGCTCTGTAGCCGGTAATCATCTCATAGTTGCCCGCATCACGACGCAGCGGGAATGCAATCTCGATGATGTGATCACAGGGTTGCATAAGCATCAAAATACCCTTCACCTTTTGCTTCTTCTCGTCGCGCGTCAGCTTGCCCTTCATGTCATCGACCAGACTCTCCTCAGCGATTTGGCAGCCGCGGTGGAAGAAGTACTCGACCATGTCAAAGAAACGCGGATCCTTGGCCGTGGGCACATCCCGAAGCCGGTCGGGTATCTGATGCTCGGAGGCATAGCCGCGTGTCTGCAGCACAGCCGTGGGCAATGCCTTGGCCAGGGTGCTCAGCTCCTGCTGGCGCATGGCGCCCTGACGGGCCAAATTCTTCAGATGATACATGTTGCTGTACTACGACGACGACGCTCACACACAAATGCCACACACTATGTTCTAGTTAGCCTGATTTGACTTCTTCCTCCTCAACTTCTGCTGTTCGAAACTGCTCAACAACCGCTCACTTTTCGACGCCGCACCGAACTGAGCGTTTTTGGCGATTTTCGTGGCATTTCTTTCGATTTTGCTCGCGGGCTGCGTCACAACTAGGCAGCTTTTGCGCTCGCTCTCCCAAACTTGAAAGCTTTTCGAGAGCCCAATAGGAAAAAGAGGCGCGCAAACGCGATATTCACATTGCTGGCGTATATTTAGCTGGGATTTAGCTGCAAATTTTTCAAGCTCAATAATTAATCAAAGTTCGTTCATACTTGACTAATTGATTACATTTGGCTAAGGGAAATTATAGTAGATCTGAATTATTGTAGAATATTTTTGCTATTATTTCAATAAATTTTTTGTAATTTTTTTCTATTCCCAAAAAATTTGAAGAATTACACAAGTTTACAAAAAAAGGCCAACTTTTGCTACAGAGAAATTGGCAACCGTATGTATAAGGTTGTCAAAAAAGTCTTGCGGCATTTTTATTGAATTTTCAATTGTTCATAAAATTGGTTATAATAATGCGATTTAAGTCAAATATGCGCCGTTTTGTTCGATGACGAGTTCCCAACGAGATGCCAACTTCATAATGCCCCTCTTATAGAAGCTCGCTTCCCTATTGCAAAAAAACTCGGAGAGCCAATTTTCACAGGACTCTCTTGTGGCCAACTTCCGACTACCAAGCTCGATCGCCATGGACAGAAATAGGTGGTAATCACTTTGTGCGAAATCCGGACTGTACGGTGGATGCAAAAGAACCTCCCATCCGAGCTCCCGGAGCTTCTGGCGCGTCACCAAAGATGTGTGTGGCCTGGCGTTGTCCTGATGGAAGACAATTCGGCCTCTGTTGATCAAAGATGGCCTCTTCTGCATGAGTGCTGCATTCAAGCGGTCCAGTTGTTGGCAGTACAGGTCCGAATTGAGCGTTTGGCCATAGGGGAGCAGCTCATAGTGGATGATTCCCTGCCAATCCCACCAAACACACAGAAGAACCTTCCTGGCCGTCAATCCAGGCTTGGCCACCGTCTGGGCAGCTTCACCGCTTTTCGACCACGACCGTTTGCGCTTCACGTTGTCGTAAGTGACCCACTTTTCATCGCCAGTCACCATCCGCTTCAAAAACGGGTCGATTTTGTTGCGATTCAGAAGCGATTCGCATGCATCCATACGGGCAAAAATGTTTTTTTGCGTCAAGTCGTGTGGCACCCATACATCGAGCTTCTTTTTGAATCCAAGCTTCTTCAAATGGTTTATAACGGTTTGATGACTCATGCCCAGCTCTTGGCCGATGCTACGGCTGCTACTATGCCGGTCTCTTTTGATCAATTCAGCGATTTTATCGCAATTTTTCGACGACAGGCCTTCCGGACCGTGGCGCATCTTCGATCACCTCTGCACCAGAACGAAAACGTTGAAACCATCGTTGTGCGGTGGAAATGGAAACTGTATCGGGTCCATAAACTGCACAAATTTTATTGGCAGCATGAGATGCATTTTTGCCTTTATCGTAGTAGTACTGTAAAATATGCCGTATTTTCTCTTTATTTTGCTCCATGTTTGCGACGCTATAACTCACGAACGACTAAAAACAAACAACAATAAATCAAGCACGTTACCGTTAACGCGTGAAAAGGTTTCCAAAAGCTCTAGCGTGAACCGATGCGACGAATACAACTAGAACTACGCGCTTGCAAAGACAAGCTTGCGGAAATACCGCAAGACTTTTTTGACAACCTTATATTTTTGGCCGCTGAACTCAAATAAATTATCCGTTTTCTCCCATCACGTCAGGTTAATGAGATATTCGCATAAACGTGTGTTTAGCGAGGTGTCTTTACATTTGTTGATCCTTTGGCCACATTATGTGTCCTATTCCAACAAAATTTGTTTTAATGAGAGCTGCATTGAACAACGTTACAGAAAAACCAACCACAATGTTTTGATTTTACTGATAAGGTACAAATTTTTGAATTTAGTATTGAAAATGTGGTTATTTTTTGATAAAATCGATTTTTTCCAGGTTTAAATAATTCTGAAAAATTTTCTGCTTATATTAAAAATCTTAGAAAAAAATAGTTGGTAGTCGTTTGTTTTTTCTTATTTTACATATTTTCAGTTTTTCGATATCATCGCGCTTTCAAAAAGTTATAGCCCAAAAACTATAAAAAATTTTACATTTTTTGAACAATATTAAACCTTAAAATGTTTTAAAATTAACAAAAATCGAACTGAAATAACTTTTTAATATAAACTCATTGGTTTCACAATAACAACTTTGTTATTTTCAAGCCACAAGAAATTTTGATGGTAAATATTATGCAAAATTTTTTGTTGTTTTTGGGCTATAACTTTTAAAAGCGCGATGATATCAAAAAACTTGTAAAACGAGATGAGACAAAGGACTACCAACTATTTTTTTCTAAGATTTTTAATATAAGCAGAAAGTTTTTCAGAATTATTTAAACCTGGAAAAAAATCGATTTTATCAAAAAATAACCACATTTTCAATATTTAAATCCAAAAATTTTTACCTTATCAGTAAAATCAAAACATCGTGTTTGGTTTTTCTGTAACGTTGTTCAATGCAGCTCACATTAAAACAAATTTTGTTGGAATGGGACACTTAATGTGGCCACAGGATCCACAAATGTAAAGACACCTCGCTAAACACACGTTTATGCGAATATCTCATAAACCTGACGTGCTGGGAGAAAATGGATTATTTATTTGAGTTCAGTGGCCACAAATACACAAGAAATGGTTGCCAATTTCTCTGTTGCAAAAGTTGGCCTTTTTTTGTAAACTTGTGTTATTTATTTATTCTTTTATCAGGCCTGTTCCCGTTTTCGATTTCGATCAAATCATGCGGAATCGGAATTGTTAAATGTTCTCGCTTCCAAAAACCGACTGTGTTATCCTACTTTTACCTTCAAAATCCCAATTTTCTTCAATCGATCCTCTGGATGGCAAAAAGATTCTACTGAATTCCTTAACCGTTTCTAAATAATCACAACTCTTACCAATTCCGATTAATCGGATTCGGAATTTTTATATTTAAGCTTGTTTTTATAATGAAGACTACTGTATACTTTCAGAAAAAGTAGTTATCCCAAGTTTTGACGCAATTTGACGCAAATTTCTTGACAACTGTTTAACCGATTTTGATCAATATTTTTTTGGTGAAAGCTAATTTTTTTTATATTTTCTTTATATGTATATAATATTTTTAATATTTAAGCTTGTTTTTATAATTAAGGCTTCTGAATACTTTCACAAAAAGTTGTCATCCAAAGTTTTGTCGAAACTTTAAACGCGATTATCTCAAAACCGTACCCACATCCACCATTCTGGTCTGAACAAGGATATTTGGGAATAACGTCAATAATTAACGAAGTAAGGACCAATAAAAGGGGAAAAAGTCGATTTTCGAAAAATTTAATTAACTCCGCTATTTATTGAACGATCTTAAATATCCTAGTTCAGATACATCAGTTCTAAACAAAACTTCATTTTCAGTTTTACCTTTAGATAATCCGTTCTCAAAATTTTTTTTGAGCCTGCTGTTTGGGAGGCGTGGGTTCAATCCCGCCTCGAAGCATCTGATAAAAGTTTTTTCTTTCTTTAGAAAATAGCTTTCACACAGTAGCGGATCCAGAAGGGGTGGGGCTGAAGCCCTCAGAGCCCAAATATCTTAATTCACCCAATATATGTAAAGAGCAAAATATTTATATTAATCAAGAATTATAGAAAAAGATGCAAAAATTTATTTAGATAGTTTTAAAGGCATCAGCAGTAGAACGTTGGAATATGGGTTGAAATATTACGACGGATCTTTGAAAATCCGGTGGATTATTTGAATTATTTTGATTAACGCAAAGATTCATTCTAATCGATTTTTTGCATGTTTTTACTGCCGTCAATGCAGCAATTCTGATACTCAGTAGGACTCTTCAGACTCCAGAACTTAATCATCTTTCGATGTAATTTTTAAAAAAAATCGGGAAAGTTGCAGACGAAATGTCACTTGAGATGAAAATTCCTCGTTTATATAGAAAAAATGTCATCGATGAACCGCGAATTATAAAGAACTATTATACAACAGTCGAGGAATCTACACAACCCAAGGAAACGAACAACCTCCTCCCAAAGCTAGTATGGCGCCAAGGATCGGAAACTACATACAGAAGAAATTTAAACAACCAGGTCGTCCAATATCAGGGCTTAAACAATCCAGCTGAAATAAATGAGCTCACAGAATGCATCAAAAATGCCGCTCGCTGCGTGAAGCCTCTGGGAAAACCGATGTATAACCAGCCATGGTTTGATAGGCAATGCGAAACGGCGAGAAAAAACTCTTTCCTGCTTCTACGACGGGTGAAGGCAGAAAATTCAGATAGAGTAAAAATGGAGTATCAAAATGCAAACCGACTGTATAAGGACTTATGTACAAAAAAGCAACAGCAATATTTCCGAAGTCTGGAATTAGAAATCACATACATTAAAGACAGAAAATCTTTCTGGAATATGATTAGAAAACTCAACGGTACGGCGACCTACAAACCGATAAAAGCTAAAAATGAACTGCTCGCACTGCACTTTGAAAAACTTTTATCTGTCAGCCAAAATGAGATACAATTCCAGTTTGGACTGCCGTACATAGAACACCGACTCTTGGATATGGACATCAATGTATCGGAGGTGGAGGCAGCTATAAGAAAGGCTAAAGTCAATAAAGCTCCTGGCGAAGATCGAATACCTGTTGAGTTTTTCAAGCATGCAACCCCAGCGTACGTTAAAGAGCTTACACGCACCTTTAATGCCATCTATGACTCTGCTGATATACCTGATAGCTTCAAAAAGACCGTAATATTCCCCATACACAAAAAAGGTACACAAACAGAGGCGAGCAACTATATCGATTTCAAGGCTGCTTTTGACACAATCGACAGAAAGAGCCTTATTTACAAGCTCAGCAATATGGGACTATCGACCAAGTTCATGACAGTCATACAGAAAATGTATGAGGAAAGTATAGCAGCTGTATGGGATGGTTCAAAACTATCAGACTGGTTCCAAAGTAACACAGGAGTAAAGCAGGGCTGCCTGCTAAGTCCGCTGTTATTCTCACTCTACATAAACGATATTTCGGAAGCATTACCAGCAGGAATTTCATTTTGCAACATGCATATAAAAACGATACTGTACGTGGGTGATATGGTGCTCTTAGCTGATTCAGCACCCCAGCTCCAAAAAATGCTGAACCAACTAAACGAGTACTGCAAAACTTGGAATCTTAGAATAAACACTGACAAGTCAAGAGTGCTGGTGTTTAGGGATGGCAGAGGACGTGCCGCTCAAGGGGAAACATGGAGCTTAAACGGTGCGGATATAGAGAGAGTAACATCTTACAAGTATCTTGGAGTTACTATGACATCGAATGGAAAATTTTTAACGCACCTTCGTCTAAAACTAAAGGAATCCATCATGGCGCTAAACAGCTCTTGGAACAAACTAATGAGCGAAAACAACGTACTACCAAAGACACTACATATATAGATACCTCATCTCATACAAACTTTTTTTTTGTTGGGATCCAATGTCAGCTCCCAAGAAAAATCGTTTTTTGCGTCACATGTGTCTTCTAAAATATCTAACATTTTTTGCTCTCAGCCGTAAAGCTAATATAGAAAACGTATAGCTAAATTTCAATATTTGTATCCTCGTAAGAGCACATGTTTTTGTTTCACATGCGTCATCTATAATATCAAAAAATTTTTGGTACTACTGAGTGTCATATATAAGATGTATGAAGCAACCGCCCGCTCCGTTCTGTGCTGCGCCTCACAGGTATGGGGAATTTCCCGTCATGAAGATGTGGAGAAGTTGTTGCGTTTTTTTATCAAGAAAATATTCCAGCTGCCACGAAACACTCCAAACTATGCAGTTTATATTGAGACCGGACTACCCGAGCTATATAGCTACACTTTGGGCACGCATTTCTCCTACATGAGGCAGGTGATGGAAAAACCAGCAACAAGACTGGTTAATAAAACTGCGAAGCTGCTACTAGCAAATGAAGCTCAATTCTTCAATGAATGGCGACTTCTAGCTGCTGAGCATAATGTCCCTCTAGACCTCCAAAACCATCGATCATGGACGGCGAAACACAAAAACATACTGGAGCGCATAGCTGAACGCACTCGAAAAAGATATACTGAAGGCCCAGAGAAGCACAAGCAGGAAGTTGTACAAACAACTTAATTTCTCTCTAAGCGAACGAAATTATTTTAATGACCGCTATAAACTAAAAGTAATCTCTGTTGTTATGGATATATGTTGTTATGGATAGTGACCTATGTTTTTATTTGGGATTTTTAGCTGGCTCGAGGTCAATGTTTTTACGTGCTTATTAAAAACAAACAAACACGAGTTTTGATTTTCCAATATATTTCCCGGGATTCGTCTTCAGGGAAAAAGCACAGTTATCAACTCCACAGCTGACTAAGCGGCGCTACCTGAAGCAACCCGCAAATATTCCGCGCTCGATGTGATGTGATAGCACTGAACTTCAAGACATATAGAGATGGTGTACAAAATGAATGCACGCTTTGCAATAGGCACGAAAAAGAGGATGCCTTTCATTTCCTGGCCGAATGTCCAATTCTGTGAGAGTTACGACTTGTGTATTGGCAGCAAACTTCGTTGAACTCGACAGAAGTAATTGCAATTTTGAATGGGCGCAGTTGGACCACACTGGCCAGTTACATTTTCGAAGCGTTAACATATAGAAAGCAAATCACAACCGAATTTTTGTAGACCTAAATTAAATAAAAACTAAACTAAAAATATGTAATAAAACCTTTCCATGTAAATATGACTGACGGCGAACTGCCAATGTCAACAAAATGTTCTGAAAATTCTCAGAACAAATAAACTACTACTACTAACTACTACAACAGTCGATGCGGTCATCCATGGGTTGCTTTTTAATGAAGTTTTTAAATTTACAGGATTTGTTCTAAAAATATATGAATTCTTTTCGTCAAATGTCAAAAAAATAAGAAAAAACAAGTAAGACGGTTGCAGTCGAGTAGCCCGACTTCAATATACCCTGTACAATTGACAACGAGAGCGTAAGTAAAAGTCGGCTCTAACCGACTTCGATAAACCCGTTAGTCATGAAAAAACATGTTTAATAGTGCTCCTGCGTTCCTTAGGGTGACCATCCGAAAAGTATGCAACATTTTTTTTAGGGTGGATGGGGGGGTGGCGGGGGGCTTGGTTCGCTTTTTTGCTCGTAACTTCTGAACCGTTCATCCGATTTTTATCATTTATTCGGCAAACCGATTTATTTTGCTAATTACTAACTATCTCTAGAAAGTACGAATCGTCTATCTCCAAACCTGTGGGAGATATAACGTTTTTTCCAAATTGCGGGGGTGGGAGGGTTTGAAATTTGATTTGAAACAAACTTGATCTGCGTACAGATAAAAGAAGTATTTGTCCCATACATGTCAAACCTCCATCTACAGACGGACAGACGGACATGGCTAAATCGACTCGGCTATTGATGCTGATCAAGAATATATATACTTTATAGGGTCGGAGATGTTTCCTTCTCCCTGTTACATACATTTGCACAACTTCATTATCCCCTTTTACCCATTTTTAATGGGTACAGGGTATAATTACAACTAAACTACAAAGTTTAAATGCTATAGCATTTCCAAATTCATAAAGCCAACCAAATTAATGTACAAATATGGTCCAAATGACGTGCTCGAAGTTTTTTAGTTGAAAATCTGATAACATAATAAAGGTAAAATTTTAAAATATGCCCTACACATCCTGCAAAGTTTTTCGGTGTTTATTGTTTGAGCAGTTTGTGGATACACACTTATAAATTCTTTTTTACGCGCGATTAAAAAAAAAAAATTAACTGCGGTGCTTTTTCTTTTTCTAATTTTACCACCAACCTAGGGATTAAATCCGAAACGAATTTCGGTTTCGCTCAAGCCCGAATTCTTTTTAAACTATGCACCAAAGGTACACAGAGTAATTAGGTTTGTACGTAACCTATAAAGTTTATATATTCTGTGTTTACGGATACCGCTTGTGAAATCTGGAATTGAATAATTATTCGAAATATTGCTCTTTTTTCGGGTCGTAATTTAGCAATTCGCCCTTCTCATTTCGACAGAGCCTTTCTATGTTTTGTGTGTGGGAGTAAGTTTGTGAAATAAAATCTCAATTTTTGTTAATTCTTGTTGATTTTTTCACCACAAAAA
Organism: Lordiphosa stackelbergi; assembly: GCA_018904235.1. Taxonomy (NCBI): domain Eukaryota; kingdom Metazoa; phylum Arthropoda; class Insecta; order Diptera; family Drosophilidae; genus Lordiphosa; species Lordiphosa stackelbergi. The sequence continues at coordinate 112,689 of JAEIFU010000052.1, forward strand.
CAGTCAACGAAAATAATTTTATAAATTAAGCTTTTCTACTATGGCTCAGTCTGCTGCAACATTTTCATCATTTTTTAGTCGATAAAGGCAGTTGTGCTCAATCTAAGATTTTTTTGATTTCGCTTTATGTTAAAAATAGAGGCGCAGTTAATTGTGTTGCATTTTATTTTCAACAAAAAATTGTTTGAAAATTATGCTGTAAATTAAGGGTGAAATTCAATATTTATAGCAATTTACAGCAATTTGTATTTTGCTACTGTTCTGCTTTATGAACCTGGAAATGAAAATGCATTTGAACTCTAGAGGCAAGCCAAAATATTCTTTGTTACAAATCGACTTTTTTGTATTCTTAAAAGCACAATAAGTCCGACCAAACTAAAAGGTGTTTTGGTGCCCCTTTTTTGGTTTGCTTTTTTTATCAATAGCAACGTTGCAGGTTCGTTCCTCATCCCTTAGGTGTTTTGCTTCTACCACGATAGCAATGTCATCGGCGATCCCAATTGTTGTTGTTGTTGTAGCGGCTAAATGTGTAATTGGGTGTGTACGTGTAGGTGGGAAGAGAGAGAAAAGTAAGATTTAGAGAGGGGGAAAGTTGAAAGTTTTAAAGTTTGGGGAGATAGAGAAGAAGGGTTAGAGAGGGGGTGTCGAGTCCCCTAGGTCCAGCCCCAGGAAGGCTGCACATTCGATGGGGTGGGTCCATAGGTGTACGGGTGTGAGTGCAGTGGGGGCTTCTGTGCAGTTGAAGAGGTGGCGCGTATCGTGAGGGCTTCCTTTACATTTCGGGCATTCGTCTGCAACCTCCGTGTTTATCCTAGCTAAGTAGCTGTTTAAGGAGCAGGAATATCCCGATCTGAGTTGGGCAAGAGTGGTTCTGGTAGTTCTGGGCAGCTGGGTTTCGACCTGGCTGAGGGGTGGTGGGCGACCACCAAGAACAACATTGCTCTTGAGCCCGTGGATGGCGCGCTCAACAGTGCGTTTGTGGATTTCCTCCCTCACGTTCTGGGCTTCAAGGACTGACAGGTTGTTGGCGTTGTTGGTCAGTCGCTTGATTTCGGGCAGAAAGGTCCTGATGTCTTGTCTGCTCGTGCGTGGTGGGAGGGGGACCTTGAGCGAGGTGTGGTTAGCGTGGTCCTCCACGAGACTGCTGGCAAGGAACTGCTTGTCGAGCATGGTGCAGTGATCTCTGACTCCCAGGATTTGTGCCTCTTCATGAAGGTGATCTTCGTGGGTCATGGAGTGGCATCCGGTGACAGTCCTTAGGGCAGCGTTCTGCGCTCGTTGTAGGTTACCCCACTGGGTGTCACTGACTGCTGGGGACCATGCTGGTGCGGCGTAGTCAGTGAGTGTGCGGCCTATGGACTTGTATGTGATGAGGAGGGTCTCTTTGTCCTTACCCCAGGTGCTCCCTGAAATCGCCTTTAGCGCCCTGTTCCTCTCTCTGATCTTGCGAGCGGTGTTTTCGGTGTGCTTCGCGAAGAAAAAGAGGTTGTCGAATGTCACCCCCAATATTTTTGGGTATTTAAAAGTGGGAATTGTTTTTACCATCCACGGTGACATCGAGCTGGGTGTTGACGATTTTCGTCCACGTTGTGAAGATGGTAGCGGTGGATTTTTCGGGAGAAATGGTGAGGTTTCGGCTCGCAAAGAAGGCGGTGAGAGTAGGGAGGTAGGAGTTCAAACTCGCAACTACCTTGTGATGGTCCCTATCTGCTCCGAGAACCGTGCAGTCATCTGCGTAACTAACGAGTTTAAGCTCAGGAGGCGGTGGTGGAATGGTGGAGATATAAAAGTTAAAGAGGAGGGGTGAGAGTACTCCTCCTTGTGGAACTCCCTGCTTTAACTTTCGGTATGTTGATTTCCCATCACGGAATTCAACATACGATTGCCTGCCTGTGAGGTAGTTCGCAAGCCATCGCTTAAGAGTGTTGGGAAGCGACGTGTTCTCGATGTCCTGGAGCAGCATGGAGTGGTTGACCGTGTCGAAGGCCTTCGATAGGTCAAGGGCTGTGAGCACGGTGCGCTTATGTGGGCTGGGGGAGTTAAGCCCATCTGCGATGGTGGAGGTAATTTCGCATAAGGCCGTGCTGGTGCTTCTGCCCTTCCTGAATCCATGCTGGTGGTTTGCGAGTGGGAGAGCCTCTTTGGAGGGTGGGGAGGATTAACGCCTCCAGTATTTTTATGGCAGGGGCCAGGAGTGTGATTGGACGGTAGGAGGTGCCTAGCTCTATCGGCTTGCCTGGTTTGGGCACAGGGATGACCTTGCCTGTTTTCCAGATGTCTGGAATGACAAGGGAGGTTAGGCAAAGGTTAAAGAGCGCTGTGAGGTAGCCGATTCCCAGGGGCCCCAGCTTCTTCAGCATAATGGTGGCGATACCATCAGGTCCAAGGGCTTTGGAGTTCTTGGCTTCTCTGATGGCGGCTTCGACCTCCTCGCTGGTGAAGTCAAGGTCCTCGGGGTCGTGGTTGAGGTTGCGCAAACGGCGTAGGACTGCTCTGTGGCTCTTGTCGGTGTCCTTCGGGTGTTCAATGAACTGCCTATTGAAACCCGTGGCGCAACGTTTGGCATCACTCCTGGGCACACCGGAGAAGGAAATATTGGTGTTATCCTGTCTTTTAGGGCCGCCTGTGAGGCTTTTTATGGTCTTCCAAAGCCTAGCAGACCCTTTTTCGCATTCTTCCAGGTGTGTGAGCCAGTGGTTTCTCCTGTGTTCGTTCACCATCTTGGTGATGTCATGATTCAGCTCGTCAATGCGGGGGTCGGCAGGATTTGCAGCTCTGAGATCATCTCTCAGACGAGCCTTTCCCGCTGCTTCGGTAGGGAAGCAGGGGCGAATCTTGTGGATTCTTCCTGCAGGGATGTGTCTCTTCCCCGCACTGACGAGGATCTTGCGGAAGGTGATTTCTCCTGATCTGACATCTGTGGGCGCTTGTTGTTGGGCGAACTGCTCTTCTGTGAACCCAGTGTAGGCGGTCCAATCTGCTTTGGAAAAGTTGACGAATGTCTTCTTTTCTGCCACTATGAAGTCCGTTTGGGCGCTTATAGTGACAGTGCTGGGCAGATGGTCTGAGTTCAGGGCGATGTTGGTGTGCCACTCTGTGGCGGCGAGCAGGTTGGCGCTGATGATGGTGATGTCTGGCGAACTACTGCAATTTGGGGTGATCCTGGTCGGTTGATCGGAGTTGATGCAGTCGAAAGTAGAGTTCTCCACCTGCTCGGCGATATTGTTGCCTCTGGTGTCATTGCTAAGGAGGGAGAACCAGTTTTCATGGTGGGCATTGAGGTCCCCCATAATGATTCGGTTGCCTCCTGTGAGCAGGTGGGAGATGTCGGGATGGTATCCAGAAGTGCAGGCTGCAGTGGGGGGGATGTAAACATTTATCAGCTCAATCTCTGAGCATCCGGAGCGGACAGCTATACCCTGTACCTCCATGTGGTCATCAGGGGTGGGATTTAGAGGCAATCTCCTGTAGCTGACTGATAGGTGGACTACAAACGCTAGTCCTCCACCAGTGTTTCTGCTCCTGTCCTGTCTAATGATGTTATAGCCTCCTGACGTGACTAGTTGCGCCCTGGGCGTAAGTTTGGTCTCCTGAACCCCTGCTATACAGGTGTTCTTCCGGGTCATAAAGTCAGTCAGTTCGGCTATCTTTCCCCTAAGTCCATTGCAGTTCCACTGGATGACATTGAACTCTTCTTCTGGGGCATGTGTGGAGGGTTGTCGAGTGTGCGGGCCATTTGTCTGCACCAGGTGTCCTCGTGATGGTGATGGGAGCTGCCGCTGTGGGTCAGCCGGAACCGCAATGGGCCGTTGGTGTTGGCTGCGGTTGTTGTTGTTGTTGCGGCGTGTGTGACAGGGGCACTGGTGACGGGAGTGGGGGGCTGCCACTGGGTGTAGGTTGACTGCAGCAGGGCCCATTAAACGGTCTGCTGTAGTCTCGTGGCTTTTTAAGGCTAGAGCATTTGAGGTGTAGCCACTGCAAGCAGTTTGTGCACTCAAATGAGTAGCCTCTGGTGGTTATTTTGCCCTTGCAGATAGGGCACCACCAAGTTTGCGGCCCAGGGTTGGGTTCGACATCTCCGGCGCGGAGAAGTAGGGTACTGAGCAGACAGGCCGGAGTTGCCTGCTTAGTCACAAGAAAAACATAGATAGGGAAAGAAAAGGGAGAGGGGCAGAGAAATGATGGGAGGGCGTACATACCCGATTCCACGATTCCGTGGGTTGACAATCCTTGGCCGGGACTGAGAGTCCCGGGTCGGCTCCGGAGCGTAGATCCGATTGTCGGGAGAGCCGCGATCCCAATTATTGTGGCACCTGGTGGCAGTAGGAGACGCAGTATACCATTGTACATTATATTCCAGAGCAGTGGCCCTAAGACTGAGCCTTGTGAAACACCATTGGTGATGTTGTAATGCTGCTCCCCATGATCAGACTCGTACGTAAGTACCCAGTCGCTCAGGTACTCTTCCACGATAGCAGTGAGATATGGAGGCACATCTATCGCACAAAGAGACCGTAGGATATGATGGCACCCTGCCGAATTAAATGCGTTTTTGATGTCTAGTGTAACCACCAAGCAAAAGGGTTGCGCACAAACTGTGACTTTTTCCGTATGAAGAGGCACTTCTTGAATCTCCCAGGATTAGTGGCGTAAATACGGCAATTTTGCTATTTACGGTCATTCAATGTGAAATGGGCTTATTTTTAATTTTTTAAAAGCACGTTGAGTTTTCACAATTGACTTGTTCTGTTGAATGTAAATTTCAACTATTTCAGAGCGCTCGCGTGGCGTGTATTGTTCCATGGTAAAAATCAGCTTGGACTGACGCTTCAAACGCGGTATGTCATTAAGCGATCTGACATCTCTGTCAAAAGTTATGGCGTTGCCAGATGGGTCCGTCGAATATGGACAACCCTGTACTCTTTGCTACCAAACATCCAGCGTTGTCCTTTAATGGCTTGACTGTCAATATTGTGCAGCTCACGGATGGCGTGACTCTCTCGGGGGTGCCACAGAAATTTTTAGAGATTTTGACGACGGTTGGTTTGTAAATCTCTCGAAAAATTCGTTGGTGCCACAGAACTTCTAGAGATTTCATTTTCTAATTAGAAAATCTAGTTGGAACACCAGATGTTCCAATTGATGTTCCATCTCTAAAAACAAGTCTGAATCTCTTGCCAAAAAATTTCCCTTATTTTAGATGTGGGTTAATTTAATGATTAACTGAAATTTTTTAATTGTATTATATGTTTTATGATGCATTTTTAAATAATAATTCAATTTTAAGTCGCATTCTCCACCAATATAATGCAAAATTTAAAAATTTGTTGGCGCCAAACGTGAGGTATTAGTTTCCATCCCTTAATCCGCTAGCTGTCATGTAGAGAGCGCCACTTCGACAAAAGGCGCTAGTGAGAAAAGAGCTTTGCAAAATCTCCTAACAAAACATTAAAGGTTGAAACCAACCAAAATAAATTTTTGTGGCACCTAAGAATTGGAATTCGGTTGGAATTTGGTTGGAAGAGATTTCTGTGGCACCCCCGTCTAACTTTTTTTTGGGCTAAATATTAAGGGGGGGGTAGGGTTTTAAAATTATTTTTTTTTCATTTTTTTATATTTTTTTCTGAATGAACAACATGTCGAGAATATTGTGTACAAAGTTGAAGTCAATCCGAGTAAGACTTACGGAGTTACAGCGTTTCAAAGGAGCGGCCGTGCTACCTGATAGCTACCATATGAAAAACTTTTAATCGATTTTCCCGAAAACTACTTTTTCGAAGTCCGTGTTCACTGCCATTTGAAAACTACTCGACCGATTCATTTCAAACTTTGTACACATTTTCTTCATATAAAATACCTCCCCCCTACGTTTAGTAAACATTTTTTTTTAACATTAAGGGTGTTTCCCACCCACTAAATGGCGGAAATTTTAGTCGAAAATAATGGTTCACACTTAAGATGGCCGCCAAAAATTTTTAAATTAAAAAAAAATAATCAGAGAACGTTGGGGGGAAGATTTGTTTATAATTTAACAAAACTTTTATGGTTTTTCATTTTCAGATAATTTCCGGCCGAGTTACAGTGAACACCGCAAATTGTTTTTTTTTTTTTCAAGACGTCCTGGGGGAAGCTCTGTCACGGGCTAATGGTTTAATATTTTTGAATGAAAAATTTACAGAACATCAAAACTATGCTCAATAATGTATAGAAGGTTTGAATAAAATTGCTCAATCGATATTTGAGATAAAAAATACAAAAAAGCGATGTTTTTTACGCTGAAACCCTTACCCCTCCCTTAAAGTCGATTTGCGTGGACTATGAAATTTATTGTAGACCCATGGATTATTGATGAAATTTTCTTAGGATTGACTGTAGATTTCGCTTTTTACGGTAAGCTTTGTGCGAAAAAAAATCGACCCTCACTAGTGTGAATGGGGGTTAAATCCATACGGGATTAAATCAATCCTAAGCGGCAATGAAAACAACGGAATCTCGGATATTCTTGATCCGTTTAGAAAAAAGATTGAGTTGATTTGTCTTTTTTAATCCTAAGAAAGATTACATTTATCCCAGGGTATTCTAATAAAAGATTGCACTAAGCAAAAAATTTGGGCACAATTTAATCCCAAAGCTGGATCAGTTTAAGCATGTTCGAGATAAATTTGAGCCAGATATGAAATATTGTTTTGATCTCAGGAAAGATAACTCTTCTTAATTTCCTCTGCCATGCCTCACGCCATAGATCCTGATACATTTCAAAGACCAGAGGATAATTTAGGACTTCTGAAAAACAAAGAAATATAAAAATATTTCGGCTCATACATTTTTCCTCGCAGAATAATTGATTCGTTGAAGTCGGAGTTAAGTAAGCCAGGTTCTTGGAAAAGTAAATGTTTTCAGAAACTGGTCGGCGATCTGAACCAGATTTCTATCAATCCATTTCCATTTTATTTTACGTAAAATTCTTGATCAGCACTTAAAATTCTACAGTTGTATATATTTATTCAATTAATTGAAGACTTAACTTTTAAAAATGCTTCTTATAACGAGGAGTTACCTTTCCATCTAATAAGTTCATTTGCTTTCACGCTTTATCGACTTACGCAAGCTAACTTAAGCAAGTTGAATAAAGTTCAGTAAGGGGATTACGATATATACAGATTCATCTCATCTCGGAAAACTATGATTAATGGACTTTAGTAGAAAATCTTATGAATGAATTGTACTATTTCGTTCATTGTAGATAATATTAAGTGACGAGCGTATAAAGGCATCACTTTTTTCCACAAATCCATCCAAATGAGTCCACAAGAACCAGAACGTTAGGGTATAGAACAGAATCTTGCTGAACCAATCCAACAGATACAAGCGACGCAACATTTTTCGGGCGTGGGGAAGTGTGGCCTCACTTTCGCCCAGAATATACGTGCGCATGCCCACAATGTAGTTGCTGATGTAAGTCTCCCAGTTGACCTGGCTCACAGAGGTGTCGAATAGATCTTGGTCTATGGCGTTTAGTTTGCTACTCATCTCCTGGAAACGTTCGTTTTTAAACTCCCACTCTTTTGTTGTGTAGTATTGCAGCAATTTTAAGCCCAGGGATACTTTACGCTGGACACTGACCAAGCTGAAACGGGAAGGATTTGAACTCTGCTGGATATGGATCAATGTGGAATAGGCACTTACAAGGGTTTCTGGCCAAAGATCAGCAACCAAAAGTCGATAAAGTAGGCAGGTAGATAGTGCATGAAGATTACGCAGAACAGATGATGGTAATAGTTTTTCTTAATGGATCCGCCTGGATACCAAAGGGCAACACTCAGCGGAGTCTCGTAGAAGAATCGTCTACCCGTCTCAATACAATCGCCCCACGACATGAGCGCCTTGCTCGATATGCACAGATTGCAGAACTCCACTTGGCTCTGATTCTTTGTCTCCTTGCTCGCTCTGCCGCGCTGAAAGCCGCACAAGATCATGCCATTGATGGCCTTGTCGACCGGAATCACAGTGGAGGCGTAGTCCGGATTACAGTGCATGGATCGGATCACGCCCCGGGCGGCGCCAATCATCAGACCGGTTGGTCCATTGACGCCCTCGATCCAACCCGGCAGCGGCTCGTGAATGGCAGCCGTTACTGCAATACAGGGTGCAACCAAGCAATTAACAACATTCCACACAAAACCTGACCGCTACATACCAATGGAAGGCCTGGTGATGATTATGGGCAGCTTTTTGTTGTATCTGCAAATTAGATCTTCGGACAGCGCCTTGCTGTAAGCGTACGTGTTGGGCAAGCCACTCAGTAATCTACAAATGGAAACGATGACAGACGTTCAAGTGGAAGGTACAAGGTACTTACTTGGGCGTTATTTCCGCTAGAGCAGCATCATCCATAGTCTCCACCATCTCGATGATGGAAAATGGATTCTGTGGCGCCGCATAGGCACGCTCCTCCAGCACACTTTCGTTGCACTGACAGTACGAGGTGGAGACATGCACCAAGGCCTGCAGACTGCTCATCTTCTCCGCCAGACGAAGCACTTTAAGAGTGCCCACCACATTCATCATGACCATGGGACGTAGCGGCTGGTCGAAGCGCACATTGGCCGCACAGTGAAACACAACCTCCACGTTCGAGGCGAGTGTGTTGATGTCATTGGCACTCAGGCCAAGGTCTGGCTCCAGCAAGTCGCCCTTTACAACGCGAACCTTGTCCACGATGTCGGGATTCTTCTCCAGTAGCTTGCTAAAAATCTGCAAATACAAAGGTAAAGTAAGACCACTGAGCGATTCATTGAGGAGTTGAGGTTGCAGTTTCGCTGGTGGCTTAGAATCAACTAATGGTCCAACACGTCCACAATATTCATATTCATAGTCATGGTAATTTATTTTACTCTTTTTTTCGAGCGATAATGATTACCTTGACTTATAAATGCTAAGTGTGCGACTGTGTGTGTGTCTCTTTGTTGGACCAAGTAATTTATGGAGTAATGCGCTCCGGTAATTTGATAATTTGCAAGAGTTTAAATGTAACATTTTTCACCAAAGCAGTAAGAGGCTAACAAAATATTAGTTCAGCTGAAGTAAAAATTTGTGAGATCTCACTCAGAGGTAGAGCATACCAAGAATGAAAGCTAGAATATAGCCTTAGTGCCGTAGTATTCTCCGAGCTTGTACGCTATATTTCGGAAATATGTAGACAAAAAATTTAGAGATCAGTAATATAATATAGCCAGTAGCGGATCCCCCCCTCAGAGCCCAAATGTCTTAATTAACCCCATATATGCAAGGAGCAAAATATTTGTGGTAATCAAGAATTTTAGAACAAATGCAAATATTTAGATTGAAAAGGCATCAGCAGTGAAAAGTATCTACAAACGAAGAACGTTGGATCATGGGTTGAAATATTACGACCGATCGTTGAAAATGCGGTGCAATATTTAAACTAATTTTGATTACCCGCTATTCTATACGTGGCAACAGTTTGTGCGGAGATTCATTCTAATCGATTCCTATCTTCTCTTCACCTTGCGTCACTAAGCGAACACTTGTCGATTGATGAGAACGATTGTATGCACGAAAAACATGAATGAGTGTACAAACTCGCTGAGTTGCTGCTTTACATTATTGGAGCATTAGTAAAGTTTAAGAATGATAGAGACAGCGAGACATCATCATAATTAAAAAAATCCGAGTTTCTGATCTCTTTGCATGTTTTTACTGCCGTCAATGCTGCAATTCTGAGGACTCAGTAGGACTCTTCAGGCTCAAGAACTTCAGATTTTATCAGCCTGTCCTCACGTCGCCAATTTGATTGAATTGTTACTTGAAACAAGAAAAAATAATCATCTTTCGATGTATGTTTTAAAAAAAAACAAGAAAGTTGCAGACGAATTGTCACTTGAGTAGAAAATTCCTCATTTATAGGGTCGTACAAAAAACGCAACAGCTTACGCACGGAGGATATGACGCTTTTTAACCTTCCATGATAATTATTTATATGCAAAATACTATACTGAGAATGAAGCATCTTAAAATAAATTAGTAAATATTTAGTATACGACCGTTCTGAACAAAAATTTTGGAAAAAAGTCATCGATGGGCCGCGAACTATAAAGAATTATAATACAGCAAAGTCGAGGCGGTCATCCATGGGTTCCTTTTTAATGAATTTTTAAATTTGCAGGTTTTGTACTAAAAATATGTGAATTCTTTTCGTCAAATGTAAAAAAAAATTACAACTTAACCACAAAGCTTAAATACAGTTGCATTTCCAAATTCATAAAGCTAACCAAATTAATGTACAAATATGTTCTAAGTGACGTGTACGACGGTTTTTGATTTGAAATTATTGTTATACTTGAAGGTAAAATTTTAAAAATATGCCTACACATCCTGCAAAGTTTTTCAATGTTTATTGTTTGAGCAGTTTGTGGATACTTTTTCCCTCCAAACTAGAGAATAAAACCGAAAGAAATCTCGGTTTCGCTCAAGGCATTTATATTGGCCGAAAAAACAGCCGGGTCCATTAAAATACAAATTAAATACGAATACGATACAAATTAGCATTATCGGGCTTAGCAAAGTAGTCCTAGTTTAGTTTGAAGTGCAATCGTTTATACAAAAATCTCTAGAGATTTCTAGAACAGCCCTGTATGAGTCGATTTGCCGAAGCAATGATACAGATCGAATGATCGGTTCTCAAGTTATAAGCAAAAAAGACCAGTGAACTAGTGAAAATGTTATGTATACAGTCTGAGATTAAGGAAGCCGTTTGTGAAATCTGGATTTGGGGTCGTAATGTGGCAATTCGCCCTTCTCATTCTGACAGAGCCTTTGTACTCTTGTGATCTTGAGTGCCCTTAGCCCCCCCCTTAGCCAATTCCTAGATCCGCCACTGAATATAGCGTGGTGTCGAATCCATGTGATCTCTACTACTTTCCCTCAAAAGTATTTTGTGCTCGTTTCTGGTAGTAATAATACACTGCACGTCACTTGAATAGGTTTAGCATGTTTCCATTACTTATTTTTATCTCTTTACCAATCCAGCGGAAATTATTCGCTTTCTTTAACTTTTTTTAAAGAGTTTTAATGCGTCTTTAATGTGGGAGAAAAAAATAACTGCAACAAGTTAGGGTTAATTTCTAACTTTGCTTTGGAGTTTGCTTTGTTCTTCTTGAAATGCGCGGCATTTTTTTAGTCACTTGAATAGGTTCATACAGTCTTAGCTATCTCCAAATTATAAGTCGGAATCGATCGCTATCGTTTAGTTCACAAATAATTTGGTAAATTAAGACAATTATTTTTGAAATTGGAAGGCCAAGTGCCTGACTGAGATGGAATAGGGCCAGAAAAGTGAAGAATTTGATATGACTTTCATTGACTCACTGATTGGCAATCTATGCACAGCCCGAACGGTAATAGATAGAAGGCTGCAATTTAGACATTCCGTTAATGTTGAATGTGAGCCCTAAGACGGGGTTACGGAAATTACACCTCTAAGGAAAGGGGGGACTAGTTTTAAAATACATATTAGCAAATCATTATCGCTCTCCATTGACTTCAAACTGATGCTGATATCGGCTTTATCATCTATACTAATGATAAGATCTATATGGTTAAAGGCTATACTGATGTCGGAGCAGCGAAGCGCGATGGGTATGCTAGTTATTTTATATATGAATAATATATAGTATAAAAATGTGGAAATGACAGCCATTTTATATAAATTTTTTCTCGGTGTACTTAACGAATCGCATTAAGGTCAAATCATGAAAGGACGCACTGATAAAGCCACTTCCTTAGTCATAAAACGAACCCATCTTAGTGCTGCTTCTAAAAAGCGAAATTCAAAGAAAATTATTCCGTTAAAGCCAGTTTACCCATGGCACAGTGGTTTTTTTGCCCTTTTTTTGGCATAAACTCTAGTTTTTGAGTTATTGACCCCGAATTTGGTTTATAATCATATTTTGCGCCCCAAGAACGGCTTGGAAAACTTTACTCAATTTAGACCAATATTTGATATGCTTTAACTTTGTTGTTTTTTACGCTATTGAACTGAAATTCGGATTGTACTCGTATTTTAAGCTCTTAATACGACTTACAAAATCTTGTTAGGTTTGGACTACTATTTGATATAGCTGCCATATCACCGATCTGGCCGATATGCACCAACTATGCTGTTTTTGATGTAATTGAGCTGAAATTCGGTTTGTACTATTTGATATAGCTGCCAAATAACCGATCTGTCCGATATGCACCAACTAAACATATTGAACTGAAATTCGGCTTGAGCGCGTATTTTAACTTTTTTAGCGACTTATTAAATATGGTTCGATCCGGCATACTATTTCATATAGCAGCCATATTGATGATCTGTCCGATTTGCTCCAACTTTGTTGTATTTTACGCTATTACTTTTATTTTTAGCTCTAAATTCTTTAAAAAAAAACTTTTTTCAGTTTGACGCTGCCAAACAAAAATTTTTTTTTATCTCTTACTCTCGAGTAATATGTTCAACTTAAGCAAAATTAAGCTGCAATAAAGCCGATTTTCTCGAAAAGTCGCACGTTGTAGCAAGATGTGTTAGTTACTCATTAATCTACTAACTTTCGTTAATAACTTTGCATTTAAAACTTTGTGCCACGCTGTGCCATGTACAACTTCTATTCCACGAAACACTGTTACACTTGTTGGGGTCAACCTAAAATTACACACAAACAACACACGGCACAATTGGGCAAAAGCACAGAACAATAACAAACTAGTTATCAAATCTTAATTTAACATACCTGAACTAACATTTTGCATTTTTACATTTTTTATTTTGCTTCTAACTTTTTGAACAGACGCACTCAAAGATGGCTAATATTTGCTGCCAATTTCACAAAAAACACGTGGCACACAACAGCTGACTTCAACCGTCCGTCAAAAAACCAGTGTTGCCACTAAGTTTGAATACAGTTTTTTTAAGCTAATATGAGTATGGAAATATTAAAAACCCAGTTTATATTTGAAATCTGAAAAAAAAAATTTTTTTGGGGTTTATGCCAAAAAAAGGGCAAAAAAAACCACTGTGCATGGTTGAAAAACCAAAAACTCTTAAAAAACGACCTATTGTTTGCTCGTGAACATATGTCTTGGAAGATGTAAAGGAAGAACGTTGTTTTTTTGGACGAAAAAAAAATGTATCCTTCATGTTCGGACTAATTTCTTGCACCTATTAACAATATAATGATCTTATACATATCTCAAGACCAGTCAAGAAAAGGATTCGACACCAAATTGAGGATTTAATGAAAAGACGGCCTTATTATCCTGACATAAATATCATGGATATTGTATAAGGTATATACGATATGATGACAATGACTCATCCCCTACAAATGTTGTAAAACTCGTACAACTTATTACAAAACAGATTTTATGAACTTATTTTGAATAAAAGGGATCCGCAAAATACTACCCAGAAAAATAAATTGAGTACTATTGTAAAAACAAGCATGTAAGACATTGAATAAATTCAGTTTTGTTAATATATGTAAGTGTTTTGTAAAGGTCAACCTATTTAAGTAACCAAACGAGAGCGTAAGTTAAAGTCGGCTCTAACCGACTTCGATATACCCGTTACTGATGAGAAGAAATGTTTAATAGAGTTCCTGTGTTCCTGAGTGGGAACATCCGAAAAGTATGCAACATTTTTTAACTCGGCTATTTTATATCCGAACTTAATGAAAATTTCAGCGATTGTAGTTATTCAACATTTTCTATTGTGGGGGCGGGGGTTGGCGTGGCAAAAATTTGAAACAAACTTGATCTGCATGCAGACAATAGGAGTCTACATGTCAAATTTGGTTGCTCTAGCTCTTCTAGTCTCTGAGATCTAGGTGTTCATACAGACAGACGGACAGACGGACAAGGCTATATCGACTCGGCTGTTGATGCTGATCAAGAATATATATACTTTATATGGTCGCAAATGATTCCTTCTGCCTTTTACATACATTTGCACGACTTTAGTATACCCTTTTTACTCTACGAGTAACGGGTATAAAAATATGGACAAGAAATTGATCCTAATAACAAAAATAATTATTTTCAATTACTGTGAGTAATAAAAAGGTTTATTTTTGTTTGTGCACTGATAATTACTTAATAACCTAAGGAACATTTTTTTGCAGAGTTTGCACATGCAGTTGCAGATATATTGCTACCTTTAAATGGTGGAAATGATGAACCTATTTTAATGACGTGCAGTGTAATATTAGTATATGGGCTAACCAAAAAAATTTTAAACCAAGGGCAGAAATTTAAAGTTGTCCATAATCCAAATGTTTGTTAATGGAATAAAAGAATACATATTCAAGCTTCAAAATATGTAAGCAATATTGTTCTACGGTGGTTTGTTTGTTCTTGGCAGAGGCATGCCTACACCTACCTCTTGCTTATATTAATTCTTGAAAAAAATGGGTTCTTTTTTCAGTCGTTTCAGTATTTTGAGCTGGGCTAAACTTAAAATTTGTTTCATTTTCTTTAATTAAAGGTACTCATTATATTTGTAAGAAATATACTATATATTAAAAATTTAAACTAAAAATCGGTATCAGAATTCTCGGAAAAATCGGAATGAATTTTAATAATTTGGTTTTCCAAACTGGCTTGACCCAAATTTTTGCATGAACATAGTTGGATACCGTACCCTGATCGAGTTTGTTTCAGATTTGCCGAATTTCCCCCCTCTCCCCTTAAACCGCAAAAAACTGTCTGAGCTACAATTTTAAAGTTACAACATAGTGGCTTAGCATATTTTACCGAAGTTATTCACGAAACATTTTTTTTAATATTATGAGTTGGAAATAGGTGTTTATAATGGATTTTTGCCTGCTGAATCAGAATCTGGGCTTTAAATTGCTCTAGATGGTCGAGAATCCGAAAAACATAACCTCAAAGTAACAAAAAGTGTGTTTAAATAATATTAATATTAATACTTGATAAATATCGTGGGCAAACTAGCAAAATCGGTATTTCCAACATCTGTAAAAGAAATCACAAATGAATTCGAGTTTTATCCCAACAAACCGAGTTTCAAGCCAATCGAATGAAAAATAATTTATGCTTACAACCCAAGTTTCAAGTAAATCGGATAAAAACTAAAATTTTTTCACACAGTTTGGCTTAATGAAAAAAGTGTAACGGCCGCAACGTAACATCCGCAACAGAGCAAAAAGTAAGATATTTTAATAACAGGACGACATATCATTCTTTTGAAAGCTGGGTTGAAATGGTCGTTTATTCCACTTAAATTTTTGTATTTAGACTTTTTTTGTTTATTATGCAAAAATCGCTAAAAAATGTGGAAATGCACATAAGCCTCAAAGAAAAAAAACTTTTTTTAGAAGGTCCGAGGCCGGATTAATCCCACGCCTATCACACAGCAAGCCAGCACACTAATCGGTGGGCCACACCCGGCCACTATCCTATTTCCTATTCATAATTTTAATATTTGATGAGATATGTGGAAATCTACGAAAATCTACAGACCAATTTTTCAGATTACGGCCTAAATAATTTTTCAGCTGTGGGCATGAACCTCTTTTGAACTACTTCAGATGGCTGGTTCTGCCAACTTTATTGTACCAGCCTACACATTAACTTTCCAGTCATAACTGAAAGAATTTTTGAGATATGGCTTCAAACCACTTTAGAACCGTTTCTAACCGGTTCAAACCGGTTCACAGACTTGGGACATAGCTAATGGCAGATAAATCCGGCTAGGGATAACTGATTTACTATTTCCGAATGACAATTAATCTGTTGAATGGCATTGATAGCAAATATTCTGATATCACAGTTCTACAAATTGAGACCTTTTGTGAGTATCCAGAGAATCTTTAACTAATTCCTGCGCGCCTACTCATGCTGATTACGAGTTGGTATGTCAAAGCCATATCTTAGTTTCCGTTTACAAGATATTCGCGAAAACTAAATTGCCGACTTCTTGCCGTTCTAGAAATTTTGTAGGCCACACTAAGCATTAATTGCTGATTTTATGAAGCTTCTAGGATAGTGCACAGATCAATGCAACTGAGAAAAATCAAACACACCATATAAGTATTGCCAATGGTGTCGAAATTGGCCTTCAAATTAAAATTTTACTTGATTTATAGCAATTTTATCAACCTAAACCATTTGCTACAAGCCATTCTATTTGTCGGACATTTAGTGGCGCCTTATCATTATATAGTTCAACATATGCACTAATTATGGTAATTTATTGGCAATTTTGTCAGGACCGCAGGCAAAGTTACAACAATAAAGATTTAAAGTTATGGGAGGTAAACTAGATTTTCACCCCAAATGTTTATAGGACAGGAAATTAGTCCCATCAGTCTTCGTTGGAAATGAACTCGCTTCGTGAAAATTTGGTCTTAGTCTTCATATTTAATTGTTGCTCGATTAAATTCAATTTGGACAATTCAAATTTCAATTCCATAATTTTTTAAGAACCAAAATTGCTGCAAAATGGATTTTCCGCGATATCTTGAAAACAAGAGCTGATGGAGAAGAACCGAGGCCAGTTTTTGGAATCAGTGCACAAAACTGGATCAGAATTAAATACAAGCAAGGCTGGACATCACAAAAGTGGGCATTTTGTTGGCCTGTGTAATCAGCAGACTTCGCATCCTACACTGTTTTGGACAACGCATAAGCTCATCTTCATTATCATGATTTTCAAACGGATTGCGAAAGTCTTTGGAAGAGGCAAGGTGGGACGACCACCACTAAGATGGAACGACCAGGTGAGGAAAGACATTTCCAAGCTTGGTGTGAACAACTGGTGCCAACTCGCTCGGAGCAGAAACGTCTGGCGGGCATTAGTAGCAGCGGCCGAGACCTTTAAGCGGTTGTGATATAAATATCGGGCTAAACCAGAAGAGGAATGTGCTCATCTTGATTCCAACATTCATGAACTTTTCCTTCTGTGTAGTTTAAACGTGGATGAAATAAATCGAAACGAACCGTGTTCGTTCGCGTGTTTCGGTTTGGTTCAATGTTTCCGAAAGGGCACCGGACGAATCCCCGACACAGTTCGTTTAGGTTTGCTTCAGAACCGGCTTTCGTTTCATATGCCTGCATATGGGCTAATTTTGAGAGATATGATTTTATTTTTTTATGGAACATATTTATGTGGGTTTTTGCAACCTGTTTTTTGTCAAACTTTTTATATCTGGCTGGCTTGAGGTCGGTGGAGAGTTACAATTCAATGTAATCAACACAAATCAATAGAGATTAATTACAACAACTTGGAATAGCAATTGGTATGTCCGTACAACGATCGCTGTTTCGAAGATAACCACATCTTCTCATCAGCGGACTCTTGTATTGCATATTCACATTCAAACGACCACTTAGACTCAGGTTTTGATTGTGATGTCAGCGAATAACGTTTTGGGGATTCCAATTTATCCACTTCACACCCTGAACTTCTGCAATGGTTTTTATGAACGTGTTGCTTTTGCTTACCAATTTGATGTAATTAATTTCTTTTTGCTTATGAGCTCTGCAAGGTGGCTGGGCAATCTGCCCAATGATCCTCCATAGCATGGAACGCAAAAAAAAATTAATTTAAATTAAAATTTAAAAAATCCCCTTTTGGCTTGCACTATACTTTCTTATGATTAATCCCAAAAAGTAAATGCGCTATGCGTCAAGCCCTTGAAGAACTCAAGGCTGCGGCCAACTAACACAAGGGCTTTATTCAGGTAATCAACACTAATTCTAGCCATCTCCAGCTTCTTTTTAGGAAGATGAGCAAAACAGTAGCGATACAGTCACTTAATGAACAAAATTTCGCAGAAATTCCAGTCTGAGTAATATGATTATAACTCATTAAGTGCTTGCCTTGCTATAATTACACGATTTATTGTGATGCTTTAAACTGTTTTTATTAACCAAAGTCTCTATTATTGAACAAATTACTAATACGTCACGTGGTGCCACATGAAATATACGAAACGCTAACAATGCTGTTAATTCTAAACTTTATGGGGATTATTTCCAGGTCATAAATTAGTTTGGTAGTTAAATTTTTAAAACAGACACTTACCACACACTTGAAGTATTGCTCCCTTCTCACACTCGGGTCCACACCCCTCTTGGTGCGTATCAGCAGATAGATCACACTCAAATCTCCACAGCTCCGTAATAATTTCTCCACCAAAACTTTGCCCATAAATCCCGTGGCTCCTGTCACCAATATGGTCTTATTTGCATAAAACTTGGCAATTTCAGATTCGCCACAATCGGCATCGCTTCGTAGTATCTCCATTTCTAAATAGTTCACAGCTGCAAAAGTGATTAGAGGGAAGTTGACTATTAGATCAAGCCATATTTTTGTCATTAGTTTCAAGATCGAGCCCCCTACTTGTGGATTGCATTGGCCGTTTTGTTTGCGTAACCTACTGCGGCAAAATTCTTTTTCAATGTCAGGTGCTGACGAAACACCAACATGTGTTGAGCAACCCAAGTGTAATTGCCGTGGCCAATTGGGATTTTTGGACTCTCTGTGTGCCACTTATTGTTTCCCATAGTCGCGTACTCCCGCCCATCACACTTGATTTGTTTATGCTGTTGGTAAATAGACACAGCGACAAGTTTAAAGACCTGTTAACACCAGCCGACAATGTTTGTTTATTATTTGGAAAGGGAGAGTAATAATGGGTTAATGCCCAAGGCAATCAAAGAGTGGGTGCCACTTAAGTAGTTTATGGAGTTGGACATACTTAAAGTGCATTTAACCAATTTTTTTACAATCCTACTAATTAATCCCATTTTGTTTTGGAGGAAGTGTGTAATAACATTTTTATTCCCTTGAAAAGGGTAATATAATTTTGCCCAAACGTTTGCAACGCATAGAGATATTCATTTCCGACCCCATAAACTATATAAACTCTTGATCAGGGCGACGAGCTGAGTCGATTGAGATTTGTCCGTCCGTCTGTCTGTCTGCTTCTACCAGGGAGTCAAACCGAATCGTATTTTAGTTCCGGTTCTTATGTTTCGGTATAACGTATGTTTTGACTATAACATTATTTCGGTAAGGGTTTCATGTTGGTAACTGGATAGATTGATAGTTTTCTCATTGGTTTGGCATCCATCCGATTTCTTGGCGAAAACATAATAATTACACCCCGGAAAATAAAGCCTAAATAATTTCCAAAGGCATGCATACTATTGTGTTTGAAACTTTTTCGAGTTTTCTGACCACCTTTGAAAGATATCTTTTTATTTTGGAAAAGTTTGTAGCCAATAAACTGTTTTGTAAAAACACCAGAAGTCCAAAATATTTCACAGTACTTATTTTCAAAGCTTTTCTCACTGAGAGAAACACAAAAAGCAAAAGCAATTTCGGTTTTTCACCGTTTTTTTTTGTGTTTATCTATTTGTGATTTCTGTTGACTGTCAATTCTTGAGATAATAAATTAGCTGTTTTTCAAAAACACTTTGAAAGGCAAAAAGCTATGTATTGATTACTTTCTGGATTAGATTGGGAACAATGGTTTTACCAGCGGTGGCACGAAATTTAAGTTTGTGAGTTATCCAGCAGCAACAACAGAAAATCAATCCTTATCATTTAGGATCCAGTCGACTAGCGAGACCGACAATGCATATGTTTTGTTTTTGCAGACGTCTGCTTTTACGCCAAGCGAGTCTCGATCGCGCACACTACCACTTGCGCTGTTGCGTGTGTGCCTAGCTTGCGCCGTGCAACGAAAATAATCGATTTTGGAGTTTTAACTTTCTTATGCATCTGAGCAAAGGCGTGCCGCTATTTTTTATACATACACCGAAAAAACAAGTAAGAGTGTTGCGGTCGAGTGTCCCGACAGCAAAATACCTTGTACCAAGTAATGTGATTCCTATGGCTTTAAATTCCCTTTATTTGTTTTTTAATTTATTTAAATAAATGGGGAGGCGCACTTGCATATCTTCGGTGTTATTGCTCGGATCTTATTGTGGTATACAGAATAAATAGATATTGGGCCTAACTTAATATGTATTAACTCACTAGGTTCAAACTTAAAAATTGCAGCTCTGATAGCTGCGATATCTGGAGCAAACTTGATCTGGGTACGGTATACACCTACATACTTGCCAAAAATTTGTGGCTCTACCTCTTATGGACCGTCAGATCAACGCGATTATACAGAGAGAGAGAGAGAGAGAGACAGTTTTTCGCTCCTAAAAGATGGAGGTGGTGGAATTTTCCAAATCTGAAACAAACTCGATGTGGGTACAGTATATGTACATCAACATACATACATGCCAAAAATTGTGGCTCTATCTATTACAGTCTCTGAGATCGACGCGTTCATACAGACCGACGGACAGAAGGACATGGCTAAATGGACTCGGCTGTTGATGCTGATCAAGAATATATATACTCTATGGGGTCGGAGGTGCTTCCTTCTGTCTGTTACATACATTTACACAACTTCATTATACCCTTTTATCCATTTTTAATGGGTAAAGGGTAAATTAAAAATAATAAAACAAAAATAAATCATTAAAAAAATATTTAACACTACGCTTTGTAAGCGAAACTGTAGTCTACTATACCATGGCTCATGCGTACATTCTTAAATATGTATTCGACACCACCTCATGCTTAGGTCTAATAGTCGAGTTGGCTAACGTGTCGATGTCCGTCTATTGTTCAGTGTTCGGAGGTCCAAGGTCCCAGTAAGGTAAGTACAAAAAAATTTTTAATGGTATCTTAAAATGAATTAGAGTTTATATTCAAGTGGCTGGTGGTTGGTCGGTCGGTTTCTCCTCCCCATTCCCGTCCCTTATAAATTTTTTTTGTTTAAACTCTTTTAAAATTAATCCCGATCGGATTGATTTGTGCCATTCCGGGATCAACCCACTTTTAGTACGCTTTCGGTATGAATTGATGCCGGAAATCCCGGAATGGAATTTTTTTTATATAATAATGAGCAGCTATTACTGAATATGTAATAGCATTTTCACCGAAAGGTCATGAAGGAAATAAAGTTCTTGGAATCCCCATTCAGTATTCCTGGTCTTTAGGTCCGGATTCTTTTAAATGCGAGTGCAATGTGTTGGACCTCTAGAAAATACATCAAGAAAAAAATTGATATGAACTGGCAGTACTCTGATATAACTAAGATCAATTTAATGGTTCCCTATGTGAACTTGGCCAAATATAACATAGAAAACTAAAAAAAGGAAACTAAAACTAGGAATTATTATAAAGGAAGCCATGTCTTAGGAAATTAAACCGGATATCAAAAACTGGGAGATCCAAAACTGGGAAAAGATTTTTAGGAAATGAAAAATGGGATATCCAAAATAAGGAACCAAAAATCTAGTAAACCAAAAATTAGGAACTCAAAAATTGTAGCCCAAAATTAAGAAAAAGTCAAAATAAAAATATTTAAAAAAATTGAGCGATCTTTTATTAAATATTTAATTTAATTAATTAATTTAATTGCCTTTTTTCACGATTGACTACTACAAATCGATATTTTGTCAAATACACTTCTTTTTGTCCATTTCACTTCTCATCGTCAGAATTAAAAAAAATAATTTTAACTCATATATGTACAACTAAAATAATAATTTATTTATTTTAAACATTTATATTCAGGCCTGTTCCCGTTTTCGATTTCGATCAAATCGTGCACCACATTCGGCCACTCTTTTTTGCTCTGTCACAGCTAATATAATATAAGCGTGCCGTCGTTTTCCGTTTTTTGAATTTCGAAAAAAAAAAATAAATTTGTGAATGATCGTTTTAACCAACAAAGACCAATATGAACCTTAAATTTCTTTATCTGAGTGTACTGAACTATTTGTATTGTCCTATTTCTTTCCATACAAATACATGTACACTCATAAAAAACTAGAACGAATAATTTGAGTACGAACGCTCTTGAAAAAAATGTAATCGCTCTTGAATTTTCAAGAATTTCGCTCTTGGAATCGAGATAAATTTATTCTTAATTTGGTTTTCATAGGCAAGGGGATGGTGGAGTTAATTCAACCAAGGGCGAGGGGAGCGAGGTAAAGTAACTGAGAAGAAAGCGCAAACACATTTGAGAGAATTGCGCTCTCTCACTGTATCGTAATCGGTAATCGCCATGACAATCGACATGTCGATTTGAGTTCGTGAAGCTCTTGATTCAAGAACGAGCTATCTTCGATTTGAGTACGTGTAACTCTAGATTCAAGAACGAGCAATCTTGGATTTGAGTACGTGAAGCTCTTGATTCAAGAACGAACCATCATGGAATAAAGTACGTGAAGCTCTTATTTCAAGAATGGTCAATATTGGTTTTGAGAATTATTCATACTTGAATCAAGTACTGAAACTCTTGAATCAAGAATTTCGGGATCAAAAATTCACTCTTGGATCAAGAATATCGCTTTTGGATGAAGAATTTGTGTAGTACTCGGCGAGCAGTAACATGTTACTATTTTACTTACTCGTGCAGCTCTCTAGTACAGACGAAGTTAGCTTAGCCTTGTTTTTATACCTTGTTTCTAACGCAAAGAAGAAGAAGGCTGAGCTCATACAGCCTTATCCGTCTGTCCGTCCGTACATCTCCTTCGTCAGTTTTAAAGCTATATCGACCAAACTTACGCTGCCTATTTGTCGGTAACGGTCGGATAGCAAATAGCTGCCTTAGGAACAATCGGTCGAAGAACTAGTCTTAGAGAAAAAAAACTTTTTGATTTAAATGCAAACGTCCCCAAACTTTGTATTTCTTCGGACTACTATATGGTACAGCTGCCATACAAAAGATAGGTCTAACGAGAAGGCCAAGCTAACTTTGTCTTTACCGATGTTTTTATACCCTTGCAAATGTTTTAATATATCAGAGTTTAAGAACGCCAGCATTAAAAGTTTTAAGTTTTAAAGTTTTTTTTAATTTAAAACAAACAATTTGTCTAAATAAAACCAATTTTCCGGCCGATAGTTCCTATGGAAGCCTTAGAATATAGTCATCCGATTTTGACCAAAACTTGCCAATCTGTGTGAAAGCATATAATATTAGAAGTCGCACAAAAACCTCCCTTTCGGCCGATAGTTCCTATGGCAGCTATAAGATATAGTCATCCGATTTGGACCAAAACTAACAAATCTATGTGAAAGCATATAATATTAATAATCGGTAAGTTAAAAACAAAAAAGTTTTTCTCACTAAAACCTTCTTTTCGACCGATAGTTCCTATGGCAGCTATATGCTATGGTCATCCGATCCGGTCGGTTCCCACATATTAGCAGTGTGAAGTAAAAAGAAGACTCTGTGCCAAGTTTCAGCTCGATAGCTTTAAAACTGAGTTTGCGTAGAAACAGACAGACAGACGGACGGAGAAAGCTCAATCGACTCAGCTCGACGCACAGTGGTCGATTCTGCCAATCTGGCAGGCAATAAATGCAAATTTCAAAACTCAAATCTTGTTGATGTTTTTAATTTTCTTGAAAACAAACATCCCGCCAATATATATTCCTATTTTTATATATTTTTTTATTCGATAGTCACGATGTCGTGAGCGTGCAAAGCCTACTATACTTTTTTAACCTTACACTGAAAAAAAAATCAATCTAAAATCAAGATTATAATCTTGAATCAAAGAGAAACGGTGTCAGAATTCGCCTAAGACCAGATAATTTTAACCCAAGATTATATTCTCAATTTTCTCAATTTTAATCTTAATCCATTAATCTTGGATAAAGATCGTTTATACTCGACTTTAAGATGAAACAATCTCATTTTTAAATATGAAAAGATAAAAACAAAAAAAAATTATATTAATTATCGTAGAACTTTTTTAGGCAGGCTCTAGGTCATTAAGTTATGGATATTGTCCACAACTTTTCTAAAACAATACACGCACAACACAATAAAGGAGGCTGGTTGACAGTATAACGCTATTTCTGAATACCAATTCATCTTCAGCTTCCTTTGTGTTATATTATTTATATATGTTTTTGTGTTGCGTTTGATTTAGTTATTAACCATTTTTTCTTTCTGAAAAACTTATATAACTGTTAATTATTAATCTACCTGTACTGGGACTTGAACTGTGTACCTCGGGGTGATTTACCACACACACTGCGTCGCCACTCAGCCCTCTCGGCTGTTGAGCCTCATTTTTAGCGCGTCACTAGTCGTAGTATAAGAACTCAGAACGACAATGCCAGCTGAGTTCTTATACTGCAACTGGTTGCGCAAAAAAATTTCCTTCAACAGCCGAGTCGGTAAGGAGGATGCCAAAAGCTTTATTGGAACGAGAAGGTTGTGGTTCGAGTCCCAGGAGAGCCGAGTTGTTTTTTTTGTTTTATATTTTTTTTTTTAACAAAATAAATCTATTTATATATATCATAAAGTTTTTTAACTAAAGCTTTACAGAAAACTGTAGGACGGTTGATAAATTGCGAGATGATAAATCTTGTTTTTAAGATTTTTAATCTCATTTCAAGGTTTTTCAATCTCGTTATTACAAAATTGAAAGATTCTCGAAAAGAGATTTTCAATCTAGATTTTAGATTGAATTTTTTTTTTTTTTTTTTAATGTACCTAAAAACATTTTAGCGCCTTTTTAAGGCCTTTTGTTTTGCGCTGAGAAAGTTAAAGTTTTGCGATTAGTTGTGAAGTAAGACTTTAATTTGACAAGAGTTGGTATGTATTTAATAAAAAAATTTGCGTTTGTCCTGTTCTTATATGTATACGAGGTAAATCGATGTCGAACTTAACATTTATTTTAGGTTACAGCTACTTACATAACCGCGAGTAGAGTAGAACTTTTGATATTGGCCCGTTTTGGTCTTAAATCTTTATGTGTTTGTTTAAATCGTCCATTGTGAATCGTCCAGTGTCAACATGAAGTGCAACTTTCTGCAACTTATCAGTCTGCTACAATTCATAGGTAAAATGTCAGTCTTAAGAAGTATTCCTTTCTCTTGGATGAACCACAACCGAAAAAATTATACTAGGAATACAATTAATGATTTATCGCATGCTCTATTACTGTCGTCATAGCCTCTAATATCGTCAATATCAAAAAGTACTTCATAGTGCTCGAAAATTTCATTTAACGCGATAAAAAGGCCATACAACTTCAAGAAAATGTCTTAGATTTGAGGAACTCAGAAGTATGTAAATAATTTATGAACCAATTATAAAATTTTAAAAATTAAAAAAAAATTTTAATTAATTTTTAAAAAATAAAAATTTTAATTTAAATTTTAAATTAAAAAAAAGTTTTTTTGATTAATAATTTCTTTTGTTATTAATATACAAATTTATAAAAACAATTCCAAAAATAATACTTAATTATTTTGTATGTTATTAATTATTGCCTGTCAGATTGGCACAATCGACCACTGATCAAGAATATGTATGGGGTCGGAAATGAATATTTCTATGCGTTGCAAACTTCTTCTTCTTCTTAATTATTCTTTATACCTTAAAGCCCTGTACTCAAATGATATAAAAATTTAGTTAGACACAATACTTTGTATAAGTAAGACAGCTGTTCAAAAGTATTTCTTGCCATGTGAAGTATTGTTCCGAACTAAAGTATCTTATCTTAGTATAGGCATTCAATATTAACAGATTCTGCTTACAAAATAATATCAATTGAAAAGTTTAGTCTATCTGTTGCTCTTTCCCAATAGAGGTTTATCCAAGAATTTAGGAAAAACCCTCTGCTTAATGTGTTCCTCATTCATTCAGCTGCAGGTGTCTGTAAATACTAGTTTGCTTGCGGTTGTTTTCCGTTCTGATAGTACTTAACTTCTAGGAGCAATTATAGCAATGCATTTTCAGACAGCATGAACAATTCATCCCCATTAGCTCTCTAATAAGCAATTGGGTTCAAGCCGATTTTTTCCATATGTTCCAACACTGACCTCATATTGCAGCGCGTTGCTAGATGCATCCGTGTATGATTAGTTCTTAAATGCGATATTAAGTAGTATTAACAGATGTTTTATCAGGCTTGCCATATAATTTGCACGCTTTACCATATCATTTTCATACCCTAATTATAGTATTATAACTTTGCAATAATCATTTCCGACCCAATAAACTATGTATATTTTTGATCAGGGCAACGAGCTGAGTCGATTTAGCTGTGTCCGTCCGTCTGCCTGTTTCTACGCAAACTAGTCTCTCAGTTTTAAAGCAATCGAGTTAAATCTTTGCACAGAGGATTTTTTTTTACTGCACGCTGCTAAATTTTTCGGAACTGACCGGATCGGATGTCTATATCTTATATCTGCCATAGGAACCATCGGTCGAAAAATATATCTTAATGAGAAATACTTTTTTGATTTTAATGTTAGTGTCCCCAAATTCGCCCAATACTAATCTTATATGCTTTTGCACAGATTTAAAACATTTTTGTAAAAATCGGATGACTAAATGTTTTAGCTGCCATAGGAACCGTCTGTCGAAAATGGGTTTTGTTTAGATGCTAGCGTTCTAAAACTCTGTAATTTTAAACCATTTTTAAGGGTATTAAATACTCCGCCCAGACGAAGTTAGCTGGGCCTTCTGGTTTTCTAATATATCGTTTATAAAAATATCGACATTCGCCTATATCGGCATACAAAATATCATATCGGAATAACCCTTATAGTTCAACAAAAATATCAATATATCGATCAAATATTGACAACCCTTACTTTCAGACAGTTCAAAGCAGATCGTCACGCTAAAAATCGACATTGAAATCCAGTGAACTAATGTGTCGAATGTGATCTCAACTAAGTGAAGCGTCCGCCGATTTGTTTGCCATTTCAAAACCGTGGATGAAACATGGATCCATCACAACAGACCTGCGATTAAGGAACTGTCAAAATAGGGTTTGTGTGCACCAAAGAAAACCAAGGTTATGGCGACTTTTGTTTGGGAAGTCCGCTATGTCTTTCAATTGCTTTGAAAAGGGGTAACCAATCATAGATTCGAAATTGATTTGAAACAGAAGCGTTTTGATGCAGTGTTTTTCTCCATATTGAGACCCTGCTACCATTTTCTGTTTCCATACCTGAAGGATCGGTAAAAGATTCGGATCGATTTAAGAAGTAAGGTTCTCAAGAGAAAACCAATTATTAAAAAGGTACAAAAATTAGACAAAATTCGTAAAGAAAGTAAAGAAGAAAATAAATTCATTTTTTAAGGCCCCAAAAATGTTTTGTTAAAATTTTCAGGCATAAGGCCTATACTCAGATAAGATAAATTTTTAGGTTGGTACGATATTTCACATGAATAGAAACAATTTTGAAATCTGAATGCGTTTGAAAAGGCATCTTATTTGTATGAAATTGTTTCTATTTATTCACAGAAACACTGACGTTTCATACTACCCTCGTATGTGGCCGAAAATTTACAATCATGATGCAACAAATGGCAGACACGACCAAATGGCAACGATTATTTCTTGTATTACAAAACAAAAGACTTAAAACACAAACTTGAATGCAAATGCTTCACTCGTTCTTATGCATTTATTTCCAGCCCGCCTGCCATTGTTAACATGGCTTTGGAATTTTCTCCTCATTTTCACATTCACTCACGCACACACACACACACACACACACATGGCCGGAATCGGATTTTCAAGTAATTCACGCAGCACGCCAATTGACATATTTGCACAATTTTTTAGTTTTTGATTTTTTTTTTGCATTTATTTAGTTGCCTTCGCATTCGTTAAATGTAAAATTAAACACTGTTTTGGTCAGGTACGAGTTCAATGCAATTGTTTGCATACGCCAAAAAAAACAATGGCACAGTTCACAGAGGCATTTTAGGATTAGGATTTCTTATTTGACCAAGGCATTAGCGCCAACGAAACTCACTTCCTATGTTGGCTTTTCACAAAAATATCGTATTGAATCAGTTGAACACTCAGCGGCAACTGAATTGAAAACGGGCAATTGGCTTGAAGTTATACTCGGCGTAAAGGAAACTCAACGGCAGCGCCACAAGCAGATCGTGCTGCCGCGGTCGCAGCGCTGTTTTGCGTGTTCATGTGAGCAGCCAGCTAGTGGTATGTGTGAGTCCGCTTTCCGGGTAGTCCCAAAAAATACCGTACAATCGTGAGCTTAGCTGCCCTCTCCACGCATATAATATAAACTCAAGCCTTGTAATTACACTGAAATTAAAACCAATTAAACGGCACTTAACTACAAATCGCTTACATGTGTCTGTTTGGGCAAGGGCAATCAGCAAAGGCAACCCGGTCACTTAACCCAAAAGAAAAAAACAACAGCAACAAAATCTCAGAGGACAAAGGACAGACAGATACCAGCAAAGTGCACAATCCCAAGGCCAGCCGGTTGATGGAGACTCTTGGTGAGGTGGCCCTAAAAAAATTGCATGTCATCCATGAAACCAAAACATATGCATACTGTGTGCAAAACCCATACCAGCACACACACACACTGATGCACAACATCTGCATGCAATTTTGGTGAAAAAAAAAGATTTTTTGGAACCTGATCCACAGACCAGTTGATAATAACAAAGAAACAAGTTGGCCAGTCAGGTTAGCTACTTAGCCAGCTGTCTTATAACAGGCCGAGTTGCAGCCCGTCAGTGCAATCAGCACAGGATCTTACCGGATTTCGCAAGCACAACCACAAAATGATGACCAGCGACCTTGAAGTCTGATTCAGTCAGTCAGTGTTCCCCTTTCCTTTGATGACGTAATTTGTTTTGGCTGCCCAATTTAAAGTTTCACTCTAATTGCTTTTGTAAACATCTGAAATTAGATCTCGACTTGTCATACGACTCCACAAATATCCACACTGGATTGATTCTAATGACGCGGAATAGATCCGATTCCACTGGCACTTAGTCGTGCAATTACAAACAGGTTGCTTTACATCATTCAACACAAATTTCAGTTATTTTTATGTAATATATCAGAATTTATTAAGCGATCGCAGACAAGATCAAGGGGCTCGGGTTGGGGCTATACATATATCACACGTAATTTAAAACAAATTTTACTTTCGATTAACAGCAAAGTAGAACACATTTATGGGAGGACTGACCCAAGCAAATGTCAGCTGAGAAAACTGATTACTTAGCAGGTGTTTGTGGATCTAATCAGCCATACGCTCACATTGGCCAACGCTAATGCGTTTCTGGTATCCAAGCGTAACATGAGTTATGCGACAGTCGCGTCTCTGTTGATGTTTACGTATATCAATCAATACGCAATGTTGTCCCAGTCCCAGTTGCAGTTCGCGTCATTGTAGGCTGGGCCACCAACACAACAATATTGCATTATATTTTCCACTTAAAACACGTTGCTATTAAAACTGCATTACAGATTTAATTAGCAATTCCTAAACCAAGAAGTGTGACTATTTTATTACTAATTACTGATGAAAATGTTGTTAATTGATGTTTGTTTTCGTTAAAGTTGAAAAAATAAAACAAACAAAAGTATTATTTGATAAATGGAATGATCGACTGCGTCCTAAATTTTAAATGGAATAAAACAACCAGATTTGACATAAAATTCCATCTGAATGTAGTAATTTTTTTGAAATTATTGAATCATGTCAACAACAATGTCTGATACGATCAATGTGGAAAATTATAAATGGATTTTTACTTATATTGAAAAAGTTCCACTCTCTACAGATTTCTTTCAAATAAAAGTTTAAGTCCCGTTTCGCTTGGGCGGTACCTTCCAAAGCTTTGTTTTTCCATAACCCAATTAAAACTGTAGCCAAAACAGTTGACGACAGTTATCTGATCCAAAGCAAAGGAAATGTTAAACTAAAATAGCAAAATTGAACAGATCCTTAAATTGCTATGCAACCAACCAAATCTAAATCCAGACAAATAGTAGTGCCTGCTGAAGCAGTGGGTTATGTGTATTCTTACTTGAACTGTCTGTTGACTTTTTTTATTTTTTCATTTTTACATCTTTTTGGTCACTATTGATTAGCAACTTACGATGTAATGGATAAGTTTTTAGTTCGTATGTTAAAATTTATGTGTGTTGTGTTAGATTAGTGTTATTTAGATATTTTGACAGGTTCAGATATGTCGTCTTGTAGGTTGCCAAGGGAAGATTCTTAAAAGTTCTTCTTCTGCGAAGTATTTGCCTTGTTAGCCAATTTGGGTGTCCTCTGAGTCTCTCAATGCATTGACACGTATCTTGTGGTGGTGCGTTGTAGCTGCAATACCAAATACTTGCACGCCGTATCTCCGTATCATCTGGGTGCAATGATTGCCTTGTATATATGTACCTTGTTCTTCAACGACAATTTGTTTCTGCTGTTTAGCAGCCATCCCAATTGAGCAGCTCTTCTATACAGCGACTTTGTGAGCTGGCTTATGTGCAAGCCAAATGTCAAGCGGCTGTCAAGGAACATACCCAGGTACCTGTGCCCTTGATGATGGGCTAGAAGTTGATTTTAGATGAAAATTTCGGGGCAGTCATCTCTCTTAAAAGCACGGTACGGAGTACTCCATATAAAAAAAACGTGAAACCACACGCAAAAGGTTTGACGTCAAACGTTTTACGGTGTGTACGCAGAGAAACGAAACGTCGATCCACTCGAACATCGAACTCGAACGTCGAACTTTGAATTGGTGGATGGTATGGGCAGCTGTTCGAGCCTTTTTTTTTAAATGTAATTATTTTGACATCGTAGAACTTTCTACGACTCTCGGACATCTAAGTTATGATTTTGTCCATAACTACTATCTAAAAAAGACAGTCAAAAGCAAAAAAATGTCAAAAAAGAAGAAGGTGAGCGTAAAAATCATTTGAGGAGGCTCGTAGAAACAAATATAAGTATCTGGTACCTCACCAATAAAAATAATTTTGATGCAGTTGACATGGAGAGCCTCCAGCAGCAGGCCAGAAAGATCTGCCACAAGCATGTCCGGGCGAAAAGCAACAACAGTAATACTAAGTTTTGTATATTGAAATTGTCCGGGTGTTTGTAACGCACAGAAGGAAGCATCTCCGACCACATAAAGTATATATATTCTTGATCAGCATGACGAGCTGAGTTGATATAGCCATGTCCGTCTGTCCGTCCGTCCGTCTGTCTTAACCAAACTTTGCACGAAGTTTTTTGTTACAAATACGCTGCACATTTATCGGAACCGGCCGGATCGAATGACTATAGCATATAGCTGCCATAGGAGCGATCGGTCAAAAAAGTAGTCTTAGTGAGAAAAACTTTTTTGTTTTCAATGGTAGCGTGTTTATAGTTTCCAGATATGAAATGTTATCTGTTTCAACTCAATTTTGGAGAATTTGATCAAAGTCGGATGAATATATTGTACATTTTATTTTTATAAGAAAATTGATTAATTGAAAATTGATTCGTATTGCGTCTGGAGAGGGAGTTTCGTTTTGGCGCCACTCATATGGAAAGTTTTGTCTCGAATTGTTGTGGGAAAGTACATCCCGAAGGGGCATAATGACGAGCGACATCCTAACTATGCGGGCCCCTTGAACCAAGCTTGGGGCTTGCTAAGTTTTGAATTGAATTTCGACGTGGAGTTCTGTATCAACCGGGTGAGATCAGCAGAGGTTGCACTTCGCCATGGGAGAATGGTCACGTCCGACAGGTTGCTTTTTAAACGGGTATCTGGGTGACTCCGGTTTCCTGGAGGCTTTTTATAAACAAATCGCATCTGGAAAACCGTGTTAGATAAACATAATAATCCCAGATTTGGGATTTTTTTGTTTCTTATCTCAACGACTTTTTGTGCTCCCAAACAGTTTGGTGTACTCCGTACCGTGCTTTAACTTGTAGGTGACATTGGCACACTTCGCTTGATTGAAACCAATATTCCAGCGCCTTGTCCATTTGCAAAATCGGTACATTTACTGCTGTAGAGTGTCAGTGGTGCTGTCATCAGCGCAGGTGGCAAGGAAAAAGTCCAGTGGGCCATTCCTGGGATTGTTGAATATTAATAGCAGAAAGAGTATGGCTTTGTCGAGGAGTGCCTTCAGCGTCCTATTTGGTCTTAAGCTCTTTTTTTTTTTTCACCCCGGGAAAGGGATCGGAGAAACTGACGGTTCGAGCTGACCAAAGGTGTCAAAGACACGTTTCAAGGAAGGTTGTTAACGGTGTAAATCACTCCTCAGCTCGATCCTTGGGAGATCTAGACCAAGTGCCATCAGTTCTTCGAATAGGGAATTTTAAGGTTGCCTGACGTTGTTACCTCTTGGAAAGAGACCAGAGAGCATAATTAGTGTTCTCATCTGATGTGACACTCTCAAAACATCGATCACTTTCCACCTGTTTTGTGTCTGAACAGCAGCTTTTTAACACGGTTTGACATTCTGCGATAGACTCTATAAGCAATAGGGTCAAGAGTAAGTACGTATTGTCTCAGGAGTCTTCTCTTTAGGGATATTACTTAGTCCTTGCTTGGGGCTCCCAGTATGAGCATTAACCGTTGCTGCATGCAGCTTGTTGAGAAACAAGGCATGTGCATCCTCAATGTCCTTTTGCATAGTGATTTTTAGATTTATGTAAAAAGTTAGCTTCAGATCCCTCCGAAAGGACTCTTATTTTGTTCCAGGTAGCAGCAACTTGACCCTGGGCACTGTGGTTTGTATTGATTCTGCCAATTCAACCACTGTTGGAAGGTGATCTAAGTCTATTGAAAATTCCTAAAATCTATTGCACTAAGCGTGTTTCGTTGGGCATACGGGTAGTAGGTTGGATGACCAGTGGCTAGGATTTGGGCTAGGACTTGCATCTGCTCGATAACATCCCCAGGACCTGTGATTCGCATAAAAGCTTTTATAATTTAGTTATAAAAATCTGCCGCAGACCTGGTGAGGGCCGGTGGTAGGTAGAGCGAAGATACAATAAACTCTTCAACACAAATGACAACCAGTATGGATGCAATTTGAAGTCCGTCTTGCCTAGGATCGCAGCGCCTCCTCTGGGAGAGCCGCTTGTATGGTCTATTGACGATTGAAGAAATCTTACATCATTCATTTCCATTTTTTTTCCAAAAGTTGTTCAGTAAAATGAACAAGAGTACATGCTCTTCTCCAATTGTTCTTTTTTATTTTTTCTTGACTTGTTCACATATCGCTGCACACTCATTCATACACTATTCTTAGTCTGGTACTTGATTTCGGCGTTATAAAGGCTTTTATCGGCAACTTAGCATTAAATTGATCACTTTAAAAAAAAAAAACTAAATTTTAGGTGCAATTTTCAACACGCAAAATTTATTTTATTGCTGCTCACCAAAGATAAAGATTATTCTAATAAAAATACAACGCCACAAATTTTATTAAAGTCCATCCAAATATATAGAAGTTATTGGCATTTAAAAAAAAAAATGGAAGGTTTCAAGTTCATAGAAATTGACTTAGTTTGATTGTTTTTTTGTTCGCCGTAGGAGGCAAAGTTAACATTCAAACCTTTTTTTACAATGACCTGTAAAACTGACTTTGTACCTGATTAATAGCCTATTTCCACCAGAGAAAGGAAACTTAATTTCTTCTCATTTCTAAAAATTTATATTTCTTTCATACAAATTGTCACTTCATTTTGCCTTTCATTTCTATCATTTCTTGAAAATGATGACAATTGCCCCGAAAAAAAAGAAAACCAGGCGCAATTTTGCTTAAAATTTTGCTGAAATTTCAGTGTGATATCAATGCGTTTCCACCGAGGAATTGCTTTCCTGAGGGGTATGTCTTTTTTTTTGCTAAATATTCGAAAAGGTCCTCGTAATATGAATAGCCGCCTGCTATTTAAAACAAACAAGGAAGCTGTTTATGTCAACGTATAGAGTGTTGATCACTTTGTTCAATGAATTAATTGATGAACAGAAAAATATATCACTAGAAAATGTGAATTTTTTTGCTAAAGATGCAACTCTGTTTGAGGTAATGAACCGTTATCTTGAACATAAACCTTTTAACTAAATTTTCAAATAAGAAAACTATTTCTCCTAAGTTTGTTGTTTTGCAGTTCCAATATTCATTTTGCTTGCTTGGATGGTAAATTTTGCTAAATATACTAAGAGTAGTTGGCAGCTTCAAAGTAATTAACCAGCTGAAATATGCATCTACTTTTTATGGAGGTATGCTTGTAATTGAAATGACAATTATATTTTTTGAGCTATTTACTAGTGCAGCAATCATAATTTAAAAACCAGATTCACTTAATCGGTCATCTGCTAGAACAAGTATAAAAAGTTGCAACGGCGAAATTATCGGTATTTAACAACTCCTGGCTTATATCTGCATCTCATTTAAAGCTACAAGAAGTAGTCGCTCAAACAAGAATCTATTGTAATGCAGCATTTTTATTATTAACGAGAGCGTAAGTTAATGTCGGCCCTGCCCGACTTCGAAATACCCGTTACTGGGAAAGAAATGTTTAATAGCCTTCCATACATATTCTCATTTTTAGGCATAAACCCTTTTTCCTAACCCTTTTCCTTAAGAGTTTTCAAAAAATTAAATTGTTTGTCATTAGATCACAAATGCATCAACGTTCAATGTTACATACCACAAATGTTCGTTTAACAGAATCCTGTTAATTCTGCTGCTAAAGTCCGCTAAAGAATGATTATAGAAAATTAATAGTACAGTTTCCTGCTGCGACTTTCGTTAAATATCACGGGAGTCAAATTTTAGGGGGGCGAATTCAGGTGGCGCCGAGTTTCAAATAATTACAAAATGTATATTGATTATTCTCTTCAATTAATACAGAGTGGTATTCCTCAAGGTTATTTAGACTCTGCTGTTATTTCAACATGGAAAACGTTGCAAGATTCTGCACTTCAAGATCTAGTAATAAAATAAATATTTATTGAACGCATTTTTGAAAGCTTACGAGTCAGTTTAAAGGGATTAAAGATCAGTGGTCTACAATGGAAGGAGTCAAAAATGCTGCAGTTCTTAGACCTTGTGTTTGACTTAATCAAAGATGTTAGGTTTCCATATCTTCCACTATTAAATCCTGCTTCTTCCTATCAAGCCCTTCCAATATATTGATTATGTTATCAAAGACGTATGCAGGGGGTGCAGATTTGTAGTATGCTTTGAAAACATCTTTTGAAACAAAAGTTGTGTCAACTGAAAGATAATTTAAAAAAAAAAACGATTTTTTAAAAAAATAACCATATTTTCCATATTAAGAACCAAAAATGTCTATCCTATGAGCAAAATCAGAAAGTTGATTTAAAATAAACTGTTTAATCAATTCAGAAAGAGTTATTTAATTCCTTGTTACATGGAAAAAAACACACAAATTTATAGTGTCAATTATATAAGACCAATTAACCAACACCAAATAATATTTTACTTAAATTCTTCATAGTTCGCTATCCATCGATTTCGCTATATTTTCCCGAATATTTTGGGTTTACTAAGATTGGCCACTAGACAACTTTCACTTTCTTAGGTCATAATGGCGCCCAATGAGCAGGATAATCTCATGTTCTGTTTCTAATCTAAAGCATCTTTGCCACTGAGATCGAACGGATAGACTTCCACTGTTTGGGTTATGTTATGTTTCCAAAATACGTAGTCCAACTCGTCCAATTATATCAGCCTCCAGTAAATAACTCTGCAGGCAGACTACAAAGAAAGCTAATTCGAAACGCATTTGCCATCAAACCAGAAAACTATGTTCGACCTCGAAATAATTTTTGTTTCGGTCCATCGGAGTCAATATTTTTTTAAATTTTGGTTAAGGAGGTATGTATTTTAAATTTTAATTGGTTTCAGTGTCTGCGAATTGGATTAAAAGTTTAACACTATTAAGTACTGTTGCCCTTGCCTACATATTTAATATCTAAATAGGTGGCGTGGACTTGCTTGAAGTCATAACATTTGACAAAAATGTACCATGAAAAATTGTTTTTAATATAACCAAGACGATATGTAAATAATATTTACTAACAGAGATTAAAACCGTAACCGAAACCGTAACCCTTAACCGCTAAAAACACTTTAAAATTTGTAACCGAAACCGTAACCGTAACCGAAAAAACATTTTTTCTTATAACCGTAACCCTATAACTTTTATTACCATAACCGGTTATCAGAACCGAAACAGAAACAAATACACGGGTTAATTTCGGTTTTCCTTTAGTAGTAAAAATTTCGATAAACGTAAATCAGTGCCGGGATAATGTAGAGGACAGAGAAGTGTGCTTGTGTTAGTAAGCAAGAGAGCTCTCTCCAGACTACAGCCTACAACTTTCAAGCAATTCAGTGTTCACCGATTCACACAACCATAAGTTTGGCTCGCGTTTACATAAAAACATTAGTGACTTCGGCCCCTGGTAGCAATGGCTGGCTGGCTCTGGTCTAGACCTGTGCAAGCCAAATGGAGAGGACAGAAAAATATGCCCTTCTCTCTCTGACACTGAGTTATGCATGGCCGGCTCTGAAGTAAATTTTATGTATGCACAATAAACAATTTACATGCATACATTGCGCCGCACTATTGCTGACGGCCACAAAGAAAAGAGAGCGAACGAGAAAGAGTGAGTACAGCTAACCAATATCTTTACCCTCCTCATCTTTCCATATACATATGTTTGTGATATTACACTGGATGCTGGCTAGTTTAGCCGATCCAAAAATGTACGACTTCGGCTCACATTTGGCATCACCTAATTTTGATTTTTTCTGTAACCTTAGGTTCTATCTGGATTCAATGTTAATTTGAAATTAAAAAACAACTCAGAATTGACAACTATAGTCTCACGAGTTAGAATTTAGAAACCCAAGTCTGTTCGAGAACGATGCTTACCTATGTGACATATTTCTTGATCCGAGATATAATGTGTCTTTATCTGCCAAGCAGAAAATTAATTGTATAAAATGGTTGGACACCATTTCATAGATTTGTTGGTCGGAAATTTCCCGCAGTTCCAATTAAAAACAATCTCACATCTTCATTAAAAATATGACCTGACAGAGGACACATATTGGAACGGTCGGAAAAACTGAAACAATATTTCCAGATCTTTTTCAATTATCAATAGTTTTGCTAGCAGAACCACCCACACAAATAAGTGTTAAGCGTTTGTATTCAGGAGTAGAATTTATAATGAATCCCCGCTTTTGTCTGCATGAATTGTAAAATTTATATTTCATACTAATAACCGTAAACGTAACCAAAACCCGAAACAGAATTAGGTTAATAACCGTAACCAGTACCGTAACCGATATTCTACAACCGTAATGTAACCGTAACCGGAAAAAATCGATTATAAATAACTTACTTCTATTAATTATATTTTATAGGCCACAGTACTTTCAGTCAAAGATATTAATTTGTAATACCTCAGTAAAATTGATATATGTGCAAAATGTTTTTTTGCTATTTCTTACAAGGCTGCAAACCGGTCCTGAACCGAACCCTGTTGAACCGGTTCGGTTCGGGTTTTTTGAGTCCGACGAACCGGACCATAAACCGAACCCCCAATATTTTTGACTCCTCGAACCGGACCACTTTTTCGATAAATTAGATTCGGTTCAACAAATTAATTAGGGGAGAGTGGGGGGTTGTGATCATAGTTTTGTTTTTCGAACATAACTTCGCCAAAAATCAATATTTTTTCGTTCTGTAAATTTTGTATTTGAGTTAAAAGATGCATGTAACTTTCCTCATCATTAGTTTTAAAATACGAACTTTTGGGGTTTTTTCATTTCATTTTGAAAAATAAGTGATTATTGACATTTCGAAAATTTGTGGGGGGTTGTGAGCCACCCATTTAAAAGTTTAAAATTCGTGTTTTTAAGCAGTTATTCTTTATTAAAAGAAAAGTTGACAATTTTTCTCATATTCTGAATTAAAAAATATTAGTGAAAAGTGAAAATAGATTGACGGCAGCGGGATTGTTTTCCTTTATATACGAGCACTTTTTGCTGGTGGCTGTTCTTTTGTTTGCCTTTTTAATGTTTTTTTTTACTTCTTTGGAGCGTTTTTCTTCTGTGTTATTGCTCATCATTGCAATATTCTCTTTGGAAGTCAAAACCGACTTTTTGGCAAAGTGGCTCACAAACCCCCCATATCTCACTTTTTTTTAGTTGACGTCACAAAACCAAAATATAATTATTTTTTTTAAATTCATATTTCTATCAAAAAGGCAATTGACCAAAGATATTTCCTTCATACTTACTTTTGGCGTTACGAAAAAAATGTTGATTAATATTCACAAGTCAAAAATGAAAAAAAAAACTTTGTTTTTGAAAAATAAATCGCGCTCTGGTGCACAAACTTAAAGAACGTGTTGACTAATAGGATGCTTTCCAAAAGTTAGGTAATGAGAAGGAAGACACTTGACATAAACAAAAAGTTGTAATTTTTTTTGTGGCCAATATTTGAGTGGCTCACAACCCCCAGTGGCTCAAAAGCCCCCCATTCTCCCCTAGCTTTTCCAACGACTCATACAGGGCAATATACAAATTCCTTGTAATCTGACTTGTATAATTAAAGAAGCTCTCCAATCCTACGAAATTTCTTTAGGTGAGATTTATACGTTCACTGTCGATAATAGATTGTTGCTGATGTTTGTCAGGAGCATTTTTTGATTTGGACGATGATCAAATTTCCTCAATATCCCTGGACCAAAAAAAAAGTTGCAAAGCATTACAGACATAAAAATTAATTTTCAAAATAAAACTTTAAATGAGTTAACGTCTCCTTGCGAAGAAGATAAGTTTATGAAAGCAATAGAAATCGCGTATTTTTGACATTTCTGTTATCCCGTTTTCATGATAATCTAAAGCAGTGGTGCACAAATTTAACTTTTTCATATCCCTGGGATAGGAACTCATAATTTGCCAGCGTCAGCCGACACACGCAAAAGAGAGAAATACGTGTGCTCTATAAAATGCATTCTCTCACTCATATGAGTGTTTCTTTTGTAGCTTTATATTTGACCAATAGTGTTTTAAAAATCGCAAAGCTTGATATGTGGGTTTGTGCACCACTGATCTAAAGTCATTATAAAATTTGTCAAAATTCGCTTTTTTTTTGGTCCGTTCGATTAATACCTCCCATTAACTCCCCTGCAGTGAATCTGTCATGTAGAATAAAACTGGTAGCAAAATTGCTAAATTCGGGTGAGTTTGGCAACAACAAACATTAGCTTGGGAAGATGTGTTCATTTAAAACACTATTTATGGTATGCAAATAGCTCGGTAATTAAGCCTGGTTGAAAAACGAATTGTATACTACATTTTAAAAAAAGAATGGTTTTTTTTGGTTGGAAATGGTTTTGAGGGGTTTTTTTAATATTTCTTTTTGGTTTTAAATTTTAACGGGATTTTCCACCCTGTAAATTTGTTTTGTTTAATTTTTATTTTGTTTAATCTCTTCCCTCTGGTTTTTTTTTTTTTTTTTTTTTTTTTTTTAAAAAATTGATAATATTTTTTAGTTTTTTTGAAATGTCCCAGTTAAGATTTCGTTTTCTTATATGAAAATCGAGTTGGACGGTTTGTTTCTATGCCAGCCAATGGGACATTTCTATCCAATCTGTTAACAGGGTTGCCCTTTTCGCAAAAAAAAATTTCACATCTCTTAGTTATGAGTTAATTTGATGTTTAAATGCAATTTTTTGACAGTGTAATATGTTTTATGATGCATTTTTAAATTATAATTCAAAGGGCATAGCCGGATAAGCCTTGGGAAACTGCCCCAGAAGATTTTTAATTATTTTGAATCAGGGATGGTAGCTTTTATCTAGGAGGGTATGTGTGCCAAGTTTCAAGTCAATAGGTCTATTGGTTGACGAGCAATATGCAGAAATGCTAAAACATAAATATCGATATATCTGGTCTCACATCACGTTTTATCATGAACTGTTGATTGAATATTGATAAGATTTAACGTAGTTATCCGTTACAAAATTCGGGATTTTTTACTCTTACTCCTTTGGTCTAAAAACGGTGGTCAAAATTTTCAAAATTGGAAATGACCACTTTCCAGTTTCGACAATACCACGGAATTTTTACAGTTGATGTGTCTTTTAACCATCTAATTAAAAAAAAATTCAGATTTTTAAGAGTGGTGCAACAAGGTCAAATTAATAAAAAACATTAAAATATACATATTTTGGTATTTAATTTTGTTTTAATCTTCATCACTATATTCGTTGATAATGGTACATTCATCAGTTGTTTTAAATATATTTATCAGCATCTCGGCAGGCTTGATGATCCTTGACTTGAACCTTGCATAAAAAGCAAGTTTTTCGAAAAGGACTTAAATAATCTGACTGCTTACTGCGGCTTCAGTACCGTTCCAAAATCGGAAATTGCTGAATTGCTCAAATGAAAAGTGGATAATAAAACCTTCAAGTAGTTAAATGATAGCCAACTTTCGTATTTTACAGGTATGTACATTTCGACTCGTTAACTATGCAAAACATGCAAAAACATATGATTTTGTAACTTCAAAAATTGGAAAAATATAGGTCTTAACTGGGAGCATTTAAAACAACTGATGGAATCTTTACCCTCAATGAGAAATTCGACTGGTCGTAAAAAGGAACAGGCTTTAATAATATTTTTATCCAAGATGAAACTTGGCAACAGCAGCGAAACAATTGCTAATCTATTTGGAATAACCCAGCCGCAAATGGTTTCTCAATATGTAAAAGAAGTAGCAACGGCTTTTCAAAATTATGTATTAGCAATCTTTGGGTTGAATGCTGAATCTAGATTAATTGGTACGGCAAATAAAACAGAAATAACCAAATCGTTATTAAAAATAGGTGTCGATAAATTGGTGATCATTTGCGATGGAACATATATCCGCTATCAAATCCGCAAAAGAAATCATGCTCAGGTCAGAAGAAAGTTCCCCTGTGCAAGCCATCTACAATTTGCACCAACAATGGTTATATTTTTGACATGGCAGAACCATATAAGTCCAATGTAAATAACGCAACAATTATAAAGCAGTTACTACATGATCTGGACGGACTTCAAAAATTGCTTTAGCCAGGAGATATAATTGTTGTTGATCGAGGGTTTAGAGATGCTGTTGAGGATCTCGAAGGAAAAGGCTATAAAGTTCTTCTGC
Source organism: Lordiphosa stackelbergi (assembly GCA_018904235.1). Taxonomy (NCBI): domain Eukaryota; kingdom Metazoa; phylum Arthropoda; class Insecta; order Diptera; family Drosophilidae; genus Lordiphosa; species Lordiphosa stackelbergi. The sequence goes on from JAEIFU010000052.1 coordinate 153,796, forward strand.
CAGCTCTGAAACGCAAAAGAAAACAGCTGCCGACCTGGGAAGCAAAACAATCCTGGATCGGCATCAAAATTAGGTGGGCATTTAAAGCTTTGCACGGAATTTTATAACAAAAGTACCAGCTTCTTGGTGGAAAAGTTGACAATTAAATGCTGCCAAAAATAGAAATCCTGCGCAAGATAGCGTGCTATCTAAAGAGTGATCGTGATTTGTCGGATCAAATCTCTTTTTAGAGGAGTTGCAGAAAACAGATGATTGCATTATATTACGAATCAAATCCCGGTACATTAATAGAAAAACATATCACATTTTTATTAAATAAACACCTAATGGCAAAACTCTTGACTGCATAATGGGGCACTATTGCAGCTGCCCTAATGGCATGCGAACTGTTGGCTGTTGTTCGCATAGCCAAGCCTGCCGAGATGCCGAGATAAAGATTAAAACAAAATTAAATACCAAATATTTATATTTTTATGTTTTTTATTAATTTGACCTTGTTGCACCACTCTTAAAAATCTGAATTTTTTTTCTTAATTAGATGGTTAAAAGACACATCAACTGTAAAAATTCCGTGGTATTGTCGAAACTGGAAAGTGGTCATTTCCAATTTTGAAAATTTTGACCACCGTTTTTAGACCAAAGGAGTAAGAGTAAAAAATCCCGAATTTTGTAACGGATAACTACGTTAAATCTTATCAATATTCAATCAACAGTTCATGATAAAACGTGATGTGAGACCAGATATATCGATATTTATGTTTTAGCATTTCTGCATATTGCTCGTCAACCAATAGACCTATTGACTTGAAACTTGGCACACATACCCTCCTAGATAATAGCTACCATCCCTGATTCAAAATAATTAAAAATCTTCTGGGGCAGTTTTCCCAGGCTTATCCGGCTATGCCCTTTAAACTTCATAACAATCTATACCCTTCTTGGATTGTATGCGAATTTTGCGATTTTTAAAATCCGATTGACAAACACTTTTTCCTTGCCCGTCTTCAATTGCCAATTATTAAATCTTCTTGATATCTCGTCGATAAATCGTCATGGTACCCGAAACTGAACGAATGTTTTTCGGTTTTCCGGGTTATTATTTATATACGGTTTTCAATTTACACACCGCTCTCTATTTACAATGTCAACCAATGACTTCTGAATGTCAAATATGCTGTTCGATGTTTACAGCACCAATACCCATTGCAATGACAAACTTCTAATTAAGGTCCAAAATAAGGTTCACTTTAAAAGGTATATTTATTAAATATGTAATGAATTATTTGAATATTAAAGTCTGTAGCACAGGTTGAAATTGAGGAAGGGGGCTATAAAATTTCGAATATTACAAAAAGTATGAGTGGTCGCTAAAGGAAAACTTAGTAACTGCGGCCGAAAAGCGTGTAAAACTTGGGTTTGTTAGTGCAGCTGGGGTTGATGCACTTGTCGCTGGCGGCTATCGCTGCTGGCTGATCAAAAGGTATGCACAGAGACTTTGCTCCCATGGACGGAGCACCGGGTTCGGCATCTTCCCCACGAGCACTATCTGCCTTGATCTTGTCCTCACAAGTTATCTCTCCGCAGAATGGTGAGAGCAGCATATTCTTCTCCTCGAGGAGATTGCAAAATTCGCTCCAACTCTTCACGGTTTTCGTGTGCGTCGTAAGATCCCGATGCGCCTTGGCCAGCATGCTGTCGTGAATGGTCTCGAGCAGAGCGGGAATCTTCTTCTCAGCATCGGCCAGGGCAATTGTTAGCTTCTCGCCTGTGTCGCGTCGCACTGCCACAATCTGCTGGGCTTTCAGATCTTTGGGACCCACCTCGATGCGTATGGGCACACCCTTCAGTTCCCAATGGTTGAATTTCCAGCCTGGTGAGTAATTGTCGCGGTAATCGCCTTCGCAGCGTACACCAGCGCCGCTCAATCGCTGCTCCAATTGCTTGCAGGCCCCCAGCAGCTGGGCCCGCTCTTCGTCCTTGGTATTGACGGTAATGCCGCAGGGAACAACAATTGCCTGAATACAGGCGACATGGGGGGGCAGCACCAGTCCCTGGTTGTCCGCATGCACCATGATCATAACACCAATTGTGCGCGTGGTCACGCCCCAGGAGTTCTGGTAGACAAACTGCTTCTGCTGCGTTTCGGGATCCTCGTAGACGATTTCAAACATCTTGGAGAAGTTTTGGCCCAGGTGATGGCTGGTAGCCCCCTGAATGGCACGACCAGAGGCCGAGATAAAAGCTTCCACGGTGGTGGTATAATCTCCACCCGCGAATTTTTCCTTCTCGGTCTTGCGTCCCTTAACCACGGGTATGGCCAACAAATGAGTGTAGATCAGAGCATACAGATCGAGAATATCCAGCACCTCCTTGTCGGCCTCCTCCTTGCTGGCAAAGGCTGTATGGCCCTCCTGCCAGAGGAACTCACGTGTGCGGAGGAATGGCTGAGGATGCTTGAACTCCCAGCGCTAAGGGTAGGAATAATAGTTTATTAGTCAAAATGAAATCAATTAATCCACGATTCCCTACTCACCACAACATTGTTCCATTGATTTAGTCGAATGGGCAAGTCTCGGTAAGATTGTATCCACTTAGCATAGGCGGGATACATAATAGTTTCGGAGGTGGGACGCACAGCAATTGGCTCAGCCAGATCAGAGTCACCCGACTTGGTCACCCAGGCCACTTCCGGAGCAAAGTCCGCTATGTGAGTCTTCTCCTTCTCCAGCACTGCCTTTGAGACAAATATGGGGAAGTAGCACTCTTTGACACCCATGCGAGTAATTTCCGCATCGAACCAGTTCTTGATAGCCTTCCAGATGGCAAATGACCAATGGCGCAGAATATAACAGCCGGAAACATCATAGTACTCGATCATCTCGCCTTTGGTGATGACCTGGGAGTACCAGTCGGGTAAATTGTCCTCTTTGGTGGCCTCCAAGCCTAGTCGGGTTTGCTTTTTAACACCACCAGCGACATCTGCCGGAAGCTCCTTTTTGGCCGGTTGGACGGTCTTGGCCTGCTTCTGCTGCGCTTCTTTGGGGGCCTTCTTAACCGCTCCGCTGCCACCACCACGTCCAGCTACAGGAAAATCAGTGCCCGTAACTTCCTTGTACTTGGCCTTGAGGGCCAGCAACTTGGCCACTTCCTCGTCCACAATCTCTTTGGCAGCCTTACTGGTCTTGGCTGCGCGCACCTTGTCCCCCTGAGCATTGATCTCCTGCGTTAACTGATCCTTGGCTGGAGAAGCCATTGCAACGGGGCTGGCTTCCTTCTTGATGGCAAGAGGTTCGGCCTTGGCGTCTGGCGTCCAGTCCTTCCCGCTTATTTTCTTGTATTCAGCCTTTAAGGCTAGCAGAGACTGCACCTCTGGTTCTATAATTGCCTTGGTTGCCTTCTCCGACTTCAGTTTTCGTATCTTATCGCCCTGACCTTGAATTTTCGTCAAGACAGCGGCTATGTCGCTACTGGACTCTTCGGCTGTAAGATCAATGGTTACCACTTCGGTGGGTTTGGGTGCCACTGTGCCTGGCTTCCACTCCTGACCAGTCAGTGACTTGTAGTCCGTTTTCAGTGCTAACAATACTTTAACCTCAGCCTCCACCAAGGATTTCTCCGACTTGGCCGCCTTCAGTTCCCGAATCTTATCGCCTTGCGAAGCAATCTTCTGCAGCAATGTGGCTATGGTAATCGCGGCAGCTGGTTCAGGAGATTTTTCCTGTTTGATGGTTACGGGAGCGGTCGTCCCTGGTTTCCAATCGCTGCCAGTAAGCTGCTTGTATTCGGCTTTTAAGCTGAGCAGGGATTTCACTGCCCCATCAATCGACGGTTTGTCGGCCTTGGCTGCTTTTAACTCGCGCACCTTATCGCCCTGAGCAGCGATCTGCTCTAGGATGTTGCACACAGAATTATTGGCAGATGTAGCTTCTGGTTTAGCTGGTGTGGGTGTGGGCGCGGGCACAGTGCCTGGTTTCCAGTCCTGCCCGGTAAGCGTTTTATATTGGGTTTTAAGCTCTAACAGCACCTTCACAGCAGCTTCAATCTCTGTCTTGGCAGCCTTCTTTCCCTTAAGTTCACGCACCAAATCGCCCTGCTTGACAATGCTGGCGTTGACTACTTCTACGTTGTTGTTATTGTTGTTGACAGCAGCTGAAGCTGTAGCAGCGGTGGGTGTTTGACCTGGTTTCCAATCCTTCCCACTGGCTGCCTTGTAATCCGTCTTCAGACTGAGCAGTTTCTTAACTTCAGCATCGATTTGTTCCTTGGCAGCCTTCTTGGCTTTCAGTTCACGCACCACAATGCCTTGTTGGCCAATCAGTTTGTCCAATTCGTCAGCCTTGTCCAGTGTATTGTTGGCAGTTTTCTTGTTACTGACCTACAAAACAAAGAAGAAGATAAGCTTAGTCAGATAACGACCACAATTTTAGAGCTTTCACGACTTTTGAATACGTCAGCAAAGAAATGTGAATTAATTACGAAAACTTTTTTTTATATCAGTTTGTGGGACTTTGTTGAGACACAGTACCGATCGCAGGGCAGCTCTGCAGACAACTGGTTTTGTTCATGCCAACTCAGAGAGATAATATGGTAAAGGTATACAAAAAGAGAGGGAGAATGAGAGAGAGGGCGAATAATATATAAATTGTGCACAAAAGGGCATCATGAAGTTGTGCAGAGTTCAAATAGAGTTTGTTTAAAATTCTAGCCAGGACCCCGATTAGAAATTTGTTTAATATCTACTACAATTTTAAAGACATCGACCTAATATTTGTGTCTGCTCAATATCTATTTATAAACAGTTAAATTTTCAGAAAGATCGTATGGTATCTAGCAGTGCACTCTTTGCCTACCAAGTTGAAATGACCACAAAAAAAGCCGAGCCGATGCATCTGGACCTAATTAACGACAACTTCCGGTGTCGCCATTGGATGCTAATTTTCACTCATTTTCATCGAAAGCGGTGGAAACTTGCGAAAATTAGGACAGTGTCGCTTGAGTAAAAACTGTCGTGAGGTAGCAAAACAACCATACTAGAGATGAAGACAGACACCCGTAACCGCAGCTGGTAAAAAATTTCGTAGCAAAATTAGTTTTCGCCAGTTACTTAAGCAGCGCAAAAGCGAAAGGTCGACAAAGGTCGTTGGCGATACAGGATCTGACACGTATTATGTCAAATCTATTGAACCTAAAACTAAAACAACCACCGACCAAGTCCGACCTGTAGAATATTAAACAGGATATTGGAACGATTTCACTACGGGTCAGACAACTCTCAGATGAAAATTAATATTTGTGGAATGAAGTAAATGGTTTGCGCGCAGACACAGGAAATGATAAAGAAATAATTAATTAAGAAAAATGGAATAATCAAGGCATTAAAATCAGAAGGAAGTTGAGGTGATTGAGGAAAAGCTAATGCTGCAAGTAGTTAGAAAGAGGGAAAGAAATCTGTGATAGCGGACCTAAGAAATAGCGGAGAAAGTTTAAAAAAAGGCCCCACAAAAAGGATTTAAACATTGAAATCCAAAAATAAACAAAGCTGTGCTCCTGGACGTAAAAAAAACGCTATTGAGTATTGATAAAGTCCGAAAAATTAAAGCTCAACGATAGTTTGAACGTCGATGGAGATTGAATGTCGTGCAACAACAACAAAGTGATAATATGTGATTAAGCGTAATCAGCGTAAATGTAATTTTAACATTTGTTCGGCAATCTCATGAAATTGTCCATTATAGTCTACAAGCAATTAGTTATAAAATTACAATAAAATACTGGGCAAACACAATAACAATTGTAGTAGGTCTAAGTCCATGTCGACTAATCTAAGAGTAAAAAGTGTAGTCTTTAACAATAAAATTAATTTGCTTAATTGTTTCATATGCATCACCTATAACAGTCTATGCGGACCACGCAACAAGAAGAAGGAAAGTGGTTGAAATGTGGATGGGATGTGGGCGGGAAATCGGTGAGATGTCGGTGGGAAGTGGGTGGTAAGTGATGTGGGAAGAGGGCGGGAGTTGGGTGACAAGTGGGTGGGAAGTGGATGGGATGTGAGTGGAAAGTGGTTGGAATGTGAGCGGGAAGTGGGTGGAAACTAGGTGGTAAGTGATGTGGGAAGTGGGTGGGAATTGGGTGGCATGTTATTGGTTTGTGGGCGGAAGGTGGGGTGCTTGGTGGGATGTTGGTGGGAGGTGGTTGGGAAGTAGAGAGAAAACCCAGCACCAAAGTCTTGACGGGAAAAAGGCAAAGTAATGAGACGTTGATTTCAAGCCGATGTATGTAAGATATGATTTCTGGGCCCTACAGGGTGCACAAATTTTAAAATATTTATAAATTCGGTGAATATTTGACTCTAGTGACTGATCTTAAACCAGAGCTCGCAAATAACTGTTAACCGTTTGTCCCTTTGCGGTCTGCGCACGAACACAACCGAAAACAAGTGAGAAAGTCGGTAAAGCCCGACTATAATATACTCTGTACCTGGAGTAGGAGCTGAATGCAGTGCTGCTGCTGCGCTCATCTCTAAGTTTCTTTCTAACTCTCTCTCTCTCTCTATGATTGTGCGGCGTTGGTTGTTGATGGGTGGGGGGGGTGGGGGGGTGGCGATTCACTTATTTGCTTGTACGAAACTGTGGGAGATATGACGTTTTTTCGAAATTGCAGGGGCGGAAAGGGGCGTGGCAAAAATTGAAAAATTAACTTGATCTGCCTGCAAGTATAAGAAGCATTTGTCCCATATATGTCAATCCTCTATCTCTTACCATCTCTGAGATCTGTTTGTTCATACGGACGGACGGACGGACATGGACGACTGGGCTGTTGATGTTGATCAAGAATATATATACTTTATAGGGTCGGAAATGGTTCCTTCTCCCTGTTACATACTTTTCCACAAACTTAATATACTCTATGTACCTTCGGTACAGAGTATAAAAACATGCACGCTTGCTCTCTCTCTCTCTCTCTCTCTGAGCAAAACACTTTGTTTCGATTTGTTTTGGTTTTCAGTTGACTGTTCTCAGTTGAGCTATTCTAGTTGTGCTCATTCAATAACAACATACAGAGAGCGATCCGAGTGAGCGCTCGCACATTAACAGTCAGCGGATGAGCAAGAAAATAAACGGCTCAACGTAAACGCTCTTTTTTGTTTGTTTGTGTTTGGCTTGTGTGGCTCAGAAGCCCAAACGAACGCCTCATTCGCACACACACGCATACAAATGCAAATGACTTTTAATTTCTTCGCTCGCGTTCAAACGGTCTGCAAATGAGCAGAGCAAAAGGGCAACAATAAAAATGGTTGTTCTCTGAGCGCAGACCGATATATTCAAGAGACGAGGTGAACGGTTCCTCTCTGACTGTTTGCTCAAAGGGTCCGTATATAACAGTTATTTTTGGACAACGAAAAACGGTCAACAGTTATTTGCGAGCTCTGCTTCAAACTGATTCTGATATTGGTTCTATACTGTTGACGGGTTATATGCTACAGTAAATATCGGATATATGACGAACCGCATGTATGCAAATATCAGTTATAAGCAAAATTTTCCAACACTGTTCCTGATAGCTAAACAGATGTCTTTGTAATAAGAAATGCAAAAATGTAGCGTCATATTTTAACTGTAAAATAAAATTATTTTAGGACTTAAAAACAAAACATTATTAAACGGTGCTTGCTGCGAAGAATAAGGTAAGTAAATAAAGTAAGCACCATTCCTTATAAGAACTTGAATGGAAATATTAAAAATGTTGACTTGGAGACAGCATTGTTTTCTTGGTATATCCAAATCCGTTCTCAAAATTGAGTGTTGGCACAAGTGTTCAGCATAAATCGAAATAAAGACTATGCGCCAGATCGGAGCTGGCTTCAGTTAAGGTGCAGGTAAAATAATACAGCTTTTATCTCAGATTATTTGACAACATATTCTAGAAAAATTTGTAGATTGTACTACAAGGCTCTGTCAAACGGATGCTACAAAGGCAATAATAAATATCCACAAGGATTTAAAACCCAGAAGCAATGCCTTTCGTTGGTATTGTATTGGAAAGGCCCATATAGATTTTGCCCGTTTTGGACAAATTTCGGAGAATATTGTTGAAATAAATTGAAAATCCATTTGAAGTTGAAGATTTTGATCTAACTGATTTCAAGTCAAAACATCCCTCAACCAAAGGGACCCTAATAAATTTGGAATGACTGCTCGAGTACTTTTACAATAAAATGAAGCAATTTCACCGAATGGCTTATATGCCATTTTTTGCTTACAACCGATAGATTGCCGCTAAAATGCAAATATCGCTTATATGCAAAATTAATACTGCATTATAGCTTTTGCATATAAGCGATACTTCACTGTAGTTATATATAAAATCAAAGAACGATAACAAGTAGAAGTGCTGCAGTCAAATGTCTCGACTGCAAAATACCCTGTGCCAAGTAATGTTTTTTCTATGGCAGGAAATTAATCCAATAGCCGATTGATAGCCGATTTTACATCTTCTACATAGAGCTATCTCTTACATGAACTATCAAATAACGGAGTAAACTGTAAGTTTATCTGATACATAACAGCTATCCAGAAGATGTGAAATCGGCCCAAACTTAAACTTCTTCGACTGAATATATTTTCGTGTGCTACTTATAATTTTGATTCAACTGTTTTTGATAGGACTGCTTTACATTTTAAAACAATTTAAATATATTTCAAATAAATTGGAGGGCGCACTAATTATTTCGTGCATTACTTCGGCATGTCATCTTGTTGTTCTTTTAAGAGTAGGTAGATACTAGGCCTAACTTAAAAGTTTAAAGATATTGGGCCTAAGTTAAAATACGGGATTCGAAAGTAAAAATTGAAGTTCTGACCGTTTTTCGCGGTTAATAAGGATGAGGATGGAAACTATCCCAGACTGAAACACACTTGATCTGGGTATGGTAGATGCAAAACGAGTGGAACTATCTCTTGAAGTCGCTGAGATCGACGCGTTAATAATAATGCATTCGAACAATCGACTTAATCGACGCTGAAAGCAACAGAGAAAATGTCATCGATTTGTACTGATGGAGCAGCTACCTTGAAAGGAAAAAAGCTTGGATTTGGTGGTCATCTAAATAAAATGTGCCTTATGTGCTAGCATTCCATTGCATTATTCACCAACCAGCATTATTTGCAAACATTTTAGGAGTTATGGATGCAATGAATATTGCAATGAAAATTATAAATCGTATTAAAGGTGGTCACAATGCGCTAACACACAGATAACTTAAATTCTTCAAGCAGATTATGGGGACTTCTGTCTAATGTCTTATGCTAAGTCGGGGAAAAAGTCTAGAACGTCTATATAATCTTCTGGATGGAAAATTTGGAAAAAGATATTGAACTTTTAACCTCTCTCCGAAGACCATTATTTGTACAATGTAGACTTGGCGTTTCTATATAAATCAACTTAATTTCCAACAAGGATTTGTCAAATCTCAATGAAACTGAACATAATTTTAAACTATGCAGATGCAGACAATACACTTTCAATCGAAATTGACGAAAGATTTAAGGACTTTGAACAAATCGACGGGAAGGCTCTGCGAAATAAGGCCCCAATGAAATAAGGCCCAAAACAAAAATGAAATAAGAACCCAAAAATTTATATGGAAAACAAAAACAACGATTTTTCTGAAATTTGGGGTGTTATTTCATTTTTTGGGGCATTATTTCCTAAATAAAATTTCAAAATGAAATAAGTCCCCAAAAGAAGAAATGAAATAAGACCGCAAAACAATTTTTTGGGGCCTTATTTCATTTTTATTTTTAGAATCTTATTTCATTTTCTTATTTTTGATAAAATGTGAAAAAATCCAAGATCTTTAATAACGCTTAATTTTTTTTTCATGCAGGTGTTCTAAGACTAAGTATTTGATGCGCAGAATTTTTATACAGGTTTGAAAAGTAACGTTTTAAAAATAGTTCAGTGATAAGCTTTAGAGTGTGTTGATCAGTTTAGTGATTTGCAATGTGCGAAGTAGACATAAAAACTAAAACTAAAAAAATTATTGGACTTTTCTAGACTGGAATTTGATTTACGTAAAAGAACAGAAAATTTTATACAGCCAAATTTAATTTTAATAAAAAATTAACAATTTTAGCGACCAGGCGAAATTTGATACAAAAAAATCGCCGATTTTGGGGCCAAATTTGGGGACTTTTTCATTTTATAGTTTGGGGACTTATTTCATTGGGGACTTATTGCTTGCTGCCTTATTTAAATTTACAATAATCCCCTTAAAACGCAACATATTGCAATTCCCGAGGATATTAAAAAAGAAATCAATGCAATGAAAGTTGATGTAATGTTGCCACTGGGTAACGGAATTGATATTTGGAAAGAGATTCCGATACAAAAATATCCACACACAAAAAATGCCATGCTGAAGCTGTGTTCGATTGTTACAGCAACTTATATTTGTGAATCTAAATTTTCCACCATGAACTTAATAAAGCAATCTTTAAGACATAGACTAAGTGACTGCCATTTAGAAGATCTTTTGCGAATTAAATGTAATCCGAATAATTTTAGAGTAATAAATAATCAAAATCATCTTTAAAACAATAACCCAGTTTGCCGCATATTCCACAATAGCCTAAGAGTCACTTCCGTACTCCAAACTTGGCCCAGTGCAAAGCACACAAATACATTCACACATTTTCTCCCCTCTCTGCTTGGGGTAACTCTGACATAGAGGTACCGAAACAAACCTTTAACCATGATCTCTGCCTCTTTTTGGTTGTAAGCGGAGAGAAGCACTTTTTTCAGGTCTGTTCCGGGCCCTTTTTGCTAAATTCCCTCATTTAAAATGTCTTCTTCGTATGTATGCATCGGCATGTAAGCTGACAGCCTGGGATCGGTTAACAATATGAATGTATGCGAAAACTATATGCGCACTCTCGTTCTCTCTCACACTGACTCGCTCTCTGCTTATGCTTAACTCTCGCGCTCTTTGGAGTCTGCAACCTCAACTAACGTTCTTACAGTTTGGTCTTCGCGAAACCCCAGCAAGTGAAGGAAACACAAGAAATGTTTGAAATACTGTATCTATCTAAAAGAAGATTGCATTAATCTTCATTGTGAACATTCTATCATAATGATTGAATTTTATGAGGAATTTCCTTCAATTTGTCTTGCCATAAACAAACGAATAATAACACAAATATAGATATCGGGCAAATGGAATGGTTTATGACCAGTCATTCAGTTCAATACTAAGTAAAATTTACTCACAGTTGTCTTGGCGTCAGCCACATTGATCTTTAAGCCAGACGATGGCATATCTTTGGTGTGACCATCGGGAATGGAGAATAAAACAATCGGCGACGCTACATTCGTATAGGGACTTGGTGGAGCATATGCATTGTCCACCTTGAAGAACCCGCGTCGCTGCAGTTGTATAATGTCGCCCTTCTTGCACTTCTTCAACTCGGGATCACCCAACATGGCGATTTCATCACGAGTCTTGTGACCAATAAACTGCTTGAAATCCTCGTCCTTGCCCAACACAGCCTTGCTGATTATATTGTCAAAGTACACACAATACGTAGGCGGATAGGCATTGGCATCATCTTCAACGGCCAGCCAGGTGAGCTTGAGGGTCTTTTTGAAATCCTTATTGTCCAGATTAAGCGAAGCATCCACTGTGGTGATCAGTCCCGCAGCGTCTCTGTTCACCTTCTTGATTAGCAGATTGCCCCAGTTAATGAAAGTCGCATTCTCACCCTCCTTTAGTGCTTCGGCATCTGCATAATCAATGTAAATGCGCGGACCAAGAGTAACTGTTTTTGTGCCCAGTGACTCATCCTTTGGATGCACTGGCACCTGAACTCTTTCCAATTTGGCACCTGCTACATTCACAATGATGCGTTTATCCAGCTCCAGGGCAGTGTAACGCGGGGCTATTGGATCAATCACCTTCTTGTTAAATGACCAGATTTTGTCCCAGTTCATGAAGACTACAGACTTGCTGCTGCCCTGGGCTATGATGAACTCTCTTAGACCCTCCACGGTCATGCCACGACGTATGATGCCACGTACCGTGGGGAAGCGAGGGTCATCCCAGCCATCAACTAACCCGGAGTCCACAAACCAGGTAAGCTTTCGCTTTGACAGCACCGTGTTGGTCATGTTCAGGCGACTATACTCCCAGATGTAAGGCTTGCGCAGCTTCAGGGCATCGATGAACCAATAGAACTGATCATCCCGATCATGGTACTCCATGGTGCGCAGAGTGTGTGTGACATTCTCAATGGCATCCACAATGGGACAGGCAAAGTCATAGGTAGGATAGACCCTGCGAAAGAAGGAGTGTAAGTGGCGAATATTGATAATCCCTGCCAGGAACTCACTTGTATTTGGTGCCAGTGCGAGGATGTGGCTCGTTCTTGCAGCGATATATCGTGGGATCACGCATACAGCCATTGGGCGAGGACATGTCGATTTTGGCACGCACACAGCATTTCTGACCCAACTCTGAACCCTTGACCATCTCCTGCCAAAGGGAAAGATTCTTGTCGACGGCTATGGGAAACATAAGCTTGAGATTAACCCTTTCTATATAAGGTAGTGTTACTTACAGTTTGAACGATTTGCGGACTCTACCCGTTGCTCGCGTTCCGCCTTCATCTGCTCTGGCGGTGTATCGTCCACATATGCCTTGCCCTCCTTCAACAGCTGGACGCAGTAGTCCAACATCAGATCGAAGTAGTTGGAAGTGTGCGTAAAGACATCCGGCTTGATCTGCAGCAGCTCAAGGTCACCGAGAATAACATTCTCGAATTCCACAGTCTCCTTGGCGGGATTCGTGTCATCGAAGCGCATAATAAGTGTGCCCTGAAAGGCCAGGGCGTAGTACTGATTCAACAGAGCCGCCTTGGCGTGACCAATGTGCAAGTAACCCGATGCCTCTGGCGGAAAGCGGACCACGACCTTCCCCATTTCCGCACCGGGAAGATCCACGAATTTACCTTCCTGTTTGCGCTCTCCGCTCTTGGCAGAAGCCGCCTGTTCCTTGCCAGCATTAGCGTTACGCTTGACACGCTTAGCAGAGACCTTGGCCTCCTCAGGTAGCGATTGCAAAACCTTTTGAATCAGCGGCTGGGCATTGATCAGATCATACCAACGCTGCACGTGCTGAGGAATGCCCTTGCTGGCGAGGAACTCATATCGCGAGTGCATCTCGTTGAACAGAGCAAAGTCGGCAATGGTCAGTTTGTTGGCCACCAAATACGTGACGGGGGCAATCGACTTGTCCAGGAAGGACATGGCCCACGAAATGTCATCCTCACAGGTAAGCGAGAACGAGAGCCAATGGTCGATCTGAGTACGCTCGATGGCCGTCTCGCCATACAGCTTAAATTCGGGAGCGGCACGAGCCAAGGCTCGCAGCACATCGTTGTTGGAGTGGCAAACCAGCAGGCGATTGTCGGGGAACTGCAACGAAGTCTCCTCCTTGCTCCACACAATCTCCACGGGCACCGTTGCATTGATTAGGTGCGCAGTTGCCAAGCCACCTACAAATGAGAATTGCCAAGTTATTAATGTGAAATTCGGATAAGACTGATGCAATCGTCAGCGTGTGTGTAGTAAATTGAATTGTGTGCATAAATAGGCAAAACAGCCGCTGCCTCCGCTGCGTTCGATATAACCTCACAAAATACTGACACACTTGCAGTCGATTGGCAGCTGTGCCAAGAATTAAGGACACTCACTTATGGGCGGATTGTTGACATTAGCTTTCAACTTTATTGACATGGTTGTCGCTGTTGATCAGACCTTTCCAAACTAAATTCAAATGGTGAAATTGCACGGCAATGTCTTAAAATGGCACGCGTACGGCCCAGCTGCTGGTGTCTATGCTGTCTATTAGCGATGAGACTTGATCATCTGTGCGTGTCACGACTGACTGAGTACAGTGAAGGCTGCGAGCATGGTCTTCTTTCCAGCAAGCTATGGAGTAAATTCCAAATGATGCGAGGAAGGGTTTTTAGACAACTAATGTTAATTTTTTTTAACTATGTGAAATAAATAATTAAAAATGGTATTTCTACGATTAATTTGTGCTTGATATTCTTGCCATATTCAGGGGTGACGGTTGGTGCCGTCGGTGCCACAGGACTTTGAAAATTTTCATTTTCTAATTCGAAAATCTAGTTAGATTGTTTGTGTCAAGAGATAATGGTCCATCTGCTCGAAAAGGGTTGCATCTCTCGCAAATACGTGTTTGCATATTTTAGTTATAAGTTAATTTGATGTTTAATCAAAATTTGTTGATTGTTTTGTTTGCATGTTTAAATTATAATTGAAATTTATGTCATATTCTCAAAGTAAAACTTGGCATCGCTTCTTTTTGTCAAATTACATAGATGACGTCAGCAATACCAACTGAGTTTGAATGGTAAGTTGGTTTTGGTAGATATAGCAGCCTTCGATGGTTTTTATATTGAAACTAGTTAAATAAAGTATTCTTTGGATCCAGAAAAATAAAGATATTTCTGTGAGAAATAAGAAATAAGGAGATGTTTTCAAATTTAAAAGAATTAATAAAGCAAAACTGTTATGATTCGTTCTTTTTCTTCCGTCTGTAGCAAATATTGCCCGGGATGTGATCGACCTCGATGCCCAGACTGATCGGATCCAACACAAAAATATTTATTTTTCAGATACAACTTGCATGATGCGGCTATTGGTGACAGTTTGGTGTCCTCTGTCCAGCGTGTCCCACCCTCCTTGGATCAGGTTTCGTTGCTCTTTCCTAATCCCCATATCCAGAAGTGGTTGGTTCTTTTACACCCCCATCTCACCCAACACAAAATCTCTAAGTACGCATGTTAATTTTTCTTTACAACGTTATAATTTTTAGATTCATTGGCCCTAACATCCTACCTAGCTCGAGCTTACTGGACAAGACGGATAACTTTCACTTAACCTAGACAATAATATTGGTACATATAAGAATTAAATACAACATGACTGGCATCGCATTGTATGTAAAACCTTCTTTGGAAGTCAGGGTGTACCAAGACAGGAGCACAGGTAAGTGCCTTTTTTAGCTTTTGAAATGCTTCTACGGCTTTTTCGTGAAAATTAAATTTTGTTTTTCCTTTTAGGCAATCAGTCATTGGAGCAGCCAGCGATGAATAGTCTCGAATAAACCGCCTTTACCATCCCGCAGTGCCTAAAAAGCTTCTAAGCTGCCTTGGGGAAATGGAGGAGGTTTTTGTCTGGGTCCGTTCGTAATGCTCCGTCACCGATAAAGTATCCTAAATACTTTAAGTACCTGAAGCAGAATTTAGATTTTTGCATGCCTATTGTCAAATCGGCCTCTTTTAAGCAGTCCGTTACTTTCTTAAGCAACTCACAGTGCTCATCAAACGTCCGAGATATCAGCAGAAGATCGTCCAAATACACGTACACTCGGCTTCGTAATCTCTGAGGTATTACCCGATCCATTACACGACATAATCCTTGAGCCGCGTTACACAATCCGAAAGGCATCATTTTAAATTGATACAGTGGCCTTCCTGGAATTGTGAACGCTGTGTATTCCCTACTCTTGGGCTCCAACTCAATCTGCCAAAATGCGTGTTTCAAGTCTACACTGCTTATGAATATGGTGTCATCGACTCTACTCCAAATAGACTCTATATTCTGAAACGGGTAAGCATCTTTAACCGTCATTTTATTCAACTTTCGAGCGTCTAAGCATAGCCTATTCTTTCCAGGTTTTCGCACCAGCGTGACTCGATTGTTCCAAGGGCTCTCGCTTTCTTCGATTACTCCCAGCTTCAACATCTCGTCCACTTCTTGGAACTGCAGCTCTTGTACCACTGGAGAAACCGGATAGAATCGTTCCTTTACAGGTACAGCTCCTTCCTCTAGTTAGATTGTATGCTGTTCCAGCGATATCACTCCCATTCCGTGCTTTTCGAATGTATGAAACTCCTGCACAGCTGCATCTAGTTTTTGCTGTTGTTCTGGTGACAAATCATGAGGCACCACAGGCACGCCTTTCGAGGCTTTTGCTTTTAAACTGCACGTAACAAAACTTATATAAAGAATTTATATCAAAATGTTTAATTTCACTTTTCCTGTAAAATAAGTTTTTGGTCGTGATTTGAATAGGAGAAATTGGTCTCTTAGTTTGAAAACTAAAACAAGGTCTCTAAAATTTTGCAAAGTTTATTTATTTTTAATATATGCTGTTAATATAGCAATTCCTTATGATCGGATTATTGTATTTTGCAAAAGGTTTTTTATACCCTTGGAGAGGGTATATTAAAATTGTCCGGATGTTTGTAACGCATAGAAGGAAGCATCTCCGACCACATAAAGTATATATATTCTTGATCAGCGTGACGAGCTGAGTTGATATAGCCATGTCCGTCTGTCCGTCTGTCCGTCCGTCTGTTTCTATGCTATCTCCTCCGTCAGTTTTAAAGCTATCGTAACCAAACTTTGCACGAAGTCTTTTGGTACAAATACGCTGCACATTTGTCGGAACTGGCGTGATCGGATGACTATAGCATATAGCTGCCATAGGAACGATCGGTTGAAAAAGTAGTTCTAGTAGAAAAACTTGTTTTCAATGCTTTCACATAATTTCAGCAAGTTTTATGCAAATCGGGCAACTATATAGTATAGCTGCCATACAAAAGATAGATCTGAAAAAAAGTTTTAGTATGAAAAACTTTTCTGTTTTCAATTGTATCGCTTCCAAACTCGTTACTGATCAATATGATATGTTAACACATAATTCTGTCAAGTCTTATCCAAATCGGATGACTATAGCGTATAGCTGCCATAGGAATGATCGGTCGAAAAAATAGTTTTTGTCAGAAAAACTTTTTTGTTTTCAATGGTAGCGTGTTTGTGCGTTTCAGTTATAAATATTATCTGTCTCTACACAATTTTAGAGAGTTTGATCAAAATCGGATGAATATATCGTATAGCTGGCATATAAAAAACTGGCAGAAATATATCATGCTCCAAGGGTATATAAACTTCGGTCGAGCCGAAGTTAGCTTTCTTCTATTTTTTTGTTTTCAAATTAAGAATTATTAGACTCAACAATTGTAAGTTGCTTTCAAATACAAGATCTGCTATCCAGCGTGTTCCAAGTCTGTTGAATTAAGACATCTGTTTCCAAGAAACTGTGTCGCAAATCACAGTGATAGTAAGTCACTTTACTCTTCACGCTCATCTCTAACTACTATCGTTGCATTCACTGCTAACTTCACATAGTTCGTTGTGAATGGCAAACATTTTAAAGAAGCAGAATTTTCTATGTGTGTTTTGTTCTGCAGCTGCGAGAAAAATTAAAAGTTTGCTCTTATAAGTGCAAGTTGCACGCGTAGAAGCATAAAATCGCAAAGCTCAAACGTAAGGCATGGTAAGGTTTGACGAATTTACCATAATTGGGGCGATTTTCACACCAAACAAGTGTAACCCAAATTGTGTGTCCATGCTGTGCTGGCCCATAGAGATGCGCTGTGACCGTGATGAGTCACACCAATGTGTAAAAAAAAAATACTAAGCTGCATCCCAATTTACAGATGTTGTTCATGCTGCTGTTCAGTCGGCAGGGCAAGTTGCGTCTGCAAAAATGGTACATGGCCTATCCCGATAAGGTGAAGAAGAAGATTACTCGCGAGCTGGTCACCACCATACTTGCGCGCAAGCCGAAGATGTGCTCGTTTCTGGAGTGGAAGGATTGCAAAATTGTGTACAAGCGGTGGGTAATTCAGCTGAACTCGATCGCTCGGACTTTTCTTTATTGTAATCTGATTTTGTAGTTATGCCAGCTTGTATTTCTGCTGCGCCATCGAGCAGAATGACAACGAACTGCTGACCCTGGAGATCATTCATCGCTATGTGGAGTTGTTGGATAAGTACTTTGGCAGCGTAAGTAACATTGTCGGTTGTTCGAATTGGCTGAGTTAATGTTTTTTGGCTTTTAAAGGTCTGCGAATTGGATATCATATTCAATTTCGAGAAAGCCTACTTTATACTGGACGAGCTGCTGATTGGCGGTGAGATCCAGGAGACGTCCAAGAAAAATGTACTTAAAGCGATTGCGTCGCAGGATCTGCTACAAGAGGTCAGTACACCCGAGACATATGATCTGTAATGCATAACGGTTGTGCCGGATGAATTGTTAATTGTTTTCTACATCTGTATTTATTCTTCTCGCTGGGTTTTAGTTTTTATCTTGTTAGCATTTTGTTTATTATTATGTATAACCTGTGCCACGGAACCAATATCATAATTTCATGCATATCGTGATATACGTTTCGTGTGCTGTACTTAATTTTGTTTACTTTCTTCTTCTAATCTTGTGCAAACCAAACTAATCAATCCAAAACTTATACCTCCTTTAACCAATCAACTGAAGCAAGAAGAGTTCTTCTACTCGCTGCAATAGCTTTTTAAACGGCGTGTGTGTCTGTGCCTGAGAATCGAAATCATGTTAATAACCTTAAGTTTGTCTCTTTTTTGCTTAAATGTAATGTCAACAGAACGCGACACACACCCAATCAGACATATGTATTAATTTGCTGTCTTACTTGTCATTGCATGCCTCATGCGCGCCTCACTTTAAGTTCCGACACTTGCCAACCAGACAAACCCACTTATCGTGAGAAGTTAACGAATATTCTCTTGTTTACTACAGTATTGAACTTGCCATAAATGTGTAAACCAGTTCGTAGAGATCGATTCCATGGTGGGCCATTGAATTGTAGTCAGTTTGTAACTATGTAGTACAATTTTTGCGTTGTTTCCTAAACTTAACAAGGTACCTAGTCGAGGTATTAATTTTAATAGTTTTGCATGACCTTTGTAGTGATTTGTGTGTACTAACTAGAGCATTATCTTTATATATTCATGTGATCCATTTAAATGTGTAACCATAATACCCTCTTTCTTGTTGTTATTAACGCTTACCCTACCCGCCACTGCATAAATCGATGTTAACACAACCACCACCACCACCAACAACAACAGGACTTCAATGAGTATCTGAACTAATGCAAGAACTCCCCGAAACGTGTAAAAAGAATGCCCCTAAATAACCCCGATCCATAGCTTATTAATGATAGACGAGCAGAGAGTTCAGTGGAGAGTAGCTTTGTTGTCCCCGCATAGGTCAGAACAGTCAAACTTCCATCCAGCTGTATATATATATTGCCAAGCTGTTGTTCCACATCCTGTACAAGCCATCACCAAATCGCCATACCAATTTTACATACAAAAGCTGTGCCGTTTTCTGCTGATTCACCACTCCACATACAACACCCCACACCAGCCTACTACCACTATTACTACAATTTCTTCTATCTACTCCTCTTGTTCTTATTGTTCTTATTCTCTGTACTCCAGGATGAAGCTGTTGAGGGCACTTTAAGAGACATTGGACTACTCTAAAAGAAATTCTGTAGAAATTATGTAGTCTATTAAACACACAAACGCACACCCAGACACACCTTTCTATACCCACTACACCAACACACTCTGAAATGCAGAAGCACAAGACTACTCCAGCCAGCAAAGTCCACAATCCACAGCGAGGCTAAACACAATGCAATAACTTCCTTTCATTCATGGGTTCTCTCATCTTTAGTTTAATGCGCATAGATTATAGTTTAGCTGGGCCAACAGCAAAGTTCATGCAAAACGCTAATACCTGGTATTTCACCTAAAATAAACCTTACAAATCATTCCAAGACCATCAAATGAAAAGCAATGCGTTACGAGGGCAATAACCAATTTAGATGGGGAGAAGAATGCAATAACTACAAATTTAGTAAGAAAATAAGCTTTAATTGAAATTGATTGAAAAATGTAATCTGTATACATAAATGTATCCACCCAATTAGTAGTAATTGAATAAACTCTAGTTTATATACCTTCGATATATATATATATTTATGTGTATGTATGTGTGTTGTACATCTTAGCCAAATTTTTGTGTTTTGTAATCCAATCCGAGAATAAAAAAATGTATTTTTAAAAAACAACAAACCATTTAAATATCGTCCTTCTGTGTGCTTATAGTGTAAGTTCTAGTGGTAAGTTTCGAATTTAGTTTTGACTTATGATTGTTGTCAGTTGTTTGACTGTGTTCTGATCTCGCTTTGCCCTCTCTCTCTCTCTCTCTGTCTCTGCCTCTCCACTCCACACTGTCTCTTTGTCTCTCTGTCCCAATTGGTTCCATTAATAGCTTTTGTATAGCATAATTTTGTGGGCTTTTGTTGATTGGCTTAAGATGAAATTGTTGTAACTGAAGTAAGCCTTCTCATTTTACAGGATGAAACACCGCAAAGCTTCTTCGATGATCATGGCCTTGGCTAAAGGGCACGTGTGCAGCTTTATTATCTGTTTTCATACCCATTAAAGTCGCCTTAAATGTATGCAAGTAACCGAAAAGTATAACGTTTTATGAATATGTTGTATAATTAAGCGCGTCAGTTACACAGTTTTAATGGCAAATTCAATTTGCCCTCTCTACACATTTATAGTTTTAAAGAACGATTAATATACATTCATACATGCGTACACACAACTTAAATATCAAATTTAAACTTTAATCTCTGTTGATAGAGCACATTAATTTTGAAAAACAACGCTTACATTGAGATGCAATTTATGACCAAAACTTATATATTATTTATTATTAAAATTTTTAAATTCAATCAAATTAGGTTGTAACAGAATTGTTCACAAAACCATTGAGTTTAGTTTTTAAAAATTTATAAAATCCGAAAATAGGACAACAAATTTCTTCAAATTCGGTGTACAAGTTAGAAAGGCAAACCTATGTCGAATTACAACTGGTTTGTGTTAGTGGTTCACAGAGCATCGATATGAGTCGAGGTTACCATGTGTTCCACAAATCGCTTCCGACCCAAAAACGGTGGAAAGCGATTTGTTTCTGTTTTTCCTTGAAATTCAGCGTTCCAGCAGCACCAATCGATATTTCACTTCTTCAACAAGGTCAGTACTGTCAATCGACGATTTTTGAGCCACTCATAAACTGTTGTTTTCAATAGAGTTGGCCCACAGAAGGGCATCTGCAACATTTTCAACGAAAAATTTAAGAGACCGCGCACAGTGTTTCGTCTAGAACAGGCTAGCTGGACAAATTTATTTTTAGCTTTTTGCATTCATTGGGCTAAGGTTCTTGTCAGGGTTGGAAATGGCCCGTTAAGTCCTTATGGGTTCATTAATTGTAACTAGAAAGTCTTTCCTGCAGGTCTCTTTCCCAAATGAATACATTCTGAAAAGAGAATATAACGCAAAAAAAAAAATATATTCAGTTCTTTAAGACTTTGGGAAGAAGAAAAAGTTATCGGCCACCAAAATAGGAAAATTGACGACTTTTTCACACGTTTTGTAGAAGTTGTACTTGTTTGAAACTTTTATTTCTTTGTCCATTCTGTAAAATTTTTGTATACAAAGTTTTCACAAGAACTAAACAATTAGTTCAATAAAATATATTATATTTTCGAAAGAATTTGTGTATTCTAAAAACTTAAAAAAAAAAATTGCCAACAAACAGCACTAACATACATATACAGGGTTGCCCATATTCGACGGACCCATGTTTTTTTTTAAAAAATCAAAGAAAAAAATAAAAATTTGGCGGTTGGCAATCTTAATCATTTAATTTGTTCCAAGTAGATTTGTTTACATCAATTTTTGAATATTATATCTCTCAAATGGCCGCCTCTGGCGTTGATGGCGTATTGTGCCCTTTTTGCAGCATTTTCCATCGATTTCGCCAACATTTCGGCCGGAATAGCGGCTATTTCTTCACGAATGTTGTCCTTGAGCTCTTCTACGGTCCTTGGCTTGTTAACGTAAACCTTTGACTTCAAATATCCCCACAAGAAGAAGAAGTCAGGCGGCGTCAAATCGGGCGAACGCGGTGGCCAGTCCAAATCACCACTTTTCGACATCAAACGGCCCGGAAACAATTTCTTCAGAAAATCGATTGTTATGCGACTTGTGTGCGGTGGAGCGCCGTCTTGTTGAAACCAGAACTGCCTCATACGCTTTCGACGAATAATTGGCATCACAAAATTGGTCATCATGTCGCGATAACGCTCCTGGTTGATGGTAACAGCATGGCCATTTTCATTTTGGAAGAAAAACGGCCCAATGACCGTTTTCGCACTAACGCCGCACCAAACTGTGACTTTTTCGTCATGAAGAGGCACTTCTTGAATCTCCTGAGGATTTTCAGTGGCGTAAATACGGCAATTTTGCTTATTTACGGTCCCATTCAATGTGAAATGTGAAAATGTGAAATTTTTTAAAAGCACGTTGAGTTTTCACAATTGACTTGTTCTGTTGAATGTAAATTTCAACTATTTCAGAGCGCTCGCGTGGCGTGTATTGTTCCATGGTAAAAATCAGCTTGGACTGACGCTTCAAACGCGGTATGTCATTAAGCGATCTGACATCTCTGTCAAAAGTTATGGCGTTGCCAGATGGGTCCGTCGAATATGGACAACCCTGTACCAAAAATTTAGCCGGTTCCTATGAGTTCATAAAGAAGTGTACTCTATCAAAGATTGAATACGCTTAAGATTTTCATAAAAAATATCAGACAGCATTAAAACGGCACAAAAAAAATTGTATCTCCATGAGAAGCACTGACCTTTAACTGAATTACTCATCTTACACTTTAATTAAATCTATTTGTATTTATTCCAAATATACTCCTTCTTTTAACACGTGCAATACTTGAATGTTAAATGCATTCAGCAACACTTTCGCAGCTTATATTTAGAAATTAACGGTTCTTCTCCATCAAACTTTTTTTAAAGAAATTAAAACTAAAATTTTCCTGTATTTTTGGCACAAAGTAGTATTAATATTAGTGCCCTGTTCTTCCTCTGAGTAACGACTTTAACCTACGCTGTCGTTTTTTGTAATACCCCAAGGCAAGGTGAATTTACTATAAGATGACGTATTCCGTTGTGGGGAGGGGTCTTGAGGGAGGACAGGCAAATGCTAGGCACACTTCGATTGTTATTGTTTTAACTGAAAGATTTTCGCTAAAGCTTAGTACTCAGACAAACTAAATTGCTTTAGCTGGGTGTCAACTCCATATAAAAAAGGGTGTCGAAAAGCTTTCGAAAAATTCCGACAGGCCTCCTACGCTCGGTCGAACTCAGACAAACTAAAATTTCCGTTCATACCCATCGGAAATCTCGTAGTGCCGCTAACTTGACAGGCCCAAACAGCTGATTCAATTCCGATGGGGTGGTAGCAGAAAATAATTGTTTGTATTTTTCCGACACCCACCCGTCGGAATGTCAGCAGCAAAAGCTCGACAAAAATCGTCGATTGGCATAATTTGAATCCAATGGTAAGATTTTGCATTGCCCATGACTTCTACATTCCATATATCCTCCACAAATCCCTAAATATTTGCAAAAACAATTAACTAAATTCAAATGCAAGCAAATCACCGCAGTGTGACCGTTTCACATTTGGTGATATTTTGATGAAGGGTGGTGTTTTGGCGTTGAACAGTCACACTGCACCGTACGCTGGCCCACCCATCGGAATAAGGTGTCAATTCCGCTAGCGGACGATTTAGTTTGTCTGAGTACTAAGCTTAACAAATAAAATATAATAATTCAAACAAATTATAATATTTTAATTAATGTTGGTATGGACCTATAATTTTTATTTGGGATTTTTTAGTTGGCTCGAGGTCAATGTTTTTTAAGTGCTTATTAAAAACCAGGGTTCGTATATACAACAAAAGTACTGTACTCAATAAGTACCGTACTCAGAAAAGTACGGTACGAAATCACAAGTACGGTAAATAATTTGTAACGCACCGACCGAAAAAAGCAAGTACGGTACAGCGTCGTAACGAACCGACCGATTAAATTAAGTACCGAACTTTTTTGTGTTCAGCACTCGTACGTACTAAACAATTTTAGTTACGTACAATTAAGTACAAAATGGTTTTAGTTAAGTTAAGTACGGAGTGTAAACGAATTTAGTTACAGACTTTGTGGTAGGTGCACTGACAGAAGACTTATTAAATCGCAAAGGATCAAAAAGGATAAAAATGACTGAAGACTTATTAAATCGCGAAAAAATCCAAAGAGGATAAAAATAGTAATTATGAAATACGTAATTGCCAACCAAGTAAAAAATCATGCCAGGATCAATGCATAGGCGCAATTCGCAGCTAAGGGGTCTCCATGGTAACAAAACCGCGAAATGCTTAAGAAATTGATTTTCAAAGCCACAAATGATCACTCATAACTGCATTGCCCTGTCTATGACAATACCGAAGGTATTCAAACCACTATCTGTTACTAAAAAATCATTAAATCGCGGAGAAATACCAAAGAGAAAAAATGTAATAATGCCAAACAAACTTTACTTTCTAGATAGTGAAAAATCATGTCAGGATAAATGCATGGCGCAATATGCGGCTAAGGGGTCTCCATGGTAACAAAACCGCGAAATGCTTAAGAAACTGTTTTTTTAATAAAAACAAACAAACACGAGTTTTTGATTTTCCAGTATATTTCAAACCCCTTCGGGATTCGTCTTCAGGGCAAAAAGCACAGCGTCCGCCTAGTCAGCTGTGGAGTTTAAAAAGTTATCAACTAAAAAAAAATCCCAAATATTTTTATTAATAATAAAATAAAGTTTTACACGAAATAAGTCAAAGTACTATCTTAATATTTTTAACAATGTTTTTTGACCAATCAGCCTTTGCTTTTATTTTTGCAATTTAAGTTATTTGTTTAAATTTCTAAGACGAAATTTTATTCGCATTTTGAAAAAAAATTCTTTTGTTTTTGCATCTAGTTCAATGTTTTTAGCACTTTTTAACGTTTCGAATAGCAAAAATGGTTTTGAGCATACTAGGCCACGAATTCCGTAGATGGCTTCTTTAGCCCACCTGCTGATACCGTATCAACATACGTAAATGTGGCATTTTCTTTGTCGGCGCAGTCTAATGACAGAGTTCTAATTAGATGGCCTGAAATGTACTCTATGGAGTCATCCGTCAGTTCGCTATCTATTTCGACTTCTTCTTCTCCTGCCTTCTCTGCTATGGCTGGGTTAGCAGCAACACTTGCTGAGCTGGTGTAAAGCAACGGCATTGGCTCCACCTCAACATTTGCCCTCATATCAAAAATCTCTAAAATAAATTAAAGTCCCTCGAAACAGAGCAGTTGTGGTGAGTACGTCACCTTATCGTAAATTCACCTTGCCCCAAGGTATTTAAATAATTTCTTATTCAAAGTTTATAATAATTCGCGGTCTATCAAGTAATATGTTTTTTTATATTTTTGAGTTTTCGCGGATATACTGTCATGTCGTTGTGTGTTACAAGTACAAAAGTACCCATGAAACGCGCACCTTGGCCTTGGGGACAATTTCATCAAAATTTAAGTGTCTTATGCCGGGGCTTCTTCAGTGTTGTGCTGTGGAGTAAGTCGGTAAAAATTTTCATGTAAAAGCTTGGCATCAAGTCGGCACGGGTTGTCATGGTCCAACCCCAATAATATTTATTTTATGAGTCGATGAGGTCAAACAGAATAAAAATAGAGGGTATGCGCTTGGCATACTCTAACCTGCATATTCCTCATATTCAAATATCGACAACATTAAAATGTGCAGCTTATTAATGACCGTATACACCCCAATCATTTAACTTCAATCATTTAAACTTCATGATGCAATTCGATTGCTTTCCATTCCAGAAGATCTTAGGCGCTTTTATAATTTTACTCAGAAATTTTGCTACGCACAGAAATATTAATTTCCGACCCCATTCATTAGGGGGTGTTGACTTAAATGGGTGGAAAAAAGAGGACAAAGCGCATAGCAAAAGCGAAATCTACCAAAAATTCTAAGAAAATTTAACCCAAGAAACCAAAATGAATTCCTAACCCGCGCAAATCGACCTCAAATTTCAACGACATTTAAGGATTCTATTTTGTCATTATTTTTCGTGTTCCCTTTTGCAAGTCGAATTAGCAACACGGGCAGCACGTCCCATTCATTTTCTTTCTAATTTTCATTCTAATTTATTTTATCCATTTCTGATAAACCAACTATATTTGGCCCTTCTTTAATATGCGCTATAACAACAACCGTAGCAACAACAACAACAGTATATAATTTTACCAGTTTTTGTGTAAATCAGTTTTTAGCAAGGCAATTAAAAAGTTAGAAACTACCCTCAACGCAAATATTAATTAAATATTTTCCTGAATTATTACTAACTACTTTGAAGGGCATTTATTATGAAGTTTGTATACCCTTGCAAATATTAAATTAAATTTTAATATTATTTAATATTAATATTAAATTTTGCCCAGAAGTTTGCAACGCATAGAAATATTCATTGCCGACCATACTAACCATACAAAATCAGGGCGATGAGCTTTGTCCGTTCGTCTGCCTGTGTCTGCGCAAACTAGTCTCTCAGTTTTAAAGCTATCGAGCCGAAGCTTTGCACAGGGTATTCTTTTTACTGAACGCTGCTAATATATCGGATATAATATATCTTATAGCTGCCATAGGAACTATCGGTCGAAAAATGGGTCATAGTGAGAAAAGCTTTTTTGTTTTCAATGTTAGTGGCTCCAAACTCGACCAACACTAATATTAAATGCTTTCGCACAGATCTGCATAATTTGGTCAAGATCGGATGACTATATGCTATAGTTATTATAGGAACCATCGTTCGGAAAATCAGTTTTATTTAGAGCAGGGGTGCCCAGACTAAGCTTACGGTCGAGTGGAATGAAAAACTAATACACAAAATGTATTTTAAGCAAGAACAACTATAATAAGTTTCTATGTGTGTGTGTGTTCCGCCGTAAATAGCGAAAAGCACCCGGACCACAGAGAGCGCGGCGGGTGCCGACTACGCTAAGCACCTTTGTTGTTGCTATATTATATATTATACGTCCTTCCTCTCCAAAAATTCCGAAATTAATTTTCCTCGATGGACCACGTATTATAATGAATTTACGTTCAGAAATTAATTGGCGGTCATCCATAGTTTCTTTTAAAATAAATTTTGAAATTTGCTGTTTTTGCACCGAAATTATGCATGTGCTTTTCATCAAATGTCAAATAAATAATTAAAAATATTAAATTTGTCAACAACTCACACCTAAAATTTAACTGCAATGACATTTTCAAGTTTAAAAGCAGACCAATATCGAAGTATTTGGCCTATTCAGTTGACGTGGATGAGGCTCTGAACTTTTATTAACACCACCCATTAGAGCAGAGTTCCCCAGCTTTGGCCCCTGGGGCACACCGAGTGCTTGCCGAAGTCATGCTTCACTGTGTTTTAGAAAGTAGCCAGTCGCACAGTCTTAGACGCTTTTAGAGCTCTCTGTTAATGTAGATGTAAAGATGAAGGCGCGTATACATTATTATTCCGACTCAAAAACCACTCCCCCCCCTCCACCTCCCTATAAATTAGTATTTTAAAAAACGAAATTTTTTTTTTTTTAAAAATCGCGCGATTTTAAAAAAAATGTTCGCCTGCGGCGCCAATTTCTACAAATTTGTGAACAACTCACCCCAATAGCAAAAAAAACTTGGGTAATTAAACTTTTTTCCACTCCACCCATTTTAGGTAAAGTTGGGGGAGCGAATTTCAATAACTTTTCCAGGTCCTCCAATGATGGAACGGCTGTTATTTTATATTGGACCACATCCCACATAACAAATTTGCAAATTTCAGGTATAGAAAATTTTGTACCAGCAAAAAAGTGTTTTTCGAACACTTTCTACAAAATTGCACTGTACTTTTTGTTTTTTTCTTCTTCTTATTGTCCATTTGCACTACGGAATGGCAACGAAATATGGTCCTCGAACCTTTAGACGAAATTTTGCAAAGGAATTTTTGAAGAGGAAGAACATATAATAGACAATTACCTTTAGAAGAAATTTTGCACACTTCACCACATTTTGGACAGTTGATTTCCTTTAAAATGACATTATGACTAATAAGGAAGTCAATGACATGTGACTCCGACATCGACAAATACTTCGAACTTGTAGTTTCACAACACGCACAAGCCATATTACTCACAATTTTTGTACAAACGTACTCGCAGAACAATTGAACACAACAAATTTGTTCACAAATTTCATATTTATTTTTAATAATTAGACATTTGAAGAAAAGCACATGCATAATTTCGGTGCAAAAACAGCAAATTTCAAAATTCATTTTAAAAGAAACCATGGATGACCGCCAATTAATTTTTGCACGTAAATTCATTATAATTCGTGGTCCATCGAGGAAAAATTATTTCGCAATTTTTGGAGAGGAAGGACGTATAATAGACAATTACCAAACTGGGTATAAGGTGATGCTTAAAGGGGGGACCATTTCATCAAAATTGAAGTGTCTTATGCCGGGGCTTCTTTCAGTGTTGTGCTGTGGAGTAAGTCAGTAAAAATTTTCATGTAAAAGCTTGGCATCAAGTCGGCACGGGTTGTCATGGTCCAACCCCAATAATATTTATTTTATGAGTCGATGAGGTCAAACAGAATAAAAATAGAGGGTATGCGAAAAAAAATTTTTTTTCCTTATGTCTTGGCATACTCTAACCTGCATATTTCTCATATACAAATATCGACAACATTAAATGTGCAGCTTATTAATGGCCGTATACACCCCTTCAATCATTTAAACTTCATGATGCAATTCGATTGCTTTCCATTCCAGAAGATCTTAGGCGCTTTTATAATTTTACTCAGAAATTTTGCTACGCACAGAAATATTAATTTCCGACCCCATTCATTAGGGGGTGTTGACTTAAATGGGTGGAAAAATGAGGACAAAGCGCATAGCAAAAGCGAAATCTACAAAAATTCTAAGAAAATTTAACCCAAGAAACCAAAATGAATTCCTAATTAGCAACACGGGCAGCACGTCACATTCATTTTCTTTCTAATTTTCATTCTAATTTATTTTATCCATTTCTGATAAACCAACTATATTTGGCCCTTCTTTAATATGCGCTATAACAACAACCGTAGCAACAACAACAACAGTATATAATTTTACCAGTTTTTGTGTAAATCAGTTTTTAGCAAGGCAATTAAAAAGTTAGAAACTACCCTCAACGCAAATATTAATTAAATATTTTCCTGAATTATTACTAACTACTTTGAAGGGCATTTATTATGAAGTTTGTATACCCTTGCAAATATTAAATTAAATTTTAATATTATTTAATATTAATATTAAATTTTTCCCAGAAGTTTGCAACGCATAGAAATATTCATTGCCGACGAGCTTTGTCCGTTCGTCTGTCTGTGTCTGCGCAAACTAGTCTCTCAGTTTTAAAGCTATCGAAACTTTGCACAGGGTATTCTTTTTACTGAACGCTGCGTCGAAAAATGGGTCATAGTGAGAAAAGCTTTTTTGTTTTCAATATTAGTGGCTCCAAACTCGACCAACACTAATATTAAATGCTTTCGCACAGATCTGCATAATTTGGTCAAGATCAGATGACTATATGCTATAGTTATTATAGGAACCATCGTTCGGAAAATCAGTTTTATTTAGAGCAGGGGTGCCCAGACTAAGCTTACGGTCGAGTGGAATGAAAAACTAATGCACAAAATGTATTTTAAGCAAGAACAACTACAATAAGTTTTTATGGGTGTGTGTGTTCCGCCGTAAATAGCGAAAAGCGTCCGGACCACTGAGAGCGAGGCGGATGCCGACTACGCTAAGCACCTTTGTTGTTGCGTTCGAGTTTGCGAGAGACATCGAAGAGAGAGAAGAGAGACATATATGATGTTGTTGTTGCAGGTCTGCACTCGCCAGCAGCTAGGAAAGAAAAAACTCACTTCAAAGCATAAAACATATGATATTAATAATGACCGGGTTTAAGGCTTTTAATATTGAAAACAAAGTTTTTCTTACTAAAACCATTTCTTGACCGATGGTTTCTATGGCAGCCACAAGACGTAGTCATCCGATCCGTTCGGTTCCGACCTACATATTAGCAGCGTAATGTCAAAAGAGGACTCTGTGCCTGAGAAACTGAGGGACTAGTTCGCGTAGAAACAGGCAGACGGACGGACAAAGCGCAATCGACTCAGCTCGTCATGCAGATCATGAATATATATAGTTTATGTGTTGGGAGATGATTCCTTCTACGTGTTATAAAATTCTGTGCAAAATTATAATACACTTGTCAAAAGTATAAAAATTGACCTTGGCTCTTCTTCCTACAGCACTACACAAATAGCCCCATGAAAGAAATGATATCGTTAAGTTACAGACGAAATAATAGTGCCTTCCATTTTCTATTTTAAAAACTTTTATTTTTCAAACAGTTTAGGAAAAATTTAGGTAGTTAAAAGGACATTTTCTAAAAGTGGTGTTTTAAGACAGTTTTAAGACAGTGATATACGTTTCGGTGTTTTCCAACACATTTTTGCACACACTGCTACTGAACCTGGCCTCTTCTTCAAACTCATATTCAGAATCGGAACTCCGCGCCTCATATGCCTGAGCCTCTGTCTCCATTTCCATTTCTTCTTTCTCTTGCGCATCTTGCTCCTTAACCTTAGCATGGGCGGGCGCCATATTAAAGGTAGCGCGTAAAGATACCTCAAAATACAATTGTGATTTGGCGACCTTTCTAATTGTAGATGTATGTTCTCCGGCTCGGATCTTACACATACAGATACCTCAAAATATTAACAAAATAATTTGATAAATTTTACAAATTAAAAACCCGACGCATGTAGTACTGTTGTAATTGTTAAAATTTGGTAATGGAAATGGTACCCCAAAAAGCACTAAGGACCGTAAGGTCTATGTGTGGCTCCCCTACATGGGGCCAGCCGGAAATACCTACCTATGAATAATTGTAAAGTCAAACTTTGTGGCCTCGTCGCGTCCTTGTTTAAGTTAAATATCTAAATTTCATTTTGGCCTTAAAAAAGATGTACATTGTAGTATGATTGTACATTAGCTTGGACCTGCTGAGTATGAAATATTTAAGGTTGCGTTCGCTCCACCCTATCTGATGCTTTTTGGTGTATAATAAGCGTAAACAAAAACAAAATTAAAAAAAGTAGAGTTTTAACTGGTACGTTTAGGTTCTAATTTTATTTGAATAAATCATACGTTGGTTGTTTTATTTATAAATAGTCGGCGTTGATTTTATTTAAAAACTATACGAATTTGAAAAATAATAAAAGACTACTACTACAACCCACCTAGCATTTGGAAGATCATATTAACAAGAATCAACTTGATGAGTCTTTTTGGAGCCCTTTCTGTGATTAAAAAGAGATTCATTTCATGGGCGACTTAAGGAAGACTCTAAAAAAGTCTCATGCAAATGCTCAAAATGTGATTCATTTAAAAATGACTCTAAAAAGACTCGCAAATGACTCGAAAAGGAATCGAAACTCAGAAATCGGGATAGAAATTACTTTATGAAGAGTCGCAGCTAGGGTACCATTTTCTCCCGACAAAAGTATCATTTATGATCAGAAAACGAGCGCATTTATGACTATTTTAATCAGACAGGGGACTCGAAAAACACTCCAATGTGATCGAAAATGTCATAAAATGTTGGCTGGGAGGGTGGTCTATCTAGTATTTGGAATTTGAACTTATTCATAATTTGACTTAAGGGGTTACATGGGTTTCGTCGGTAAAAAAAGGCCTATTTTCAATATTTTTTTTCTATGTAAAATGGGGCCAGCCAAACTTTTTTCTGTCTTATAGATACATACATACATATTTAAAGAATAATATTTAAGAAAAAAATATATGAAAAAAAATGAATAAAATAAATAATTTTTTACATAGAAAAAAAAAAAATTGAAAATAGGCCCCTTTTTTACCCGACGAAACCCATGTAACCCCTTAAAAAACGTAAAATGTCATTCGGAAAGCGACTAATATTTAGTAAAAACTTTGACGTTTACGAAATGGGTCGCTATTCGCTTGAAGAAAGTTGGGAAATATTAAAAACATATTTCCAAAGTGGTGAGTTTTCGACTCAAACTGTGCGAAACTTGAAAAAAACATTTAACAAAAAAAAACTCAATTTGTGGATCAATTCGTGAAGCGAGTTCGTGAAACTGGGATGTTGGTGGATAAACCAACCCGTGTACGTACTCGTCCGTTGCGCTCGACCGAAAATATTGCCAAGTCAGCCGTGGTGATCATTTGACCGAAATTGTTTTTCATAAATAAATGACATGAACCAACCTTTCCAATAAATGTTCAACCTTTGAAAAATAGCTAGCCGTTTTTTTTTTTAGCAAAATTAAATTCCAATTTTTAAATTGAATTGACAGCAATTGAAATGAACTTTTATTATTATTATTTTGTTGTTAAAAATTAGTATTTGATGAACGTGTCGTATGAGTGATTTTTTTTAAACTTTAAGATCTACCGCGCCGGTTTAAGATTATAATATAATTTGTTTTTGATTTTCACAATTATTAATTATACAAATATAGAGGTTAAAGGTTTAAATTTAACCTTCTCAAAGCATTCAAAATACTTTAAAAAATTGAGTTTCTTATTCTCAAACTGGTCTATTTAATGCGTCAGCCCGCTTTTATTGTTGGTATTCAGCTCAGTTTAGCAATTTTGAAACAATTTCCTATAAATCTGAATAATATTGCTAAATATTTTTATTAACACCTTTGAGAGGAATTGAAATGAAGCAACAAAGACAATGTTAGATTATGTACAATTGAGATTTATACCGTCCAGTCTACAGTCCACAATATGTGAAACTAACTTAAAAAAAGCGATGCATATTTAAAAAAAATTAATTTATATATGAACCAAGTTTCGAACCAATACCTGGGGTTCTAAGTTTTTGAAAAACCAGTCCACGAACCGATCCTTCCTCGATTGTCAAGAAGTTCGAACCTCTAGACCGAATCTGCTTTAGAATTTTGGGTGATTCGTAGTTATTTAAAGGTTTTAGGGGAAAATATGTGGCAAAGTCGTTTTATTACAAATAACAAACCGAATCGTTGGTTTAAATCATCTGTGAACTGCTAAACTGAACCTATTCTTTTTTACGAACGGCTGTACTACAATTAAAAATGTAAGTTTTGGTTATAAAATGCTCAACAACATCGATGGTTATAGCTGAATGATTTTTTGAGTGATTCAAAAACTTCATTAACATTAAATATTTTTTTATTGGAACTATAAACGTAATTTTTTTTACCAAATGAAATAAAAATTTTGTTCAGAAATAAACTTCATTTAAATAAGACTGTTCAAAAGTATCTAAAATTTATTAGTTAAATTCAGTTAAAAAGTGTTTCGATTTCTCTAAACTTAGACATTTAAATGTATTTTAAAAAGGTTTTTTTTTAAATCAACAACAAACTGATTGATTCAAGCTAAAGTTTGATATTTTTGTCTCTGTATGCGGGCAAGTATTATATACATACATACATCCAATCATACTTTAATGCATTTGACGGTGTGCTCAACTCTAGTTATATAAGAACTATTTATAAAGACATTTTCCCTAATATTTTTGCTGTATCCAAAGTAAACAATTCAAATAAATATCACAACGAATTCGCATTTGTTTTATATTTTATTTCAATCATCTGGCCACTCTGTTTGGGGAAGGAAAATTGGAAAATTCAAACAAGTTGGCCCGTCTGCCCCCAACAAATTGTTGATTTCATTTTTATTTAGCTATGGGGAGGGTTAGTTGTGCTGGGGGGGCTCCGCTGCAAAGAGAGCGCAAGCGCTGGCATCCTGTGTGAGAGCCAGAGAGTGTCGGAG
Organism: Lordiphosa stackelbergi; assembly: GCA_018904235.1. Classification (NCBI taxonomy): domain Eukaryota; kingdom Metazoa; phylum Arthropoda; class Insecta; order Diptera; family Drosophilidae; genus Lordiphosa; species Lordiphosa stackelbergi. Next base: position 187,664 of record JAEIFU010000052.1, read on the forward strand.
AGCGAGAGAGAGAGTGGGTCCCCATATTTTCCCATTGTTGTTTGTGGGACTTTCCGCTGCGGCCGCTTAGCCATTTTCAACACGACCAAGACCAAGCGAGCGCGGAGCTGGCGAGCAAAATTCAGTCAGAGCGCACCATCGTCTTCAGCGAAGCACACACAGCCAGCTAGGTGTGCTCTTCCGTACGTTACGGTTACGGGGCACTGGCACACACCAAGAGAAGAAGAAAATTTTCACACACCACACAACGCAAGTGGGCAACAAATGTACAAGAAAAGAAAAAAACTTGAAAACTTGTACATTCAATTTTTTTGTGAAAATTTTCCATGAACACATGAATGGACTCGGAAGTGGAAGTGCAAGTGGCAACCGAAGAACGTAAAACGTAACGCAATTTCCAATGAAACCAAAGTGAAAATTTCGAACCAACGCCAAGAGCGAAATAATGAAATGAAAATGAAGATTGTCGGTGGCAGCAGCAGCGGCGGCAGCGGCGAAAAGTGAAAAACTTTTTCGAAAAAATTGAGTGTGCAAAATTTCGCAGCTTCAGTCGCGACCGTTGTCTGGCCAAGTCCAAGTCCAGTCGAAAGAAAAATATATGGTACATAAAATTCATGTGTGTGTGTGTGTGTGAGTAAAAATTACGTTGTCATATGTGCAAAAATTGTGGACAAAGGCCTGAAAGTGAAGGCGTCCCCTTAAACGTGGCTGGAAGTTCAACTCGGGCGTTTCTTCTTTTTGTTAACGATTTCAAATGATTAGCAATGAAAAAGCCAAAGACAAGGCCTTACGGTATATGTATGTGTGTGTGCGTGAGTGGGGGCAAGGAATCAACGTTGGCACCAGGAGCAGCCGCGCCAGCAAGAAAGAAAGAAAAAAATTCTCTATCTATTGCGATTTGCTCATGCGGCCCGAAAAGAGCGAAGCGCGCAGCATTGGCGAGGGGCACGGGGGGAGGGCATGGAGGTGATGTAGGGGAGACTTGGAGCAATGTGTGGAAGGGGGCGTATGGGCGCCACCACGGCCACAGCCACCAGGCAGTGGGTGCGAAGTGCTGCTGCTGCTTTGTCTATATATGTACATACGTATACATACATGTATGTAGACCACCCGATGTATGCATGTATGTATGGACAGGCCGAAATCAAGTGTGCCACTCGGCTACCGCTCATCTCGCATCTCCACAGGCATCATAAATAAATTCAGTTTCGTCCGATTTCCCCCCCCAAAAAAAAAGCATAAGTTGTTGCTCAAATTTATATAGAAGCCAGCCAACCATCCACCCACTCGCCCCAGCAACTTTTGCATTTGTTGCAGAAATTGGTCAGCCTTCGTTTGCCTGTGAATGGTGTACATGTACGTTGTGATTTATCCTTAAACTTGGCCATTTTTTTTGCACCGCCAAATTCCGCTGTGGTGAGTTGTTGTCTGCGCATGTCGCGCCTGGTGACCACCAGCAGCCAAGACTGCCAGGACATGGACATTCCACGTCGGCAAGCAGTCAACTATACATACATATCTACGTATACTAGTAGGCACCGATTCACTGTGGGCAAAACGTGCAATATTTGTGTAATTTCTTTCTTTTTATTTTTGGCTTTGCATACTGGAGCCTGGCTAGGCTAGGGTCAAATCGTTTGTGGTAACAAAAGTGTTTTTTATTTAACGAAATTAGGCAAGTAGAGTTCGTTGACAAAGATTTAACGAACATTTTAAACAAGGTAAATTCATTTGCGAACATTTGTCAAATTAGTTTATTAGACTCAATATTTATTACCCCCTAAAGAGTCGTTTTTGTGGACGCTTGAAAAAGTCTTCCAACTGGGAGAATTTACATGTCGTTGAAATGTGTCTTGTCAGTGGTTTCGTATTAAACGAAATGTAAATAGCTGAAAGTCCAGAATCACTTTCATCCCAATCGGGACAGAAAATGAGGCAAACATTCTAAGTGCAAAGGCAAAGAAACAATTCGATTTCACCTGAATCTCGTAGAGCTAAGATAACTCTTGTCAATTTCCAGTGACCACTGTGGCAAGGGGCGAGTTGTTGTATATTTCACGCCAGCAAGTTCACTCACAAACAGCAATGCTCCAGTTTGACAAAAGTTTTCTGATTTGGAAACTAAATTTGTTCAAAAAACCGGTTTCAAATTGCAAAATTCTTCGCATCCTCCCAGGCCGAACTACTATATCATAAAGCTGACTTTGAAATGAAAGTTCAGAAAATTGATTTCAGTTCCAAAAACATTTATCCTTTTCATTTAAATTAAGGCTGCAAACCGGTCCACAACCCACCTCCGTAGAACAGGGTTAGGGTTTTTTGGTTTATCAAGAATTGCCCGAACCTCTAACCGGAACCCATTTCTTTGAATAAAGGTTTGGTTTCATAAAATTAAAGTGTTGCTTTTATAAAAACCTATATTACCTTCTGTGCTTTAGTGGAGATGCGCGGGTTTCCTTAGAGGTTTGCATACCTTGGCTTAAGACTTGAAATCTTAAGGCTTGAAATCTTCTAGGTTCTAGAGAAGGCTCAGTTCGGTTTTCAAAAGCAACGAATGAAAGAGTTTGATCTTTAAAAGAACCGCTTTTTATACTCTTGGAGAGGGTAATTTAAAACTGTCCGGATGTTTGATCAGCATGACGAGCTGAGTTGATATAGTCATGTCCGTCTGTTCGTCCATCTGTTTCTATGCTAACACAACCGTCAGTTTTAAAGCTATCTTAACCAAACTTTGCACGAAGTCTTTTGATACAAATACGCTGCACATTTGTCGGAACCGGCCGGATCCGATGACTATTGTATATAGCTGTTATAGGAACGATGGGTCGAAGAACTAGTTTTAGTGAGAAAAAAACGTTTTTATTTTTTCCTACAAAGGTCTCCAAACCACGTATCTATAAGTTATCTATGCTTTCGCATAATTCCACCAAGATTTATAAAAACCGGACAACTATATAGTATTGCTGACATACAAAAGACAGGTCTGAAAAAAAACCTTAGTAAGAAAAACTTTTTTGTTTTCAATGCTATCGCTCCCAAACTTGTTACTGATCAATATAACATGCTACCACAATTCTGTCAAGTTTGATCCAAATCCAAAGGAACAATCGGCCAAAAAAGTAGTTCTAGTGAAAAAAACTTTTTTGTTTTCAATGGTAGCATCTTTATACTTTCCAGTTATGAATGTTATCTGTTTCAACACAATTTTGGAGAGATTGATCAAAATCTGATGAATATATCGTATAGCTGCCATATAACAACCTAGCAGACATTTGTATATCATGATCCCAGGGTATATAAACTTCGGTCGAGCCGAAGATAGCTTTCCTCTATTTTTCTTCAATAAGTTTTAGATATGTTAGACATAACGAAAATTCAAAATCAGATATTATAAGTTATGATGATGGAGTTTCCAATTTCCCCTTAATTTGTGTTTGAACTACTTATGTAGGCAAAAAAATTTTTCGAATAATGTCCACAAATAATGTAGATATTATATATATATTGGAACAAGCTACAAAGTTTAAATGGCATTCACGTGTACATCATAGGTAAAGATTATTAAAAATTTTGAATTAAAAAATTTCGGAACTCGGATGGCCAGAATCAAAGTGCAGAGTGCTAACCATTACACCATAGAACATTTAATTTACCATGAAATATTTCATTTATTTGTTCGATACTTTTGTAAAAGGTCTCTGCCTACATTGATAGTTCAAAGATAAATTAAGGTCCATTAAAACTGAAGGTATGAGATTTTGTGTTCAATAAATTCTTCAGAAAATATAATTCATTTTTGAGCCATGCTCTGCAAAGAAATTCACATGTTGGAAATCGTATGGAGAAAAGAACGCCATAATGTACATGCATTCCGGCAGTTGACTCGACGTTCCAGGTTTAAAGAAGATGATAGAGTAAATTTTTTGAGCCGAGCCCTTTCCAATCGAGTAGGTCCGGTTCGGATTTAGACCGGCTTGTCAGAATAAGCTGAAAGAGGTAGCACGCAGTGACTGGTCATAGTGGAGTATCACTTGTACGCAACACACGAGTCAAAGTCAGTCGTGTTTTTATGCAAACACGAGCCGAACTTATGGTTTTGTGAATCGGTGTACACTACATTGCAAGTAAAACGGCTGTAGTCTGGAGAGAGCTCTCTTGTTCACCAACACAAGCGCACGTTTTCGTCCTCTCCATTTGGCCGCCTCTGCTTCAAATCGATGCCATGTCTGTCCAAAAGCTCTTATAAAGGTTCGATGATGGGCTTACCTCTTGCGAAGGAAATCGGTGTGACTGAAATTGTGTGCTTTACACATTCACCAACCTTCGCTTTCTTGCCCATGTTTCGTCCACGGTTATGAAACCGTGGAAGCAGAGACTCTATAATTCACAACGATGTGTAACGGTCATACACAGAAAAATAAAAGGCGAAAGGAACAATCCTAAATGGCTTGTATCAATTCGATAATGCCCATTTCAAATTTCAAGTATTGAATTAGGTACGAAATTCCAATGTCAAACCGAAGTGAAACTGAGAGCAAGTTTCAAACTGAGAGATAAAATCTCTCTTACTAATACAGTCAGGCTAAATGGCGGGCGTACACAACTTGTGCTGTCATCTTAGGGGTTTTTTGGGGTGACTGCTTTTTGCACAAATAGTATGTTGCCTTGGGATTCTTTACCAGTTATAGCACTTTCCACATGAGAAGGCAGCTGTTGAATTGCAGTTGATGGGCCAAGACAGACGTATGTACAACCACTATTGTGGTATTGTTTTTGTCCTGTTTTTGCAGTTGTATGGAAACAGCTAATGACCTCTAGCCAGCTAGAGTTTGCTAGTTTGAAAATCAAAAAGGTCGTTAGAAAAGTAGTACACTCAAAAAAAATCAATCCATATGGGATCAAATCAATCCCAAGCGGTAATGAAAACAACGTAATCCCGGATATGCTTGAGCCGATCAGAAAAAGGATAAAGAAAGGATATACCGGGGTAATCCTTTAAAAGTTGGAATTAGCAAAAAATTTTAGAAATCCCAAAGCTGAATAACTTTTGGTATGTTTGAGGATAGACAACTCTTCTTCCTTTCCTCCGCCAGGCCATATGCCATAGGACATCCTTATCAATCTCGAACAAATAAATATAAAAATTGTTGTGCTCAACTGGGATTCGAACCCACGACCATGCGCGCACTCTGAACATGAATGGAATGGCCAACCCCATCGGTTGTTGATGCATGACTAAAAGGCTACTTATATTTTTTCGCTCTCGCTCTCCAATTTAATGACATGTGATCTCGAAAGGGATTGAAGTAAGCACATTTGGAATGATTCAAGTTCGAAAGCCATGGGTCAGTCCTTATTGGATTGAATTGTGTAGAATATCCTGGAAGTCAAGATTGAATTTTCAAGCTCATGCCGGGCTTACTCCAAGATTTAAAAGATTGAAAATATCTCGACTTTTTTTTTCTGTGTTTGGTATTTCTTGTAAGATGCTAATTTTGGGTTTAAATATCGACCTCAAGTCAATCTCAGACATTTCTGCAGCAGTCCTTATTCTCATTGAATATTGTTGAATATCAAGCTAAATTTCATCTTGGATATTATTCCAACTAGCCGTACGAAATCGTACGAAAGTACGAAAATCGAGCTTAAATCAATCCTTCTCGACTAGATCCGACTGAAATATCCAATCAAGCTTAAATAAAAAGATAAAATCAATCCCGTGTGTTTTTGAAATAAGCCTATGTCGAGCTAAAGTCAAGCTCAGACAAGAATTTCGGAATTATAAAAATCCGTACTCCAATCAATCGAGTGGATGGGTACTTGGTTTGAGAAAATCCGGTCTTAATCGACCTGTGATATCGTTTGGGATTGATTTTAGCCCGAATATCTATCGTTAATGGTAAAGTGTCAGCGATTGCTACACCCATATTCACTAAAAATGTGATTTACTACCTTTACTTGGGGTGCCTCAACGCATCAGCACTTTTCTTCTCCGATCGCGTAATCCGATTTCATGGATTTCGGTAGTCACTTGTGTATGAATTTTCTACAGGAACTTCTAAAGTCTCTGACTTATCAAAACCATTGAGGTGCTATTCAAATGACAGTTGGTTACTTCTGGGACTACCCCCGTAAGTCTGTATGTACACATGTCGTTTATTGTCATCAAGTGGAAACTTTGAAGTGTCGTTAACGCCGTTGTGTCTATTATTAGGAAATATGTATGATATAATATTCAACCTGAACTGTCCTTGGGTAGGCCTTGCCGACGGGCTGGGTCCTGTTGCAAAGCAAACATGTTGCATACTTCAGCGCGCAGACACGAAAGTCCATTGAAAAGTTTTGAATCTAAAATGAAACCCCAAATGCAGTCAGTGTGTCTCTCCACACAGTCTTGCTCTCACCGCCTCTCGCGCTCGCTTTCTCGTTCTCTCTCTCTCTCTCTCCTGCGAGACACGCTGTTGATATCATATTTTTGCCACTTCTATTATTATATTAATGTCTACTACTTTTTTATGGTGGAAGGCATCGGCCAAGTAGAATAACGGGTATTTGCTGCTCAATCACCAGAATTCACCACACACATGACGCGGGCACTCTCTCGCTCTCGGTCGGTAAATTCTCTCCAACTCCCGCTCGTGCGGATTTTATTATCGGGAAACTTTTTTTGGGGGTGCGGCGCCCACGTACCAGCGCAGTAAAAAAGACCGAGGAAGGCAGGAAGAAGAGTCCGTCAAAGAAAAACATTTTCGCTGCTGCTGCTCAATCGTCAAGTCGAAAGACCGCCTGCCGCGAGTGAACAATAATATCAAATTGTATATTTATTTCGAATTTCAATTCGTGTACTTTTAGTGCAGCGCACGAAGTCTCCGCTATAAATTGTAAATACGCAACCAAAAGTATAAAAACAACAAAAACACTCCACCAACAAAATTCGAAACGCTTATTAGTAAACAAAATATGCATAAATCTACATAAATATTATACATACTTAATATGAATATAGGAATCAATAACTACTATTAAATGACAACATAGCCTTCAACCAAACCACAACCCAACACACAACAACAGCCACAACAAACAGCAGAAGGGGATAACCAGTTAACCAGCAGAGCATTCCGGCAAGCAGATGTCTGGATAAAACAGCAAACCAGTTGACCAATGGATGAAAATGCAGCCGTCGTCGTCGTCAGTTTTGTCGTCGTCGTCGTTGTCCTCCATTTGTCATCGCTTTTGTCAACAGCCGCAGGAGCACGAGCAGCTTCAGCTGCCATCCACCAGACACCAAGGAGGAGCTGTCCAGCAGCATCCGGAGTTGGCGATAGTCGCGCCAAGTCACGCCTACTTCCTAACACCTTCAGCGCTGCAACAGCTGAACAGCAACAATCGCTATCCTCCTGCTGCAGCATAGGTTGCTTCAGTTTCCGCTAGTTGGCCTGGCCGGGTGGCTTATTTGCCGTGGTCGTCGTAATATATTCTAAAGGAGTGCCAGTTGGCGCGTCCCATACTATAGCCCATTATTAACAATAACACCACAAACAACAACAACAACATAATCCAAAAGAAGCTACAACGCTCAACGAATCCCACAAACGCATCACAAGCGCCGGTCGGATCGCCCGTGAGAACTGGTGCAGCGGCAGGCACAGACAAACAAAATGGCGGATGGTGGGCATTCATTTGTGAAGAAGACATTTCATAAGCCAACATACTGTCATCACTGCTCCGATTTGCTGTGGGGTCTCATACAGCAGGGCTACATATGCGAGGGTGAGTACAAACGATATGAGATGCATATAAAGTGTCCACCTGTGGGAAACAGGTAGAGGTATAATTTGCAATAGTTGCAACTTGCAATACTTGGGTTCAAAATTAAAATAATTCTTAAACCCGGGCTTATGTACAAAACTTGGTTCTTGCAAAATTTCTTCCCGCATTTCCAGTGGTGCCTATTAGAACCAAACAATTATACGATTTTTCAATGAAGATACATATGCAAATGTACCATTTTGAATAGATCTGTATGTGGCAAATGACAAATTGTCTACTGCCCAAAGGTATAAAATGACAAACCAACACGAAAGGCTAGTTGTTTGTATTGAATTATAATGAAAATTATTAACAAATTTCATTGCATACTTATGGGCATTCGAAATGGTATATCCTCGCTAAAAAATTGTAGAATAGTTTGTGATAGCTTATTTTAAAGTTAAGAAATAACATTTTGTATTAATAGCAAAGAGAATCAAAAGGAAAGTATAGGTTCCCCACAAAACGTACCTGTTGATGCCTCAAATTAATGAGGTAGTAAAACCAATCTCTGCAGTGTGTTGACTGGTTTACTACACTCTTTGCGTAAGCTGAGTATGTATGTTTGTATATGTGTCATTCTTTTCAATCTAACGGTCTCAAAGTTGAACATTTTTGATTTCTTTAAAAAAAAGTCCGAAATTAGATCTTTATTATGGGGGTTAACACGCTCCCTCTCCCGCGTCCATTAATCCTCCTTGGTACTGTCCTAGACTTTCTAATTTAAAAATTATTAAGTCTAGATGCTTCAAAAAGTATAAAAGTTCTGGTTCTGCCGTTGACTTTTTTAAATACTCAATTGCAAAATCGAACTTTACGCTTTTCAATGCTGAGTGCTACAGGAAATATCTTGTCCGATGCAAAATTCAATTCGCAAAGGATCTTAAGCAATTCTACCGCTTTGTCAACTCTAAACGTAGATCTTTTTCTTTACCTTCTTTTCTGGGTGACCAAAAGGCTGACAATAATTCTACTGCCGTAGACCTGTTCGCCGACTTCTTTCAGTCTACTTATTCCTGTACGCACTTTACTAATACTTCTTATCCTTATAACATTTCTTCTTCTAACTCGATAACTGCTCCCTCGATTTCCGAAAGCTCCTTACTTTCTCATTTGAAATCACTAAAATCTTCATACTCCCCTGGGCCTGACAACATTCCTAGTTGTGTGCTCAAACAGTGTTGTATTTCTTTATGCAATCCATTGCTTAAGCTTTTTAAATTATCGTTAGAATCTACTATCTTTCCAAATCTTTGGAAAGAATCCTATATTATTCCTCTTCATAAAAAGAGTGGGAAATCTGATATATCAAATTATAGGGGTATAGCTAAACTATGCAACATGGATTTACAAAGCGTCGGTCAACTATGACCAATTAGCTTGAATTTACCTCAATGGTTAACGATGGATTTCTTTTAAAAAATCAAACTGATGTCATCTACACCGACTTTAGTAAAACATTTGATTCAGTGAACCATGCTCTTCTCCTCTTTCTTCCATTTTTCTGCTTTGGATTTCGTCCTGCTTCGCTCTAATACGTCAAAGCCTGTCTTTGTTACTTCTGGTGTGCCACAAGGCAGTCACCTCGACCACTGCTTTTTACTCTTTTTATTAATGATCTCCCCACAATAATTTCGAATTCTCGGGTACTTATGTACGCCGATGATGTAAAACTTATTTTATCTATCAATGACCCGATGCATTCCATCAGATTACAAAACGATTTAAACTCCTTGCAGTCCTGGTGAATGATTAATCAACTGCACCTTAAATGCTCCAAGTGCATGTTCATGACTTTCCATAGTTGCAAGCCTTCGCTGGCTACCCATACGATTGGCAATGAACCCTTACAACGAATTTCTACAGTCGTTGATCTTGGATTTCTTTTTGAACCCAAATTGAGTTTCAATCCTCATATTAAAAAGCCATCTTTAACGGAATAATGCGTGTGAAAATTTAGATAAATAGGTTATCTTTCCTCTATCGAGGGCCAAAAACCAAATTCTTGATTGATGGGCAAGAAACCGTAAATAAATTAAAAAGGAAGATGTATATTTCCTATTTTCTCTGCAAGCAAACTAACTTGACTTTGTGTCAGTAGGCTTTTTTGAAAATCAAATTTTAATTGTTTTTAATTTTGAAATTGCCGTAAGAGTGCTTAAACTCACTAAAGTCTTGTGTCAGAGAGAGACCATTAAGCAATCGGTTGAAACGAATGGGTCTTTGGCAGTCAAATTGTTAATTTGGACAAATCGTGGGTACCACGGACGCCGAAAACTCCACCTCTTCGTCAAAGAAAAAAAAATACTAATGCCATTCCTTGTCATTGTCATACGGAAATGTCTTTCTCAAAGTGTCTTAACCATTGTCTCATTCTCTATTTAAATGCAATAAAAATTGCATTGAATGTGCTATATTATTCAACATTGTCTTTATTTTTATTTACAGAAATAGAAGTTGGAAAAGAAATCCTGTTTGAATTTCTCTTATAGGGCACCTTGTCTTCGGAGATTAGCGTCCAGCAGTAGTCGGTCTCATCAGGTTTTTACCATGGTATCTTTTTTCCATATTGAACATGTCCTGATGGTCTCTCTCTGACACAAGACTAGTGTGTTTAAGCACTCCCACTACAATTTCAAAATTAAAAACAATTAAAAACTGATTTTCAAAAAAGCTTACTGACACAAAATCAAGTAAGTTAGTTTGCTCGAAACATGTAAAATATACATCTTCCTTTTTAATTTATTTACGGTTTCTAGCCCATCAACCACGAATTTGGTTTATTGCCCTCGAAAGAGAAAAGATCCCTCTTAGCATATTTTCACACGCATTAGACATCGGATTTTAGGTGAAAACATATTTTTATTGTGCGGTCCAAAAAAATTTCTGATTGCATACAAATTTGTTTCATGAAAAGTAGAATAATTTAAATCCTCATGCGTTTTGCATATTTGACATATTTGCATATCTTCGACCTAAAAGCATATTTGAGAATATGCTAACATATTTTAACCTATTTCGACCTATTTTGGAATATGTCATATGCTTTTACATATTTAGAGAAAAAACATATGCTACCAAGTAGGCGTCTGCACATAAAAATATGCCTTTTATTCATGGTTAAAAACGAAATTAACGAACATAGCAAGTACGGTAAATGCTTCGTAGCGCACCGACCGAAAGAAAAGAAGGTCCCAATTTTTGTTGTTCACTACGCGAGGCGAGCAAAATCCATTTCGGTTAGGAACGCTCGGTGCAAAGGAATTTTTGGTTTGGACCTTGGAGTAGGTATGTTACACTCTGAAAGGAACGATAGAGTTTAGATAAAGGACGAAAAAGAAGAATTGTATTTAAAATCACTTTATCGTGATTGACAAATCATTAAACAGCGAAATGCAAAAAGAAGAGGACTAGTAGCAGTATTGCACCAAATTAAAATACCAATTAAGTTGAAAATCATTTCATAACTATTGCATTAGCTTTTTGGCTTAGGCTCTCCATGGAAGTTTAATCAATAATTTCTTAAAAAATTGCTTTTAAAGACCACAAGCAACTGGATAGCTCTGATTGTGATCTTACCGATCCGCGATACCATGGATGACCAATGGTGAAGAGGAAAAATGGTGGAGAAGAAAAAATCCGAAACGTCATCAGCTCCATTATTTTCGCTTGCAACTAAGTGCAGGAGTCTGCCAGATGCTAAGCAAAAACCGAAAATTCATAATATTTTTATGATAAGGTTCGCGTCCCCGAATCACTTTTTGCTCGTATGTGAACTGAACACACTCACTAAATTCGGTACTGCCTTTTGCGGTCACTACTATTCGACTCCTACCGTACGAGAAAACGGAAGTACAATACAATTCAAACCATTTACCGTAATTGTGCTTTGAATAGTACGCTATGAGGCATTTACAGAGCCTGCCTGTGTATAGTACCTTCTCGAGTTTAGTATTTATTGCGTTCTAAACATAAGTACGGAATTTTTAGTGGTATTTTGAGAAGAACATATTTTGACATATTTTAACCTATTTTAACATATTTTGACCTATTTCGAACCTATTTTAGCATATGCTTTTTACCTAAAAAAAGCATATTTTGGATATGATCATCTTAAAAAATTTTAAATATTTTTATTAGCCCAATGCCAAAATTTTGAATTTTTTAGACCAAAAACAAAAAAAACCTAAAATCCGATGTCTTTTTAAAGCTATCGTAACCAAACTTTGCACGAAGTCTTTTGGTACAAATACGCTGCACATTTGTCGAAACCGGCCGGATCGGATGACTAGAGCATATAGCTGCCATAGGAACGATCGGTTGAAAACGTAGTTTTAGTGAGAAAAACTTTTTTGTTTTCAATGTTATCGCTCCCAACCCTCGTATTTATAAGTTTTTAATGCTTTCACATAATTTCAGCAAGTTTTATGCAAATCGGGCAACAATATATAGTATAGCTACCATACAAAAGATAGGTCTGAAAACAGTAGTTATGAAAGTTTAGTATGAAAAACTTTTTGTTTTTAATGCTATCGCTCCCAAACTCGTTACTGATCAATATGATATGCTAACACATAATTCTGTCAAGTCTGATTCAAATCGGATGACTATAGCATATAGCTGCCATTGGAATGATCGGTCGAAAAAATAGTTTTAGTGAGAAAAACTCTTTTGTTTTCAATGGTAGCGTGTTTTTACGTTTCAGTTATAAATATTATCTGTCTCAACACACTTTTAGAGAGTTTGATCAAATTCGGATGAATATATCGTAAAGGTTCCATTAAAAAAATCTGGCAGAATATATCATGCTCCAAGGGTATATAAACTTCGTCGAGCCGAAGTTAGCTTTCCTCTATTTTTTTTAATTAGTTTTGAATTTCACTTTTAGTTAGTATTTTCTTTAAATTTTATTTTTTCTCTGTATATCTGATTTATTTTAGTTTTTTATTTTTATTATTATTTTTTTCCTTTGCTTCTATTTAGGGTTTGGTTTTTTGCTCTTCTCTATCTCTACATCATTAAAGTTTTTGGTAGCTCTAATAACATCTCTGACTACAATTGGCTGTGAATCGGGGCATAGCTGGCCGGAAGGGCAAATAAAATTCCCCCATCGTTTCAGAGTCGTTAATTTTGTTAGTTTGTTTCTTGTAATTTTGTTAGTTTTTTATTTGTTAAGCTTTCTTAGTTGATAAGGCTTTTTATAACGTATGTGTAATTATGTTGACAGCCTTTTTTGTCGACTTAATAAAGAAAAATAAATAAATTATATTTAAAACTTAGCAACAACAATTACTTAATATTATTTAATAATTTAAAAATGTATATAGAAAATTTTGTTTGAGTAGATACAGTAAAGTCATTTTTACCCAACCCGCGACCAGTCCGATAAACGAAACCTGAGAAATAATTTAAAATACTTTTACTTCCATATTTTTGTTTTTGATGGTTTTTGAAATTGTTTATAAAATTAACTTTTTTTTTGCAAAACCACAAATCACGTTTCGTTGGGAGTGATGAGATCTAATTTGGGATTTCTCTTGATTGAAATCAAAAATGCTCAATTTCGAGACCGATCGGTTTGAAAAAGAATGAACCATATGAGTAAACTAATATGGCTTCCTCACTGAAGCACATTCAAAAAAGTTATCGTCATCACTGAAAATGCCTCATTCCTGTCCTCATTGTGTTGCTTCAACATTTGCCTCTTAACAATTTACAAAATGTCTGGCAACAAAGATAACAAATGAAACATAGATATTCGATTTAAATTCATTTCGCTGCTAAAAAAATAATAAAATATGTCAAATTTTTCTCTGTAAATGTTAGAATTTTTTCGGTGGCTATGCAAACCATTGTTTTGTTGAGAGCAGAGATCCAACAGATGGCTTGAGTCCAATTTCAACTACATTAGAAGTGTCTACCTTCTGCAATTCATTGTGAAATTATTGATCGATGAAGTAGGTCACAGGAATGTCTATGTCATTTATTGAATGACCATGTTAGGTGCACGTTCCGATTGCTTTGATTTGTTTGCCTTTTTCCATCTAATGCTGGTAAAGATTAATTGTAGGTGTAGGCGTGGGATACAGATTACATTTTCCTTTATACAGTTTAATTTTTTGTCCTCGCTCTTCTTGACAAACGCTGCTTCGCAGGTTCGAACCCTGTAGTAATCCACTTCCATCTTATTTTCCCCCTCCTTTGAGCAATGGTTATCATTATAAATGCCTGTTACGTTATCAATATTTTCGCTTACCAGCTGCCAAGTCACTGAAATGTACTTGCTGGTCCTTTACAACCGTTAAATTGCACTATCCCATTACCAATTCCAGAGAATTGTAAATATTTGATATGAATTCTTTTTGTGTTTTTAATTTTGTTCTGGATCTACTTGTAAATTATAATCAATCAATTTTATGGATTCTCACACAGTTCAAAAACATTCGAATTGTGTGGACAGCTGTGACTATAAACTCAGCCTGCCCCTACTTCTTCCATCCCGTTCAAACTTAGCAACCGAATAAAATGTAATTAATGAGCGCTAAATAGTGAATATGTATATATTTTTGTATAGTTTGAAAAAAACTTTTTAAATTGCCATAAAATTGTAGTTCGCTTGGGGCGGGCAGGGCTGAAAAAACAAACGCCAGCAGCGTCATCGCCATTTGACCAATGGGTCATCTCAAGCTGGCAGCGAGCAACTTTATCGTGGGGATGACAAGAACAGCCACATCCATTGCCATGGTAATAGAAACAACATCATGGTGCTATTTGTGGCCAAAAGTGTGCGCGTTTGAACTTTTCGCAAATGTGCGGCCTGTGTATGTGGCTGTCGTGACGCTAGCACAGCCAACGACGTCATAGACAGCTCGGCCGCGGTTCTCGAAATATTGCCATGAAAATCTATAAACTGACCAATTTAAAAAATCCAGAACCGAACCAAACCAAACAAAGCTCCCAAAGGCCAACTGACTCTCCCAATTGGAAGCGTGTTAAGCGCCGCGCGTCAGTTTTTGTTTATTTGTGCCGTCGTCTTCGTTTAGTTTTTGTTGTTGCCATTATTATAATTATCACATATAGCGATATGCGCATATGTTTATAGTTGTAGCGCTAGCGGCTCATGCGGCTGCCCCACCAATTAGCTGCCAGTGGCTACAAGACAGACATTTCCTAGCAGAAGTATAGTTAGTGGTTGGCACTTGTAAATCATGTTCTAATCCTCCATTTTTATAAGGTAATTCATTTGAATTACTTAGGGGCCGGGTGTGGCTCAGTGGTTAGTGTGTTGGTCTGGTGTGCGGGAGGCCGTGTGTTCGATCGAAATAATGTTTTCTTTCTTTAGAAAATAGCTTTCACTCATCCGGTCACCTTCACCAGCTATCTAGCCGCACCTCACTAAATTAAATAAACTGTAAAAAAATGTTAACTAATTAATATATTTGTATACACTGTAATAATGAGTGTAACCTCCTTTAACACTAATTAACTCATAGATCCTATTCGGGCTTACTCTCTACGAGGTTTTTTAAATCACTAAGGGACGGTTCATCCCATGCCTTAATTATTGCCAATTTGAGGTCCTTATTACTATTGTACTTAGGTTACGAATAATTTCGTTTCTGTTTTCAGCGTGTTCTCTTTTCCCTTTATCTACGAGCGAAGGTTTTGTTTTTGGCAACGAATGATTTTGTGTACATCAGAAAGATACGAGCACACACACACACACAAACAAAAATCAGGGTTGTCTTTCTGTTTCTCGTTGTTATTGTCGTTTTACAATTAATTTTTCGATTTGTGTTGGTCTCTACGCGGTCGTAATCTTATTCTGGGCACTTCTGGTCTAGAAGGTTCGGACCATCTATCTAAAAATCTGTGGGAGATAAGAGGGGTTTTGTTTAAGGATCTGCCTGTATCAAACCTCAATCTCCTAGTTCAGTATTTTTTTGAAAACAATTTGGCATCAACAAAAAAAGAAAACAGAGAAGAAAAGTAAAGAAGCTTTACTAAAATGTGTATTCCTTTAAGTTATCATAGAACGTTTATTTTTATTTTAGAGAGTGTAATTAATATGTCTGACATTCACAATGCCGGGTTGACAAAATCAGCTAAATGTCGCCACTTTCAAACTCACGTGGACTTTTTGGAATATTTAGCTGAAAAAAAAGAGGGAAGCTAACTTCGGCTCGACCGAAGTTTACAAACCCTTGGAGCATGATAATGACTGCCAGTTTGCCGATTTTATTAAAACTCTACCAAATTCTATTGAAACAGATAATATTCATAACTGGAAAGCATAAGTACTCTACCATTGAAAACAAAAAAGTTTTTCCCATTAGAACTACTTTTTCGACCGTTCCTATGGAAGCTATATGCTATAGTCATCCGATTTGGATCAAACTTAGCAGAATTGTTTGGTAGCATATAATATTGATCAGCAACAAGTTTAAAAGTGAAAGCATTAAAAACAAAATAGTTTTTCTCACTAAGACTTTTTTCAAACCTATATTTTGTATAGCATTTATACTATATAGTTCCCCGATTTTCCTAAAACTTGCTGAAATTATGTGAAAGCATAGATAATTTATAAATACTAATTTCGTAGACGTTTGCATAGAAAACAAAAAAGTTTTTCTCACTAACCATAGTTTTTCGACCGATCGACCTGTGGCAGATACATGCTATAGTTATCGGCTCCGGCCAATTCCGACAAATGTGCAGCGTATTTGTACCAAAAGACTTCGTGCAAAGTTTGATAAAGATAGCTTTAATACTGACTGAGGTGATAGCACAGAAATAGACGGACGAACGGACAGACGGACATGGCTATATCAACTCAGCTCGTCATGCTGATCAATAATATATATACTTTATGAGGTCGTACCCTCTCAAAGGCCATGCAAGGGTATAAAAACCGGTCAGAAAGAAAGCTAAATACACAACTTTTTTGACTGATTTATATTTTAAACAAAATTGCAAATCTGTAATTACTGATTTCACTCTTGACTTTAAGCAACCCCACAGGAAAACGTCAAGTAGTATGATATCACATGATCTAGACTGCCAGTTGACAGATCCGGAACGCGAAATAAGATACTAAAAAAAAAAAATTCAAATTAGGATCACAAAATAACTTCAGTTTAGCGTGATATCTAAGAAAAGGATATTGAAAATATAAACCTTAACCTTAACGAATCAATGAGCGTATTCAGTATCACACACCAATCATCTAACATAAATCAAGAAAAAGTGTTTGTCTGTTGGTGAACGAGTTTGATAGAATTTTGAGGCAAAAAAAAATTATTGATATAGTTTTATTGGCAAAAGGTTTGAATTTTTTACACCTTACAGCTTAATATAATTTAGAACTGACTATTAAATATACATATATGACCGTCGTCACTAGCAGCAACTGCTCCTGGAATCCCCCTCAAGACTTTGTTAGCCATTTAATGTTTGTTGTAAGCCCGGCCCCGGCTAGAATGAGCACATCAAACTCGAATAACCGATGGCCCGATCTTTTTCCTTATTCGAACCATACATTTACCATTAAGAAGGACTCCTGTTTTGACAGCTACCAAGTAACATTTTATTGAGTTACGCTAACAATTAGTTCGCCCAGGGCCACGCATAAAGGGTCTGAAAATGTTAATTTGAATAAAGTATTTAATGGGCAATGAGCTAAGAGTAGAGATTGGCGAGGGAAGGAAAATTCGTTCCCGTCCCGCCACGATCCCGATCACGGCTGTCACATCCCTGTCCCGACCAGCAAATTTCAATTCAATCTCGTCCCGCCATGTCTTGCACTTTTTCAGAGTCCCGCGGGAATACCGTGGCGAACCCATCTCTAAATAGCTATAAATCCTCAACGATGCACGGGTCATCATGAAATAATCCTTAAATTTGTCTATTCTATGTTGTTGTACTCCGCAACAACCAGCAAGGCCTTCAGAGCCTTGCACGAATTTCCGTGAGCTGCTTGCGAAACCACGTCCTCTGCCCATTCATTTATTAATAAAAACAAAGAGTTTGCCACATTCATTTTGCATATGCCTTGACAAAATTACTTGTTTGTTTACTACTGGCAGCTGTGTGCTATCGATAAAAATTCAAAATCAAGCAATTATATATAACAAACTATTCACATCTAACACGATTACGAAAAATAAAATTTCAAATTTGGAAAATTCCCCCTCCTCCATCTTTTAACAGCGAAAAACTGTCTTTCTCTCTCTATAAACGCGTGGATCTCACAGACTATAAGAGGTAGTGCCACAAATTTTTGGCATGTATGTAGGTGTATACTGTACACAGATCAAGTTTGCTCCAGATTTAGCAAATTTCTCCTCCTTCTGCTTCTAACCGCGAAAAACTGTCAGAGCTACAATTTTTAAGCTTCAACCTAGTGATTTAATATATATTCAGTACGGCCCAATATCTGTCTATTCTGTATACCACAATAAGATCCGAGCAAAAACACCGAAGATATGCAAGTGCGCCTTCCCATTTATTCAAATAAATTTTAAAATAAAAGGAATTTTATGTCGTGGCACTCGACCGCAACACTCTTACTTGTTATTCATAAACTCTTGTCAGGAGATATTGACTCTGTCGCTGTGTGATCTAATATAAGTCTTGCTGTCCCACAACGCGTTACTAGAAACTTTTATCTTATTTATCTACAGCCTTACCCAACAAACTACGCTCATCACGAACCCTTCCGATACTTTTACTTAAACTACACTAAAATACACCAAATAAATAAATAAACTATAACTTGCACTATCATATTTCCTCATCTTAATCCTTCAATATAAATTCATGAATTAGTTTCACTTCTTTTAGAAAATTTTTAAATCAAACTACAACTTCGTCATTAATATTCTCGAAACAACTTTAAACAGAAAACAAAACAAAAAAAAAATACGACCTTAATGAAAATCAAACTAGCAAGTTTAAGCCGGATCGAGGTAATATAATGTTTCCACACAACTTTAAACAGGAAAACAGCACCACAAATGCTGGCTATTACTTCTTCCCACACCGGGTCAGAAATTTTGCAGTTGTTATTTACCCAAAAACCTCTGGCAGCAGACGTTCTGGAGGGAAAATGACAACTAAAACAACGAAAAAATACCAAAAATACATAAGGGAAGTTTGCTATCTACTGTGGTGAAAAAGTTTCCTTTTATTTGAAAACCTGAGTAATTGCTTTTCTATTTAAATACACATGAGAACCGGAGCTCTGAAAAAAATGCATAGTGTTTGAAACCTTAATTATAATGCAAAAGAACATGAAACTCAAATAAGTTTTTATGTTAAACATTTTATGAATTGCATAATAAGCATGAAATACTGCCACGAACTTTTCATTTGGCCGATACATATAACAATGTTATGCAACTTTTGTTAACATGCCTAACAGTTTAAAGCATTTCTAATTTATTAATGGCAAAAGTTGATTATTTTAAGTACTTTCGAGCAAAAAATAAGGTCACTAAAACAATCACTTTATGTCCATTTTAGCTAGAACTGCAATAAAAACTTTTAAATCAATTTGCGCACAGAACCATTATGACTGGTGACTTAAACTTGATTTAGTTATAACAAAAGTTAAAACACTTAGCAAATTACCAAAGCAATTAAAAGACTACTTACTTTGACTGGCTGTGGATGCATCAGTTGAGCTCTGTGTGTAATGGCTATGCAAGTTGATGCTTTAGTTTGCAACCAGAGATAAAGTTGCCCTGCTGGGTTTGTATTTAGTTTTAATCTGGGTTCAGACTAGAGACAAGCAACTTAAATACCTGGAAAACGGGACAATAATTAATTTTTAAATAAGAAACAGAGCTGTATCTTTAATCTACTAGTTCTTAATTGAGATGCACAATCTTATAAGATGCTTGACATGCCTTTTTGAGTAGATTTGCGTTGCTGTTAAAAATTAATGCTATAAAATATTATTTAACAATATAAATAATAAAACATTTCGTTGCATACCCTCGGGCGTCGCTCTCGGTTTTGCAATCATCACGCATACGCAGCGTTGGACGACAAGATTCCAAGCGTTGTACTAATTGAGTTGCATATTTAATTGCACCATCATGGCAATTGCCACTTGGATTCAGTATGTGAGTGAAGTGGGCGGCTAACGAAAATAGTCAAACGAAGAGAGAAGCCAAAAGCCGGAGCCGAAGCCCTAGCTCTGTTGCCCACACGGTTAACCAGGCTGCAGTTGCCTTCTTTCTCGCTCTCGAAACTAGGTCAAATGCGAAATGCACTCTCCCTCACACACACAGACGCACTCCCACCCACACAGTCATGTCATAGGCCGCAGGCCAGATTTCAATTGGTTTTGAAGGGAGCGGGGGCGCTTTGCAATTGCAGCAGCAGGTGCGCACAAAAATCAGATTCGATGCATAAATGTGGTGCCCAGTTCGTACAAGCCGGCTGGCTGTGCCACACTCTTCCGTTCTCTGCCTGTTTTTTTTATGCCCGTTAGCCCCAACCCCAGTCTCAACTGGTGCCCATGCCGATAGCAACGAAGGGCTAAAAGTGCGTCATCAATGGCCGCCAATGGAAACGACAGTGATGGTGGCGGCAGCGAAACTGAAGCCGAGGGTAGGAGACTAGTTCCATTAATTGGCTCGTCGTAGTTGTTGACGGCATTGTTCATTCATAACTAAATGAAAGAGGAAGCAGCACCAGAAGCTGTCAGAAAAAATGCTCGAAGTACATTTAGGTTCGGTATTTTCTCTATTATAATTTTTCACCGTATTTAATAAAATAATAGCTGCCTATCTAACTCTTTGAAAACTTTTTAGAGGACACACGTCGATTGGCCCTACATCCGTCCGGAAAATTAATTTTCTGGGGATCCACAAAAGCAAATTTGAGACCCCGTTTAGATTAATAATCCTCTTTATTACCACCTTAAGTTGTGGTTTGGTCCGGTATCAGACAGTAACATGTCCTAATTAAATTTCTATTCAATTTCTTCATACCAAAGTTTGGTTCAAATACGTAAAAATTTGTTGCTTGAGATAACGTGAGTTTAGTTGCCTCGGCTTTCCAATGCCAGGTGTCACTGCAATGCTTTACCTAGCAGCTGTAAAATTTTTTTTAGATAGTTACCTAAAAAAGGAATCTTCCCGACCATATATACTTTCTGAATTTCGCCCCCGGAGAAGACTTCCGCTTCTTAGAACACCTGATCTCAGGATGAAGAGTTTGACTGTATGACAAGCTCCAATCTGCGGTCGTTTGTTTGTTTCGGCCATGCCCCCTCCCCCCGCAATTTGGAAAAAACGTTATATCTCCAAAGTTTTAAAGATTTAGCTTCTTTAGTAATAGCAAATGAATGATTTGGTTAGATCATAACGGTTTCAAGTTATGAACGAAAAAGAGGAAAACCCCCCCCCCCCCCCCCCCCCCTAACAATGTTGATACTTTTCGTATGGTCATACTAAGGACGCAGGAACACTGTTAAACATGTTTTTTCTGGTAACGGTTCGCAAACCTGGAAACCTGTATCGATAACCATTTTTGGCATCAGTAAAATAATGAGGTCTCTCTATGTGCTCGTTCGCATTACTTATTAGGAGCATGCTATGTATCTTTAAATTCCATATTTTGTTCATTTGTTATCATTTGACTTCAAGCTTGTTTGCCTTTCGATGATTTTATGGATAAATCTATCTGCACATAAGGCTGCGGTTAAGTTGGTTGCTCGCTAACTCCACTTAAATACGGTGAACTTTGACTAACCGGACAGACCGGATCTTAAAACGTATATTTACTTCGCTTCAATTCATTCATCCATCCATTCCGCAATTGACTTTTCCATTATTCAATTCAGCATTCGTTAGCGTAAACTTACCAAAAAAGTTTTGAAATCATTAGCTTTTATTAGTTGAAAAGTTCATCTCGTCCAAAAACTGAATAAAACTAAGAAACATTTTCTTCCAATAATTTATTAAAATTTTCGATATTAGTCTTTTGGTGGCACTGCTTAACGCCGTAGTGAGTGAGGGTCCCTGCTCTGCAGGTAAGAAATACTGTTTTTCAGTCACGGCTTTACACTCGAACTGGATCTTTCCAATCACGGAGTCCGAAAATTTCTTATGCACTTCACGACACGGATTGAACACGAAAATAAAAACTTCTCGTTTTTGAATAAGGTTTCATGTTGGCTTAGTTTCCGCGAGATGGACACTTTCTTGGTCATTACTTAGATTAGTTCGATTTGGGTTTTGGGACATATTTTTTAGCGCTTTATACTACATAGAAAATCCCAAATAAATTGTATTTTTCTGTGACTCAGAGAAATATTCTATAAGTCGACAAATCGACACTTAGGTACAAAGCCTACACATATAGAAAAAATAAAGAAATTTGTTGGATATCAGAAGTAAGAATGAAAATTCTTGATCAATGAGTTTTAAAAGCTTTGCTTGCTGTCTCCATTTATTTACCTATCCTCACTCCCACGCCTATGAAACACAGAGAGAAACCGAATTTAAAGCCCAAATTCTTAAAAAATGATTAACGAATACATTTATTTTAAGAGCGTTCGTTTTTAAATTATTCATTTCATTTCAGCAAACTTCGCTATGACGTTTGAATATTTGCAATAGCTTTTTTATTTAGCCTTTTTTCTTGTCTTGTTCTATTCCAACAACAAACCATACAGATCGTATGGAATCCGTTCAGGAGTCCTTTTATTTCTAAACCTATGTAATTGGTTTTTTACTAAAACTCACACGAAATCTGGAGATTACATGACACACTTCCAATGAAGAGCTTTTATATTATAAATTGCATAATACCAACTTTACGTTGGACGAATATAACAACGTTATGCTTCTTTATGAAAAAATATCTAATAGTTCTAAGCATATCTAATTTGTTAATGGCAAAAGTTAATAATTTAAAGTACTTCCAGGCTTTTGTAGCCAATACTGCAGTGGAAACTATTAAATCAATTTACAAAAGCATTATGACTGGTGACTTAAACTTATTTAGGTGTTAACAAAAGTTAAAAGACTGGCTGTGAATGAATCATTAGAGCTATATGTGAAGAGGCCAACTAGAGCAAAACTCAAAATTTAAATTTGTTCTTAAAAAATTAAATTTTTTGTAAATACATTTTTATCAAAATAATAAAAATAAAAATTGATTACAAATATGGGCTATCTAAATCAAAGTTAAACAAATTTCAGCTTATTTGTTTTTAACGAGCTCGCAAAATATGGACCAAATTTACCAACGCTTTTCTTTTGTTCCTAGTTCGTGAAACACTAGCTGTCTACTAACATTTTGACATCCACTACGGCCAAAGTTTTTGTTTTTACACACTCACCTTCTAAGTATATGTTTAAAAATATATATTCGTGATATATTAAAACTTAAGTTAATAGCTGGTCTCCCACGTTTCGACAATCTCATCTTTCCGTATTTTAAAATACAAATTAATTTCTTGACTGATCTCAGTCTGGTCGCCAACATTAAGGATGAGCTTGCGTAATAACTTATATCGTCTTTATGACAGCCCTTTACTGGACAGATCCATATTCTCGAGGTTAGCCATTTGCAGGGTAGTTATAGTAAAGGCCCGCCGCAGTGGAACATTCACGTAGACGCAATTATTGTTTGTTTATTTGCCTCATGGCAATTTTCATTCCTCTAATACCGTTACTCTTTGCCTCATTAATGATCGACACTTCCCGTGTAGCCGTCAATACCGCCTCCAAATTTACTGGGCGATAATATTATACCACTTCTGCATCTTTAGTAGTAAAATTTAAAATTGTTTTTTTTTTCCCCTTTCTTCCCTTTTAGATACACATTTAACTTGTTAGTTTTCTGTCACCTTTAGACATCTTTTTTATTTTGTAAAATTTAGGGCTCTGATTTTATTCTGCACTACTTCTTTGTTTCCTTCTCGCACACCATTTTCAGAGCCACACCCTTAAACCCTTTCGAAATTCTGCCAGCAAACCAAAACTCGTTCCACTTACTCAGAGAAAGAAATGTTTATTGTTTCCTGTGTTCCTGAGGGAGAAAGTCGAAAAGTATGCTACTTATTTTGAACTCGAATATTTATTATCCGATCTATATACAAATTTGAGGGATTATACATAGATAATGCGAATATTAATGTAAGTTTTAAATTTCAGATCGATGGTAAAAAATTGAGTAAGTTTATCATGGGGGCATGGGGGTGTGGGGGGAGTGGGCATGATAAATAGTTAAAACAATAGGACCATAGGAGTGTACATTTTAAATTTGGTTGCTCTAGGTCTTCTAGTCTCTGAGATCTGGTTGTAAGTACAGACAGAACAGCTGGACAAACTTAAAACTTACATTTAAGTTCGCCATATAATATAATATTTATACCCGTTACTCGTAGAGTAAAAAGGGTATACTAAAGTCGTGCAAATGTATGTAACAGGCAGAAGGAATCATTTCCGACCATATAAAGTATATATATTCTTGATCAGCATCAACAGCCGAGTCGATTTAGCCCTGTCCGTCTGTCCGTCCGTCCGTCCGTCCGTCCGTCCGTCCGTCCGTCTGTATGAACACCTAGATCTCAGAGATGGTAAGAGATAGAGGTTTGACATGTATGGGACAAATGCTTCTTTTATCTGCACGCAGATCAAGTTTGTTTCAAATTTTGGCCACGCCCCCTCCCGCCCCCGCAATTTGGATAAAAGTTATATCTCCTACAGTTTTAAAGATAGAGGATTCGTTCCTTTAAGAGATAGTTAGTAATTAGCAAAATTAATCGATTTGCCGAAGAAATGATAAAGATCGGATGAACGGTTCTCAAGTTATAAGCAAAAAAAGTGAACCAAGCCCTCCCCGCAACCACCCTAAAAAAATGTTGCATACTTTTCGAATGTTCACACTTAGGTACGCGGGAACACTGTTAAACATGTTTTTTATGAGTAACGGGTATATCGAAGTCGGTTAGAGCCGACTTTAACTTACGCTCTCGTTTTTTTTGTTTTTTGGGATTTTTTAGCTGGCTCGAGGTCAATGTTTTTTACGTGCTTATTAAAAACAAACAAACGCGAGTTTTTGATTTTCCAATATATTTGAAACCTCTTCGGGTTAAAACATGTAGATCGCTATCCATAACAACACATATTATATTTATAATGCCTGAAATTTTCATCAAGTTGCATCATGTTGCATACTTTTCGGGTGCCCCCTCAGAAACACAGGAAAGCTATTAAACATTTCTTCCCAAGAGTAATGGGTATATCGATGTCGGTTAGACCCGAATATAATAATCATTCACAAACTGTATCTACTTGGAATTCCTCCTAATCTTCTTAACTGGATAAAGGCTTATTGGACAGACCGTTCCCAACGTGTCCGTTTCAATTCGACGCTTTCTGAGTCCATCAGCGTACTCTCTAGAGTTCCTCATGGTAGTCATCTTGGACCTTTACTTTTTAATCTTTTCACTCACATTCCTTGATGTATGAACGAACCGATTTCTCCTCTCCTTCTTCAATTGGACTTAAACTCTCTGCATACATGATGTTCGGTTAATTGCCTTCCACTAAACGCTGAAAAGTGTAAATGTATGACTTTTCATCGCACATAGCCGTATTTTTTCGACTATAGGATTGATGACAAACCTCTCGAACGCATTTACGTGGTTGATGATTTGGGCATACGCTTTGTTCCTAAACTAAGCTTTAATAACCATATTTCTGTCATCTCTAACAAAGCTATGGGTGTTCTTGGGTTTATCAAAAGATGGGCCAAGGAATTTAACGATCCGTATCTGACTAAACATTTATACGTCTCACTGGTACGACCAATACTTAAACATGGGTCGTGTGTTTGGTCACCGCATTACCAAAAATATCAAGACCAACTTGAATCCGTTCAAAAACAGTTTTTAATTTTCCCACCAACCATCTTTCATCACACGAGCATAGATTACACTTAATTGATCTTCCATCTCTTAAGAACCGTCGGACGTGCCATTGTGTGCTTTTTGTTCACAACCTTTTATCAGGTGATATTGACTCTTGTGCCCTGTTATGCCAAATAAATCTTGCGGTTCCTTTTGCGCCTTACTAGAAATTTCTCTCCGATCTACCTACAGCCTTGCCTAACAAATTATGCCCACTATGAACCTTTCCGCAATTTATGTATTAATTATAATTTGTATTACCATCTTTTCTCTGCTCACTCTTCTGTGTTAAATGAAGGAAATAGTTTACTGTCTTTTTTGAATTGTACCCAGTAATGTTGACAGAACTTTGTCAAACCTAAATAAATAAATAAATAACTTACGGTCTCGTTTATACACTTGAAAAGTGTATTATAATTTTGCCCAGAAGTTTGCAACGCATAGAAGGAATCATCTCCGACCACATAAAGTATATATATTCTTGATCAGCATGACGAGCTGAGTCGATTAAGCTTTGTCCGTCCGTCTGTCCGTCCGTCCGTCTGTCCGTCTGTCTGTTTCTACGCGAACTAGTCTCTCAGTTTTGGAGCTATCGAGCTGAAACTTTGCACAGAGTCTTCTTTTAACTGCACGCTGCTAATATGTCGGAACCGACCGGATCGGATGACTACTTCTTGTAGCTGCCATACAAATGTTCGTTCGAAAAATGGGTTTTAGTGAGAAAAACTGGTTTGTTCTCTATATTATCGCTCTCAAACACGGTCATGGGTAATATGTCATGTTTTTAAGCTGATTTGCGAAGTTTGGTCAAAGTCGCTAACCGTTGTGACAAGCTATTTCAAGTGTATCAAAACTTCGGTGCAGACGAAGTTAGCTTTAGCTTTGCCTTTCTCGTTTTTTATTATAGTCGACCAAAAAAGGCTTTCAACAAAATTATGTGTACGTTATAAAAAAGGCTTCTCAATTAAGCCCAAGACTCTCATTGAAATTATCGTAAAGTGATATTTCCTTACTTTAAGGTAAACTATTCCAATCTATTTTTACCATTTTCCATGGTATATCAAAGAAATACCACTTTGAAATGACGACATTTTGTGCTGCCCATAAGTATGCAATGGATGTTGTTGAAAATTTTTATTAGAATTCAATTCAAATGACTAGTCTTGCATTGCTTTGCTTACCTTTTCGAAGTATACTCTTATGTTATTTTTTAATACATGTATTCAAAATGGCATATCTTCATTTAAATAAATCTTATGGTTGTTTGGCATATGTTTTCATACCCTGTACCAAAGTTACACAGAGTATATTAAGTCTGTGCAAAAGTATGTAACATGGAGATGGAATCATGGGGTCGGACCATAAAGCAAATAAATTCTTGTTCAGCATCAACAGTCTGTCTGATCTCAGAGATGGTAAGAGATAGAGGTTTGTCACGTATGGGACATATTATTCTTATAGCTTCAGGCCGATGAAGTTTATTTGAAATTTTTGCCAC
This sequence comes from Lordiphosa stackelbergi, assembly GCA_018904235.1. NCBI lineage: Eukaryota > Metazoa > Arthropoda > Insecta > Diptera > Drosophilidae > Lordiphosa > Lordiphosa stackelbergi. The sequence continues at coordinate 214,909 of JAEIFU010000052.1, forward strand.
GCCCCCTCCCGCCGTAGCAATTTGAAAAAAAAAACGTCATATTTCCCACAGTTTTGTAGATAGACGGTTTGTACATTCTTCGCATATTTTGCTATCAGTATAATTTATCGATTTGCCCAATAAGCTGAGTATTAAAGCAAAATCGGCCAGAATACGAGCAAAGGCACGACAAGGTAATTTTGTAATATTCCGCAGCCAGTCAAAACAACAACAAGTTGAAACGCTTGAATGGGAAGACCTATCCCACCCGCCGTATAGCCTAGACTTTGCCACTTCCGAATACTATTTGAAAAACTTTTTTTTAAACTGATTTTTTGTATGTTCCACACAAAATAATCTTAACCAAATTCAAGCCAAAATTTCCAAAAAAAAAAAATATACATATCTGAGGTTGTTAGATCAGATGGTGAATTTGAGTGGTTTGGAATCAGCTGCTCAAATCTATGAACTTGGCTTTAAGCAGTCGGTTGTAATTCCCTTTACTAGCAATTTTCATATAAATTCAAGCAGTTTAAGTTTAAAATACAAGCCTTTATACGAAAATCTCTAGTGCTTTCTGTGTCATTCCGAAAAATAGAATTATAGATGTGATAAATGTATCGAAATTTTGGTTTTAAGGTATGGAAAAAATCGAATGATAGTCACAATTTTTAAAGAATGGACGACGACGCAACCAAGAGTAGAAAGCGGTAGAAGGTAGATATGGACGATGACAGACGCTGTAAATAAAATGACAGACAGACGGGAAGACAAAAGGGAAAAATCCTTACCGATGAGGCGTGAAGAGACAAGCCCGTATAGAAACATTGTAAATAGACAACCGTGTGTAAATAGAAAACCATTTTTAAATAGTTTATTTTCCGGGTAATTATTATGTCTCCGCTAAGAAATCGAATAGACACATAACCAATGACCGCTCTTTTTTCATATTTTATCGGTTCATACCGTTACCCGTATACCGAAATAAAAATCCAGGTACTGGTACGGAACCGAATACCAAAATAGTATTAAAACCAAAACAGAACCGTCTAGCGATACAAAAGCTTCGGTGAGTACCAGAACCGGAACCAAAATACATATGGGCATTTCCATTCTGTCGAACCGTGACCGTCGTACAAATTGAAAATGAAAAAAAAGTCAAATCAAATCGAATTTTTAATTTGTTTTTTACTGTATAATGTAGCTCTTAGCCAGCCCTTTAATTAGTGTTAAAGTGTATATCAAGTGAAATTCGATTTTCAAAATAATGACAAAATTGGAAGCTGTTCGAACGTGACAAAAACAGAAGAGGTTTTCGCGAGCAGCTGTATAAAGAGAAAATTTAGCGAAACCTAACACAATAACTAAGCCCAAATAATATTAATATCTTATGAATGAATAGTTCTTTGAAATGTTTATTATTTGATTTAAAAATCTTAAGTAAATTTTGTTGTAAAAAAATATTTATCTCAGTCGATACGTGACATGTCGAACGTGACATTTTTTCCATCATCATATTTATGTGGTTTCTGCTATAATGCGAAGCAAAAACTTACAGTTAAATGCATTGGCATAGTTTCTCATGGTTTCTTATGCATTCTTGTATAGCCCTTTCTACCATCAGAAATATTTTAGATAGCGAAAGTACATGTAATCTATAGTCACTTTTTTCCAAAAAAAATCAAGCAAATTTAATGTCAAAATGAGAAAAATCGCGCTAGCACGGCCGTGAAACCGAATATATCCAATTGGGTTATGAGTAAATGTAAAATTAGCTTACATCAGTTTAATTTGATTGTTTTCCTATGAAAATTCGATCAAATTTAGTGTTTTTAAACACTTTAATTTATTTGGCCCAGGTGGACCTTTTTTTTTGAAATGCACATATAATTAATAACATTAATAAACAAATTTAATTCAGTTTTAAATTTGATTTTTAATTAAAATACAACAAAATATTTTGAGTAAAATTGTTCTCAAATATGACAAACTTTTTAAAAAAATTAGAGTCCTGTCGGTTATACTGCCTTGCAACCCAAATTGAAACAAACACATTTTCGAGGTCATATCTATGTGGAATGGCATGTGCAGATGCTTTGACAATGCAATTAATGCAGAAAATGTTGGGCATCCTGGCAACGCTGATGAAAATCCTGCGGAGGCGTCGGAGAAATGCCGCAAGCGCTTCTTGGCTACAGTGTATGCTTAGTAATTGTTTTGTGGTTGCAACTCTAATAATAATTTTTATTTCTATTTCGAGCTACACTAAAAATAAACTGGCTGCAGTTTTCCTGCAGAAATTGGATTTAGTGTTCGTGGCAGCGTTGGGTTTTGGTTGGATTGTACGGTGCGTGGTAGGATTTAAAGAAAATTGTGAGCGTTTTCAATGAAATTGGTTTTTGGAATCTTTTGGGCAAATGCGTACGTCATTTGGGTAACAAATGTGGCTCATGCGTCACATATCTAGATATGACTTACACATGTACAGATACACACAAATGTTCAACTTTTATTTATATTATTTATGAAGTATTCCAATCTATTTTTAACAAAATGTTTGGGGAGTTTTGTGTGTTTTTTTTCGTCTCGCTGAATTGTATAATTCTCATCAGGCAAATATCAATTTTAATTGTTCTTATTGTACTACGCATGTCAACTTGTTTGTGCGTATTCAATTGCCCCCTAACTAATACAAGCAGACGGGCAGAGTTCGATACGTACGTACATACAAATGTATGTATGTATGAATGTTTGCATGTTTGTGTGCTTAAAATTTGGCTTTATGCTTCCTTTGTTATTCTTGTTTTTATCGCCCTTGCCAAGCAAAAAGCAAAGCAAAAGAAATTTAAAAGTAAAAGTGTGTTGAGTTTCAAGAGAATTTCCCCACGCACACACACACGCAGAGAAAGAGAGAGAGAAGTGAAGAAAGCCATTTCAAAAATTCCCCATGCGTTGGCGTTTGTATTACTGCTTATGCTTATCTTAACACACACACACACACACGCATAAATTTTTTTGGTATACACAATGCAAGTATGCAACAAAACAAAAAGGAAAATCACAGAACAACAAAAACAACCAGGTAATAGGAAAAACTGGCTCAGCTGTTGCTTTTGCAGGTCAGTTCAACTGCTTGGCAACACCACCAAACCGACCAGCGTCCAAATATACACAATATCATCTTACAGTTGCATTCAAAATCCATGCCAAGCGTCACGTTTGTCCTCCAACACCCGCCCCACCCCCTGCCCACTGGCACTGCTTTTATTTATACAAGCAAACTAAAACGTGGCATTCATGAGTTCATTCATGACGTCAGAGATGCCTCAGGTCAGCGGCCTAGTTTTCTTCTTTGCTGCACACAAAGATAATTATGCATACATATTTACACACACACACAAACATAAACATTCGTACACACATGCATATGCATGTGCATGAGTTTAAGTGTTTATACATACATATGTATGCACAAAAGTTTGTATATTTGTATGCACGTAAATACAACTTTTACGCATTGCTTAAAATAAAACTATGATATCTATGTTAAGAGATACACACAATGCACACCAACATACATGCATACATCAATTTTGGGTTTCCTTGAGGTTGGAAGCAGGTCCACTTTGGACATGTTAGTTCTTGCCGCTGCACTCTGGTCTGAATAGCCACAGTGTTGAAAAATTGGTGAATAACATTTGGGAAACGGTTTGCACCGATCCGACCAAGCCTACCCTTACCGCCCATATAATCCCACGGTGCGGATGCTTAATATTAATATTATTATGGGGTTTCTAGTTCTTATTTAGACGGTTCATTTTTATACTCTGTACCAAAGGTTTAAAGAGTAGGTACAGTATGTCAAGAAAGTGTTTTGACACAGGAAAAAATTCACATTTTGCACTTTTATTGCAAAAAAAGGCGCTTTCTATAATTGGTAAAATTTAGTTCTGATTTTATTCTGATTCTGTATCGTCCCCAGAACTAGTATGCAAAAAAAAATAGCCAAATCCGTCTAGTTTTAACATTTAAAAAAATATAAAAAAATTAAAAACCAAATTTTAAAGTGTCAAGAAAGTGTTTTGACAAAAGTCAAAACACCTATATCCTCAGTGCAGGAGCTCGAATGGAAATAAAAATTAATGATTCTACACAAGTTTGACATGCTGAACCCGAATCTGGATATATAAATTCCATATCTTCCATGGATTGGCTGCAAACTTAAATTAAAAGGCTGAAAATGGGAAATTTAACCCCTTTTTGGTAAATTCGAATCTCGTAGGCATCAGCTCATTTTGAAAATTTCGATCTTAACATTCAGTAGTACGTACCAATATACTTTAATCATTTCATAGGTTATACAGGGACTGTAAATAATGATTATTTCATATTTTTAAAAATAAAAAATCATCTACTTAGAATCGTCGTACAAATAAAAGAATTATACCAATTTGGTTCTACTTGCGTCTAAAATGCATATCTGCAATGATTTTTGTCCCATGATTTTTTGCACTAATTACTCAGTAATAATGATTATTTTTGAGTGTTACTAAACACTCGGGTTTTAATGATTATCGTCTGAGCGAAAAAATTTTACTTAAAAAATAATGATTATTTTGTGATTTATATTTTTTCGCTCAAAAATATCACTCAAGATGCTATTACGACCATTTAAAAAGAAACTGGAACAAAATAACTATATATTCTTAGAATGTGAACCAAGGCGAACATTTTAAGCCAAAATTTGATAAAAAAAAAACTCTTCCTCTAGGAGCGATATTGGTGGACAATGTGGCAGAGGCGATCTGACACCGGGTTTCAATAGATGTCGACGAGATAAGACGAAAATATTATGACCAAGTTTTCCAATATTTGCTTAGTTTTCAAGATATCCGCCCACAAAAGTACAAAATTTCACTTGGCAACAAAAACAACTTTCTGGCCAACCAAAAGGGCACAATAAAAAAATTATTTAATTAACTTTACAAAAGGAAGCTTCTGCAGTGGCACCAAGTCGCTCTACCACTTAGGCTACTTTGGGCCCATTGCGATGCCATATTTATTCCCTGTTAACCCTTTTTAGTACTGAGGGGGGGTCCCCGTTACGGAACCATTGTGTGGACAGAATAAATTTGAGCAGAGCTGGGATCTCTAGCCCGGATGTCTCCGAGTGGATGAGTAGCAGAGGTTGACCAAGTGTACTGAGTCTCCTTCTACTCAAGGCGGGGCAATGGCACAAAAGGTGTTGTACCGATTCCTTCTTATCTTCGTGTCCGCAACTTCTGCAGAAGTCATGGTAAGTGACGCCTAGGCGTGCTGCGTGTCTGCCAATAAGACAGTGACCCGTGAGGGTCCCCTCCTGTGACGTAAAAGTGTGTTAGTACGTTTTTGATGCTGGCCACGTAAGCCTCGCTACTGCACAGGAAGAAAGGTTTTTCCACCGATTCGTAGCGAGACGAAGTGTTTCAGCTTTTGTGTGAAGCTTGTACATATGTCGCTATAGGCATCCCTATCGTTCACTGAAAGAGCACGATAGTGGTAACTGTTCTGGCCAGTTTGTCCGCAGACTCATTTCCTTCTATGTTGCGATGACCAGGCACCCATATAAGGTGTATACTGAAATGCCGTGCGATCTCATTCAGAGATGAGCGGCATTCCGTAAATCTATACACACTATACACTGCATTCAGGAAGTGGAGCGATAAGTTAAAATCTAGGTTGAGAACTCTCTGAAAACGCCCCTCCTACTTTTTCGTCGAGCTTAGAGCCATCAGTGTAGATGTTAATGGTGTTAGCTCTGCTGTATCGAAGGTTGTCCCAATCGTTTTTCGGCTTGGGATATATGCTCACAAATTTTCTGAAGTCGGACAGAAATTGAAGGATCTACAACACCTTTTGTGCCATTGCCTAGAAGGAACAGTACACTTGGTCAACCTCTGCTACTCATCCACTCGGAGACATCCGGGCTAGAGATCCCAGCTCTGCTCAAATTTATTCTGTCCACACAATGGTTCCGTAACGGGGACCCCCCTCAGTACTAAAAAGGGTTAACAGGGAATAAATATGGCATCGCAATGGGCCCAAAGTAGCCTAAGTGGTAGAGCGACTTGGTGCCACTGCAGAAGCTTCCTTTTGTAAAGTTAATTAAATAATTTTTTTATTGTGCCCTTTTGGTTGGCCAGAAAGTTGTTTTTGTTGCCAAGTGAAATTTTGTACTTTTGTGGGCGGATATCTTGAAAACTAAGCAAATATTGGAAAACTTGGTCATAATATTTTCGTCTTATCTCGTCGACATCTATTGAAACCCGGTGTCAGATCGCCACTGCCACATTGTCCACCAATATCGCTCCTAGAGGAAGAGTTTTTTTTTTATCAAATTTGGGCTTAAAAGGTTCGCCTTGGTTCACTTTCTAAGAATATATAGTTATTTTGTTCCAGTTTCTTTTTAAATGGTCGTAATAGCATCTTGAGTGATATTTTTTGAGCGAAAAAATATAAATCACAAAATAATCATTATTTTTTAAGTAAAATTTTTTCGCTCAGACGATAATCATTAAAACCCGAGTGTTTAGTAACACTCAAAAAATAATCATTATGAAATGAGCAAAATGGTTTTAGCTATATTTTTTGTATACTAGTACTAGGGACGATGCAGAATCAGAATAAAATAAGAACTAAATTTTAACATTTATAGAAAGCCCAGTTTTTGCAATAAAAGTGCAAAATGTGAATTTTTTTCCTGTGTCAAAACACTTTCTTGACATACTGTATATTAAGTTTGTTCAAGTGTTTGTTACAGCCAGAAGAAAGCAACTCCGACCCTTCAAAGTATTACCTGTATAGTACAAAATAGTTTTAAAAGGTTTTTAAGAGATAGCATCATTAGTATTCAATCGAATCGGATAATGTTGCAGCCAATTTCATTTGGAAACTTCACAATTAAGTTTTCTTTCTCAGTTTCCTTCGCTCCAAATATTTAAATTTTTTGCGCCAACAATACACAATTTGTGGGAAAGATTACTTTTCTGCTTTAATTTAAAGAAAAAGTCTCGAACAAGCATCCGGGGAATCAAAGCCGAGTACTCACTATGGCAAGTTAATGTTCTGCATTTAATGGGACCCTGTGGGCGTGGTGTACTATGAGCTGCTACAACCGGGTAAACCCTCACAGGGCAACTCTACTGAGCTCAATTAATGCGTTTGAGCTGAGCATTGAAGCAAAAAACGGCCAGAGCACTATGTAAACGCACGACAAGGTAATTTTGCAAGGTGACAACGGACGGCCACATGTTGCGCAGGCAGTCAAAACATACGTTGAAACGCTTTAATGGGAAGTCCTATCTAATCCGCTTAACTTAGACATTACCACTTACGACTACTATTTGAAAAATCTTTAAAATTGAGAAAGGAGTCGAAGTGTCATTTGCCCACTTTTTAAAAAAGAAGACCCTTCCCTTCGCATATAAGATTTTGTAGTGCATTATTTGTGAACGGCTTAAGCCGGTTATTAGCACACTGATTGGACCTTATCAGTGTGACTTTAGACCTGGTAAATCCATCACAGACCAGATATTCACATTACGACAAATCCTGGAGAAGACCTATGAGAGAAAAATCAAAACTTACCATAGCTTTGGAGATTATAAATCAGCCTTCGACACTCCGATAAGGTCAAGGTTGATTGAAGACCTGTCATCTGGTATACCAGCAAAGTACGTTCGACTTTACATGATGACGTTGAGAAGTACGCAAAACTTCGTCAAAATGGGAATGAACCTCTCCGAATCATTTGATACCAATAGAGGTTTTAGGCAGGGAGATACCTTATCGTGTGACTTCTTTAATCTGCCCTACCGCTACAACTTGAAGTTGTAGAGGATTTTGTCTAGAAGAATCTTTACTCCTGCAAACCGATGCTACTACAGGCTCAGCAGGGAGCTCAAGGGCAGAGCCCTCTCTGGAAGAACGAAAATAGCATTGTACAAGTCGCTTATCATCCCAGTCCTGCAATATGGCGCAGAAGCATGGACAATGACAGCAGCGAATAAGGCGGCGATTGATTTGATTCGATTTGTGGACCTTTAAAAGTTGGCTATGATATCCGCATTCAAATGAATCGCGAACTATATGAGCTCTATGGGGACACCAGTCTGGTCAAGCGCATAAAGCAACAGCTGCATGTCATTCGGATGAATGAAGAAGCTCCAGCAAAAAAGGGTACAAAGTGAAGGCGGCTGAATATGGAGGAAAAGGCAAGAGGGAACACCCACCGCTAAGATGGGACGTCAGATTCGAATATTATACGCTTTCACACAGATTTTTAAATTTATGGTCAAAATCGAATGCTGCAATAGGACCGATCAATAGGAAAATGAGTCTTAGCGTAAAAAATTTTTTGTTTTCTTTCTTAAATTCGGCGATTGTTAACTTGATACGTATGTTTTTAAAAAGATTCTCAAAAATTGGTCAAAATCAGACGATTATCTGTCGGCCGTCTGTGGCCCAGCGGTTAGTGTGCTGGATTGCTGGGCGGGAGGTCATGGGTTCAATCCCGCCTCTGAACATCTAATAATAAAAGTTCTTTTCTTTCTTTAGAAAAATAAGTTTTACACATACGGTCACCTTCACCAGCTATTGGCGCCAGCTGTGAAGTAATCTAGCCATAAAAAAGCAAATTCTCAAACTTTGCCGTTCGGATTCGGCGTTAAACTGTAGGTCTCTTTCTCTTGTGCGAAAAAATTAAAGCACACACGCCAAGAGTTTGTGAGAAGCTTGGCTTGGCCCCGTTGGAGGAGCTGTATAGCCAATTTTACATCTGTCGGAAAATGGATTTAAGTTATAAAACTAAAATCTGATATTTCAAAAGCAGCATTTGCAGGGGTATTCAAACTTTGGCACAGACAGAGTTGGCTTGGCCTTCTCGTTTTTCTGATAATTGACAAGCCTTACCTCGAACAGGACCGTGAGCTCAATCTTTTAGCTCCGTCAGCTCGAGCCTTAAGCTTACTTTTTTTATCCCCAGAGTGTCCCCTCCCGATTCTTAGGACCTCATTTATCTTCTTTCGACTTTCTTGATGGCAAAACGTTAATCTTAACATTATTTACATACATTACATAGCTTCATTATTCCCTCTGGCTGGTACATTTATTTTCATAAACTTAGTATATTCTGTACCTTTGGAACAAAAATATTGTCACCAATAATTCGACTTTATGCAAAAAGTTTGGACATCCTGCCCAGTGTGCGCTTACTTAGGACTTCAGAGTGAGTGCCAGGGAGAAGGCTCTTTGTGTGATGGGCTGCATTGTTCGTTGCTTTGCTGTGCTTTGTGATTTGTGCGTGTGCTCCTCTGCACGCCCTTCCGCCCTGTGCCACTTGGCACTGGGCTTGCGCTTGGCTTTTGTGTTCGCAAGTGCATCATCTGTTTCTCTCACTCTCACCAGCCTTTCGCTCTCTCCGTGCAAAAACTTCAATGAATGTGGCGTCCATGAACTCAACAACCATGAATGGCACACTGCAGCTGGCAATGACGTGGAGCCTGGGGGCCTTAAATGCCAATTTGGCTTCGGGATAATGAAGGGAAGGCATTTTGAAAGGCGGGCTGTGTGAAATTATGCATCCATATTTGCCTGTTCCATTTAGATAAGCAGTGCTCATTGTATTAACTTGTGCCCATTGAAAACTGAACGGTGTCTTGCCTTCTCTCTTGCAGTTTGCAACTTTATCATACACGAACGATGTGTCACCAGCGTGGTAACGCCCTGTTCCGGCATCGCTCCATGTATTATAAAGGTACGTATCAAATGGGCATGTGAATGGTACTTGTGAATAACCGTGTCTGTCATGTGTCATTGCAACAGAATCCCGTGGCCCATTGTTGGTCCGAGCCAACTCATCACAAGAGAAAGTTCTGCACAGTTTGCCGCAAGCGATTGGATGAAACGCCAGCGGTGCATTGTTTAGGTAAGTGACAAAGTGTCCAGCGTGTCAGCATGTCAGTCAACCTTATGTGGATGCAAATGCATTGTTATCATCAAGTCTGCCAGCCAACCAGTTCAGAATACCAACCCACGAACAATCGTTTCGGTATGGGGTTAAGAGTTGAACTGCTGATAAACAGAAAATTAAGACCTCCTAGAAAGAAGTAGGCCAATGTCGTCTGTTCACCCCAAAGGCCTCAGTGTTGTAACGCGGACTAGAACCCAGAATGGGGAGAATGGCCAGTGATGTAATTTGATGGGAACTCAGACAACAGCTGCCCGCTTATTTCCGAAAACTTTAATTGGTTTGATAAATCTCGCTACCAAATGGTAGCGTTTTTCTTCCACCGTTTGCTAAGATATCGAAGTTTAGTTTATAGAACCGATCTACATAAAACAATGGTTGACAGACTTCGTTTTTACATTTAATACATCAGCTGTTCAAATTGAATAACATTTAATTCATCCACAGTCTGCGAATATTTCGCGCATACTGAGTGCCAAGATTTTGCCGTGCCTGATTGTACCGAAAATGCAACCTATGTGCCCGGCAAAGAGCTGCTTAATGTAAAGCACCAAGTGAGTAAACCTGCTCTTCTTCCAGATGCGTTCTACCACTTAATTTACGACTTTGTTTTAGCACCATTGGCGAGAGGGCAATCTCCCATCAACGTCCAAATGTGCTTACTGCAAGAAAACCTGCTGGTCTTCGGAATGTCTTACTGGTGAGTGAAACTTGCCCCTAAACTGGCCGTGTACGTTGCTCAACCTTTATCTCATTTTCCAGGCTATCGCTGCGAGTGGTGTGGCATGACCACTCACGCCGGATGTCGCATGTACCTGCCAACCGAATGTAATTTTGGTATTTTACAACCTATCTACTTACCTCCGCATTCAGTCTCTATTCCACGTACTGAGGTGCCAATTGAAGCGATCATTGGCGTGCAAGTCAAATCAAAAACGTCGCTTGTGCGCGACTATTCGTGTCGTAAGTACCCATAACCAAGTACCCTGGCCCAAACCCTGCCCGATCTGCCCACAATTCTAAGCCAATCACAGAGGTGACCTAGCCCAGCTACCAACGGGCCCACCCAGCTCACTCACCCACTACTCACCCCAAGATGCATCACCTTTCGATGTTGTGCACACATACAAATTCAAGCCATCGCTATCAACAGTAGCCACATCAAGATCATCCAAGTTCGAAATTCCCCCATTGATCATTTCGTTAAACCGTTCTCCTCTTGTTAAGTTTCTCGAATTCGTTTCCAGATGCGGTCTCGCTCTTGATTTTTGATTTATTTATGTTTTCTTGTGTTTGTTTAAATTTTTCTTTTTTGGTTTGGTTGTGCGTTTGTGCCGCTACTCCGCTAACGCCCGGCAGCCAGTCCGGATCTCTGTGCAGGGGCTGGCCCAGGCGGAGCGGTGGCGGGTTTGTGCCTGAAGGAGCTGCTCGAGCTTCACAGGCGGCGTTTAGAACAATCGAAACAACATTTTCTACTTTCATCGCCGCCCACGCCTACCTCCTGTGGCTCCATCTCGCTGTGCGTATCACCCACTCCCTCGTTGACAGTGGGCGAGGCTAGCGGCGAGTTGGTGCCCTTTGATGATCGGGAGCAAGAGGACCCGGAGGATGACGAGGACTATGAAACGCAGCGACGAGACGCAGCTACCGAGGATAACGAGAATACCACGGAGCATGATAGCGCTCTGCAGATGACTACGTCCAGCAATGTGTTGGGACCACTCCAAAAGTCGCCCTCTGCTAACTCCTCGCTGCACCTGCTCTACACCAACCTTTTTCGGAAGCTGGGTCATGGCCGGCGGCGACGTAAGCGAGGGGCCTTACACAGCGAGGAGGACGACGACGACGAAGTGGATGGTGGTGTCTGTGATATAAGCGGTGGCGATCTCAGTGATGAGTACGATCACTGTGATGTGGCCCTGCGCAGGCGTTCCGTGCGCCGACAACCCCGCGACGTCAGCGAAACGGACTATCATGGGGACGTGGAGCTGGAGACGGCTCCGCGCGAGAGCTGCTATGAAACCTCGGACACTGGCGGCGAACTAACCAACACCGACGACCAAGACTCTAGCATGAATCTGATCAGCAACCTTAGCTATAATAGTAGTAATAGTAACACCTCCAACGAACAGTGCAGACTCCTAACGCGCTCTCGAACCACTGCCACTACAGCAGCAGCAGCAGCATCAGCCCCGCCCACGGCTGCAGCTGCCCCCGCCGCCACACCTGCCCAAGCCTTAAGCGTGACCGCTGGCCGCAACCCAAAGACTGGTGCTCTCTCGAAGGTTAAGCCCATACTTAGTGCGCCCAAGCACAAGGGCAAAACTGGATCTGTGAGCTCCCCCAATTCCAGCGACTGCTCCTCAGCCTCGCCGGCTCCGGCGAGTGCATCGATGACACTTCAACTATCACCTGTAGGGCGAAGCAAGTCATTTCAGGAGCCGGGTGTAAGCGTGTCCCGCTACAAGAAGTACGGACGAGGCCTGTTCCAACGGCGACGTTCAAAACGCTCGCCTAAGAGCGGTGGCGTCAAGAGCAACTACAGCCTGGACAGACTGTCGCAAAACATTGAAATAACCATTCAGGATGAGGATGGTAACTATCAGCCGTACGATGACAACTATCATATGCTGGGGCGTCGACACCTGGACGCCACCGACGTTGATGCAGATGCCTATGACGATGTGGAGTTTGAGGATCTGTATCTGGACGATCGGCCAGGACCGCGTGGTGGAGTGGGTCTTAGCGGCGATGATATCGCCATCGCTGGCGACATTAGCGACGGCGGCGTAAGCAGCCGATCTCGCGCCAGCGACGCCAGCGATGGCCACGTTTTGGGCCGTCTGCTGCGACGCGTTCGCGGACTCTCCGTGGGCTGGCGCAAACCGCGCTACCAAAAGCGCAGAGGTGATTAGCGAATCGTTCTCTTTGTACTTTTTGTCTTTCTCTAACAGCAACCGACCGCCACGACTGCGTCCACTCTCGATTGGCAACAGTTTGGTCTTGGTTCAGCCCTTGGAATTGTTTCTAGTTTAGCGCTAACATCTTGTTTTGGTTTTGGTTTCGTTTCGTTTCCTTTAGTTTGATCCAGCTAAACCCACTAACCCCAGCTAACCATCTAACCATACGATCGCACCATTCCGCATTACATTTGTCATCCAAGTCACCTGTCACCCGAGACAAGCTAACCCTGCCAGTCACTTACACTCAAATAACTGCATGCTCATTTCTAACCTGACGTTGCCTGGCCCCAAGTTGGTGTCCAAGTGAACTGCTTTTGTTGCTACTAAACCCAATACTCGCTGCCCACGGCCGGAAGCCTTACAGTAGCTACTGCCAATAAATCTGCTCATCTCTGACCCAATAGCACGCAGCATTTCCGAGGAGTTCAGCAGCGGCGACACACCACGTTTTAAGGATGAGGAGTCTGCCAGCAAGACCGAGTCGGCACACGGACAGAGCAGTGGCGGTGGTGGCGGCGGAGGTACCAGCAGTGGTGGTGGCGGCTCCTCTCACTACCGTCCCGACTCCTCGGGACACAAATCGGACAAGTCCGAGAGGGACAAAGAGAAGAAGGATAGAGAGCGCGAAGAGAAGGATATAGGTAAGCTAAGAACCAGCAATTCCACATTTTTAATCTTCTCACGAACTCGTCTCCCAACACGTCTTCACTTTCACAGAGATGATCAAGGTTTTCGATGGCAACAACTCGTTCCGACGCTTGCAGTACAGAGTGATTATCGTTCAGCGTACCTATACGCTGGAGCAGTTATTGACCACCGCGTTGCGTGCTTTTCACATCACGCGCGATCCCCAGGCCTTCTACCTGACCGATCTGTATGCTGCACCCGGTATGGAGGATGCACCGTTACTAGATCCCACGCCTGTGCTGAGTCTGACACATTTGGAGGGCAAGCGACCGGCCATGTACCTTCGGTTTCAAGACAAGGACAAGGGCTATGTGCGCGTGTATCCCGGCAAGCTGCAATGCTCTCTGGAGGATCCCTATGTCAGTGTTCCTGTAGATAATAGCACAGTAATTAAGGATTTGATACGCGATGCTTTAGATAAGTTCGGACTACAAGATAACCAAATACAGGACTACAGGTAGGATAAACTTGTCGAGCAATACCTTGACCCACACTGTAATGGTTTGTCTCTCCTGCTGCTTAGATGCTCGGAAGTCTTGCTGGACCGCGGCGTTACCGAGCGAATACTCTCGTGGAACGAACGCCCTTGGGATATTATCAAACAGCTGGGCAAGGACTCCATACGCCAAATGGAACTGATGCGTTTCTATATGCAGCACAAACAGGATCCCCATGGCCCCAACATTGCTCTCTTTGTGGGCAACTTGCCCACGGGACTTTCGCAGCGCAATTACGAACAGATCCTAAATAAGTACGTCACGGACGAGAACAAGTTCACCAGCATAGGGCCCATATACTACGAGTACGGATCGGTTGTGCTGACCTTTGAGGACTCTCAAAAGGCGGTAAGCTTCACAAAAAAACAATCTTCTATTCAACTGAACCCTTCGTTGCGTCGCAGGTTCGCGCTTTCTACAATCTACGGGAGACAATTATCGAAGACAAGAAGCTACTGGTGCTGCTATTGCCAAACATTGAGCCCAGCATGGTGCCGTCGGATGTTCGACCACTGCTTGTCTTTGTCAACGTCAAGTCGGGTGGATGTCAGGGCCTGGAGTTGATATCGAGCTTTAGAAAATTGCTGAACCCGTATCAGGTGTTTGACCTGGACAACGGAGGTCCCTTACCGGGGTAAACCGCTCGCAGCCTCGGTAGTAACCTCCCAACTGACTTTTAAACTTTCTTTTCGCCCGCGTAGCCTCTATGTGTTCCGCCAGATTAACAACTACAAGATTTTAGTGTGCGGTGGTGACGGTACCATTGGTTGGGTACTCCAATGCCTGGACAACGTTGGACAGGACTCGGAGTGCTCCAGCCCACCGTGCGCCATTGTGCCACTGGGCACCGGTAAGTAATCCGTTTACCTCTTCCACTCCCCCTTCCTTTCCCGGTTTGACCACGTGTGATCACTTACGCCAGGCAACGACTTGGCGCGCGTTTTGTGCTGGGGCTCCGGCTATACCGGCGGCGAGGATCCTTTGAATCTGCTTCGCGATGTCATTGAGGCCGAAGAGATACGCTTGGATCGCTGGACCGTCGTCTTCCACCCGGAGGACAAGCCCGAAGAGCCGGCCATGAAGGCGCCCTCCCAAACTACGGGTAAGAAGAAGAAGGCTCAACTAGCACATCTATCGCAACAAACCAATCAGCATCATCAATTACCGGCTCTGACATCGAGTGATATATCAGGTCATTTGATGTTTCAAAATTCTTTGTTCTCTTTACACGTTACACGTATATTCACGTATGTCTAACCCCACCCAACTACCCCCACCCCCGAAGCCCCCCACCAACTCCCCAGAGCGTTCGATTCTCGTTGTAATTTCATTTATGCTTTAACCCCGTGCTGTAATATTAACGACCCTAGTTACATTTTCGTGCAGATCCGAAACTAGGCCAGCTGTAAACTAAGCCCCTACCCGTAGACCTAACTTCCAAAAAACAGAATACCCCAACCCAAAAGCGTTTGTAGCTTTCCCCAAAGATTGGTTTTTGATGATAAATGCTGTTTAGTTTCGATGTGTATACGATGATGACTCTAGTTTTAGACAAGACACGCACGACATGCACGTCTCCCATTCGATGTCAGGTAAGGAATGCCAAGTCAAGCCAAGACACCATCTGGATTCGGGTGAATCAATTGACCTCCAAGTACATATATCCATCTCGATGTTGTTAACTGAATGCTTGATGTCATGTGTGGACGTGTGCTTCCATATTTCATTAGAGAAAGCGAGAGCCCAGGTTGCTCTCGGCCTATACATCACTAACCCGCTTCAAAATGTACCCGCAGGTGGCGCCCAGAATGAGGACAACTCACAGATCTTCGTCATGAACAACTACTTTGGCATTGGCATCGATGCCGATCTATGCCTGGACTTTCACAATGCGCGCGAAGAGAATCCCAACCAGTTTAATTCACGATTGCGCAACAAGGGCTACTACGTAAAGATGGGTCTGCGCAAGATTGTAGGTCGCAAGACGGTCAAGGATCTGCACAAGGAGCTGCGCTTGGAGGTTGATGGCAAAGTGGTCGAACTACCTCCGGTTGATGGCATAATTATTTTGAATATATTGAGGTAACAAGGGGATAATTAAGTTCAGAGTGAATGGTGGGTTTAACCAGGCATCTATTTCTTTCTCCCAAAGCTGGGGTAGCGGAGCTAATCCATGGGGTCCCGACAAGGACGATCAGTTCAGCACACCCAACCACTATGACGGTATGCTGGAGGTCGTGGGCGTGACTGGGGTGGTCCACCTAGGTCAGATTCAGTCGGGCATACGTACGGCCATGCGCATAGCACAGGTAAGAGAATCGAATTTGCTGAGTCTTAAAGCCTGTATCTAACCGTCTACCTCTCTGGCCTACGCAGGGTGGTCACATTAAGATACATCTGAACACCGATATGCCAGTTCAAGTCGATGGTGAACCCTGGATACAAAGTCCAGGCGATGTTGTGGTTCTCAAGTCGGCCCTCAAGGTAAGTGTTCACATTTCTTTGCCGACAGTGCTTGCATGTCTAAGCTCTCAGTTTGTTTTGGCATGCCTGCTTCTTATGATTAACCTTGATTTTCGATTGTGTACATAAGTTGATTCATTTGAAACTGCTCACTAAAAACACCTAATCGAGCACCGCTTACAACCCCTAGCTTCCAAGGGGTCGATTGCAATTGTTCATTCTTTCTCTATTTTTACATCTGTATGAGTTATTGATTGTACACCAAAAAAAATAATAATCCACTGAGCTTACATACTTACCAAATAATTTGACAACAAAATTCATGCCAGCTAAATCCACCAGCTTAAGCCAACAACAACTTACTTAAATGTAATTCGAGCAGTATAATTCATTGTTTTAATTTTCGTTAGACAAAATTGACTAAAAGCCGATTTCACATCTTCTAGCCATCTGTCACATAAATCAACAAAGAACAGAGTATATTGTAAGTTTATCTGACACATATCAGCTATCTGGAAGAAGAGAAATCGGTCATAAGTAAAGAAATTTGAAAGGCAGTAGCAACCGGCTTATAAGCTCTTGATATACATACATCGATCCTCTATCCAATTGCCATGCCAATAAAATAATAGTTGCCAGATTGCTTAATAATTGTTACACCTACACACAGCCTCTTAGTAATAAGTGTTTGTGCATCTCCAAAAAGTCTCAGTTCTTGTTAACCAATGTATCGTAATTTAAGTGAACGACATAAGGTTACCTTGGTCCGCCACTTTTAGTTACTTATATTCCGCCAACGAAAGATCGACAAAAGTCCGACAAATTATATCATTGAATTTTGGGTTTGATGTGGTTGTCGAAAAGTCTCAACTCACTTAAATAACTTCTAAGTAAAAAATAGGTTCATATTCGTAGGATTTTTTAATCTCATTGGTATTCCCAATCAATATTGTGTCTCTGACAACAACGGCTCTGACCAATAACTTGTGTTTAAGATTATAAAACATGATTCGCGAACCAACCCTTGTCAGAGTTTTGAAGACTTGGAAAGAATAAGGCAATTACCGTATAAACGTTCTTATTTCGTTTTGAAATCCTACAATTTTACATATCAAGTGACGTTATTGTGATTTGTTTAGAAACTTTAAAAGCAAACGGATCAAAATCTCTGACATATTTGGCACTTCACATATAAATAAATTTTCAAAACAACAGGGAATAATCTTAATAATCTTTAGGTAAACGCTAACAATCGATATATTACTTTTTTAAGGAATTGAATGAATTTCCGTTATGCTTTCATTATCGTTTGAAATTTTGTTGTATATTAACATCAAATGAGATTAGTAACATTTTTTCCTTCTTCTAATAGTAGGCTTGATTCCTAGAATCTAAGAAATCAAATTCAAAAATAGTCGGAGCTCTTTTTTCCAAAGAGTTGACAATTCGTTCTCCCTTTTTCAACCTTAATTTTGCATGCCTACCAGCCATAGAAATACTCATAGTCATTTTCTATTTCAACCCAATCTCAATTAAAGATAAAAAGTTAACGCTTGAATATTATGTGAGTTGACCCCCCAACGGATAATACAATTAGAGTTGTCGAAATATCGATATCGAATAACTTTTGACGATATATTTATGGATACTTATTTTTGGTTTGCCGTTCGGATTCGGCATTTAACTGTACGTCCCTTTCTCTTATGCGAAAAATTATAAGCCTACACGTCAAGAGATTAAAAGAAGCTTGGCTTGGCCACTTGGGGCTGTAAAGCCAATTTTACATTTTGCATTGGTTTCAACCATCTAATTAGTTAAGATCAAGAAAAATTATAAATAATAAATTTCTTCACAA
This sequence comes from Lordiphosa stackelbergi, assembly GCA_018904235.1. Lineage (NCBI taxonomy): Eukaryota > Metazoa > Arthropoda > Insecta > Diptera > Drosophilidae > Lordiphosa > Lordiphosa stackelbergi. The sequence goes on from JAEIFU010000052.1 coordinate 233,359, forward strand.
TGCTTTATATGAATAAAAACAGGCTGGAAAATGACTCTTTCAATTCTTAAGGACATTTATTGTCGCAATTCTTCGTTAATGGATAATACTCGCTGCTGTGCATCATCTCAGCCTCTTCAACAGCATTAGGCGGCTAATTCAAGCATACTCTGACTCGTTACACCAACGACTTTTCCTCATAGACATAGTCACAATTGACTAAAATTTTCCCAAAAAATTAAAAGTGTCATTCCATCCTGAACAGCTTTTAAAACTGAATTTAATAACAATTTATTATCAAAGAATTTTACATATGTCATCTGAGAACAGAGACAAGAATTTTTCGAACCTCTGAAGCGAACCTTTTTTTAAATTTCAAAGGCTTCCAGTCTTGATTAAAAATTAATTAATACCATCTAAAGATCCTTAGTTTTTTTTTCAGAAAATTTAAAAAATTTTAATTTGGTACCAATTTTCTGCTCATATAATTTTATTTGTCTGAGGAATCATCTCAAGCTTTTTTCCAATTTTTTGCTTTATTTGTAACAAAATGAGAATAATTTATTCAAATTAAGTCAATCATCCAATCAAAAAAATAATTTGCACAATCCCGATTGCATTTCCATAAAAATTAAAATTTCACTTTGAAGTTCCTAGTAATCATTTCACAAACAGTTTCAATTTGCAATGCAAACGTTTATACGAAATTCGCTAGAGATTTCTCGGACAAACTCGTTAATGTTTATTTTTAAATTGAGAGGTCAACTTTTTTTCAAAGTCTCCAGTTTTAAAGGCCATACCTATATTATTTGAAGCTGGTATATCTTAAAGAACAAAATCGTGAAATTGTTTGAAATAGTTTATTTCAAAGTTAAGGAGTAGTACTTTCCGATAATACGAAAGAGAGTCAAATCAAAAGTATAGGTGAAAAGGCTAAATTAGTCATTTTTGCAACTTTAAGCTCAAATTACTAAAAATCTTGACGTGAGGGACCATTTCTGAAAACAAGTTCGTGTTCAGCACGCGAAAATCCTCTAGAGTTGCAACCAGCCCTTCAATGTACTGGAAAAAATCTTATTTTGTGTAATAATTCCTTTTCTCTTAAGTCGGTGACGTGTGTTGAAAGGTGAAATCGTATATTATGTTACTCGCTAACCCAAATATTTCATCATACATAAAACGATATGATTTATAATATTATCTTCTGATTTTGATCGTAATTTGAAGAACAGACATAATTCCTAATGGCTAAGACTAATCAAAAAGTTTTTCCGCATGGAAGCTCATATTTTGACCTAATGGTTCTATGGCAGACATACAGGGTTTGTCCAGAAAGTAATAGGACTAAGTCGATTTAAAAAAATTGATTAAGCCAATCGTTACAATTCTTTAAAAACTTTCAAAATAAGCTCCTTCTGCGTCGATGCAGCGCTGCCAGCGCAATTTCCAAGCATTGAAGGCGTCACGGAAGGCATTCTCCGGAATAGCCTTGAGAGCCGCGGTGCATGCTGCTTGGATACCCTCTGTCGTCTCAAAATGTTTGCCTTTCATCGGCCTATTCAGGCGTGGAAACAAAAAAAAAAGTCCGGGGGCCACGTCTGGGCTGTAGGGCGGCTGCGGAAGTGTTGGGATGCCGGCCTCGGTCAGGTAGCTCTTCACAAGAAGTCACTCTTCAACTTCACTTTTGGGACCATCTTCGCACACCTTGCGCATGCTCAAATGCTCCGTCACATTTTGGAAAATTTAACATCTTGGCAATTAAACGAATACTTAGTTGACGGTCTGAGTTCAAAACTGTGCGCAAAAAAGTCACAATGTCGCTGTTTGTCGAAGTCGAAGGTCTTTCAGCACGGTCTTTATCGGCGACCTCTTCCCGGCCCTCCAAAAAGGGCTGGTGCCACCGAAACACACCACTTCTTGCTAAAGTAACATCTGGGTAAGCCTGCTTGATCATATCAAACGTCTCTGACGCAGATTAACAGAGTTTCACACAGTCCGACTTGCACTACTCACAGAAACACGTCGCGCGAAAGTTCCTGTCCTCACTCTCCAGGTGCTCGGAGACAACTGACCAGCCGCTCGTTCGTTAGCTAGGAACGCCCTCTACCGAATCCAGTCGGTGTGCGCACGCTCCGAAGTACAGTCGCGGCGAAAAAAAATCAGTCCTATTGCTTTCCGGACAAACCCTGTTAGTTGTTTAAAATATCGGTATGAAGGCATCCGATTATTGCAGAAATTAGGAACGCTAAAGCTAAAAATAATAAAGTTGTTCTCACAAAGACCCATTTTCCAGCCAGTTTTTTTTTCGACCGATGGTTCCTATGGCAGCTATATAGTAATCCGTTCCGGGCGGTACCGATACATTAGCAGCATGCAGTCAAAAGAAATCTCTGTGCACAATTTCAGCTCGATAGCTTCAATACTGAGCGACTTGTTTGCTAAAAATCAGACAGACTGAGGGACAAAGCTCAATCGGCTCGTCGTCCTGATGGAAAATGAATATTGCAAACTTCTTGGACAAAGTTACTATACCGCTGTCCAAAGCGTAAGTGTCTATGTGTATCACTTTTTGCTTGATTGGACCATACACAAAAAGTCTTACTCACATTTAATCAATCAATAAAACTCAGCGTTGAATATATTAAGCTTCATAACGGCAAACGCATCGAGCTGTTGAGCTAGAGTTTTATGATCGAACATTCATGTGTTCGACCAAGCAAAACTCAGCGTTGACAGGCCAACTCATCGAGCGCATCGATGCATTGCTCTCTCTCTTTTTCCCATCTCTGTCAGCACCGCCGTCTCAGCCTATGCGACTTTGCAAAAGACAAAAAACACCCGAATTGATTAGAATGAAGACAAACATAAGAATACTCAGAGTGCCAACCATATGATTGCATAAAACTCAACAGCGTGCATGTTGTGTATTCAAGTTTGATGCCTATGGTGTGTATATCTTCAATAAAAAGGCTCTACGGCTGACGACTATCGTTATTATACACTTGGCTATTTATTGTTGATCTGATCGTTCCCAAACATGTTGAATAGATAAATAATGCAGATTACTGGACAGAGGATTTTGCCTAATCAGGTCCAAACTTTCTCGTTTTGCATGCAGAATAATAACGTTTACAAGAAAGTTGACTTGACTTAATTTTTGGTTAACCACAATATTGTCATATGACTTCGAAATTATGCACATACACTTCTTTCCTTTGAGGTCCATAACTTGTGTTTTGTAACATTCAACTCCAACCAATTCGCGTAATCACTTTTCTGGCATACTTTTCAGCATAGACTCGCAAGTGAAATTAGTATTATTTACTCGAATTGGTTCGTTTTGATGTCAACTTAGCTTTACCATTAAGTGTGTGTAATCGATATGAGTGTTTTGAATGTATGTTTTTCTTTTGTTGGTATCAACTAAGCCCCGATTTGTTGTAATTTATTAGAGCACACCCCACCCAGATCCATGTAAATTAGCTCCATTATCGAGCCACTGTTTTGTGCATCCTCCATTTGTTGATGTCCAGTTTTAAGCAAAGAGAGCAGCAATTAAAGCGGAACTAATCGAAAAGCAGCCTTCTCAAACTGTTGCTCTGTTTATGTGTATGTTTGCGTGTGTGTGTGCCGCTGAGTATGTATGTCGTCTTTGACTATGTGTGTGTTTTATGCTACATTCAGGCCACCATGCTGAAGAAAACGAAGAGTAAGCGACGTCTGACGGAGCCGCATATCTCGCCCGCGGTGCTGAGTCTGTCCGTCACAGCCAGCGCCTCGGCCTTGCAAAGCTCAACGCAGCAGCTGCAACTGCAGCAGCCACAACAGCCGCCAGCGCAGCCGCAGCCGCAGCAACCGCAGTCGGCCGAGAATGGCGATAAGGATGCATCGGCGATGCCGCCGCCCCCCTTTGGCAGTACATAGAGCTTGGCCGCCGCGTTTGCGACCGGCCTAAGATATTTGTTTTCCTGTTTCTTCCCATAGCCACACAAACATTAACCGCAATCGAATCGGGCATAACAAACGAATTACCGTTACAATTAAAGAGAACAGAAGCCTTTAGTAGGACATATGCATATCCATAGAAATTTCCAATTGTATCCGGGGCCTTCAGTACCCATCGAAATATTTATACACGAGAAGAACTCCAATGCAAACGCAACTTAATCTTTATCTTCCATATCGAAAAATGTTTAAATCGAAACTTATAGCATTAATAGTACGTACAAAGTTAAACAAAAACACACAACAGCCACAGCAAACCACACGAATATTTTAAAAGATTTAAGGATTAAGCCAAATCACATTGTAAATAAATAGGTGCAGTATTGCGCAGAAAGATTCAGTCGAAGGACCTGTTAAAGCTCTATTTAACATATGTAATTACTCCGAACCACCCAGAACACCCACCCACTGCACAAGAACAACTGTGACCACCGCTTTTGAACTTGAACTAGCAAACTGAAGCCACCACCACACTAGGAAACACCGCACACCTCAAGCGCCACAACACTGTCAACAATTCAGGTCCTGTAACTTTTGGTTTTCTTTTCTTTGGTTCTTTTGTTTAGCTGCCTCCCAAAAGTGGGCTCCATTATCATTACACACCAACCCACATCCTCCTCCCACCCAATGCGATCAATGCAATGCCACGTTTTTTTTTTTCATTATTAAATTACTTAATGCAAGCTTTTGTAACCAAATATTGAAACATATTCCATTTCGTTTGTTAAGTTTCTTTTGCATTTTGCTTGCTTCTTTTAAGCCGATTTCGAAAATTGCAGCAATTACTTAGCTTTTGAACATTATAGCGAAAATACCGAATGCAAAGTAAAGTTACAGCAGACTTTACACCATGGTGAAACTATGCCAGGTGAAACGTGAGAACACCTGGCGTAATTCCACCATTGGTTACCCCAGATAAAACCGTATTTTCATTTCTGTTAATTCTCTACTTTCTTACTCTCTCTCTCTCTCTCTTTCTCTACAAACAAAACGAATCTTTCGGTCTCCTCGATCTCTGATCTTAACTACACACAAAACACCAACAACAACTCTTAACTCTTATTACTCAATGCACCGGACGCTTGATTTACATTTAAACTATCTCTGAAATGCGCACAAATCGAATTTGATTAACCGTTAACTGTCACCCACCGTTAGGCCACCATGTTGAAAAAGAACAAACTCAAAATGAAACGCCGCAACACGGAACCCACCATGCTCGTCGCTGGCTCAGCCACTCCGCAACTGTCGCTGGCCCTGCCGCCCAGCGTGGGTGAGGTCGGCGATGCCGCCGAGGCGGATGGCGGAGCAAACAATACGGATTTCTGAATATGGTACAGCGAGCGTCTGATTTAACGTGCTAATTACAGCGTCCCACCAGCCACAACCAACCCCCCGCTCCCTCTCCAACCACCAGCCACAGTCGCAGTCATAGCCATAGCCAGGTCAAACGAAATCAAAAAGCTCGAATCAAAATTAACTCTTATGCTATATACAAACTAAAAACTAAACGCTAAACAAGATTAATATTGCCAATTCCATTGAATCATTTCCATGTCTGAAATAAGTACGTTAAACTCAAACAGCTCGAACAAAACAAATCAGTGAAACTGTGCGCAACTGTACCACACACAAACACACACACACACACACTCACGGTGTTTTTCCATAACGATATCAAAACACTTCTATTCCACACACTCAGGCAATAGTCTGGCCAAGTTTGTATCAAATTCAAGTTCAATTATGTTCCTTCTCGTTTTTGTTCCTATGTAAACAACCAAAACCAAATTAGTGATACCGTTAAAGAGCGAAAAACGCAAGCAGGAAAACAGAACAGTACAAAATTGTTACACAAAAAAAAAAAAAAAAAACGAAAAAGGAAATTGTTATTACTGAAGGAAAATGTACGAAGAGAAAGAAAGAAAACTACCTGACAAGAACTAAAAACCACCACCAGCTAGGTAATCAACAAATATACTGGGCAATTACCAGATATGTACACCCCCCGGCCAAGTCATGACACAAACGTACAGCAGATGCGGGAAAATTTCTATGAATCCTTTTTTGTCGAAATTATCGACAGAAAAGGCTGAAAATTGCATAGTTTGTCATCTACTAATTGGGACGCAACAATTCGCCGAGTCAAAATTCATTGAGATTGGGATATTTCGGTACGAGAAAATGGAGCATAAGCGCCCGCCCATGCCTAGCATAAGCGGCGCCAAATTTGAAACATTCGGATGGTGCAATTGGTATGAATTTTCTCCGCTGCTGGACGCAAGCAAAAACAAAAATATGAAAACGAATGCATTTTCAAAACGCAAGAAGTGACGTCCACTCGCTGGACGCTTTAGTATTTCACTTGCATTTGTCTAAGAACATTTTTGGAAAGGAGAACAAAATCCGAAAACTACAATTTCAACTTAAAAACGCTTATAAAGAAAACAATTTTTGAAAATTTTATAACTAATTTTACATTACGTCTTATGTACAAGTACACAGCTGGCTTAGGGATGCGTCGACTGCGGAGGTTCCATTCCAGCGGATATTCGCGTTCGCAAGCGGCTCATCCCTAACACACCACAAGCTGTTGTCGGCAGTTGTGGGCGCGAGTGTCCGCTTCCGTGCAAGCGGAAAAGAGTTTGGAACGCACATAACTGCTGCCAACCACACACACACAGACACACCCACACGGACACGCCCACAAACAGACCGTTTTTAACCGCATTATCCACCTACTGTTATGACAACACGGAAATCGCATAACAGTGCCCAAGTCTTTTGGCACCACCCAAAATTCCACACACATTTTGTTCGCGAACCAATACCAATTGAGCTTACTACCACACCTTTTGCGTTCAGCAAATCACCTCGACCAGCTGCAATTAAGGGGCTCAGTGCCAGGGGTTAATCAGCACACACTTCCGATTTCCGTGACTCTCAATGCGAGCGCCACGCCCGGAGCCCAAGCAGGCGGCCATGCAATGGATCGACAAAAATGCGCGTCAAGAGCCAAATTTTAGTTTTCTTATTATTATTATTTAGCTAAATTTGGACACCAACCATCCCATATTGCGTGGCCCCCTGCGCCCGGAGCGCCGCGGCGTGCGTCGCCCGCGAAATATTCAAGCGTGCAAGACGCGTTTTGCACTTGGATCGATTAGCCACTGGCAATTTAAATTGCAGCTCGCAGGAGATTTGAATTATCGCCTCATTTCGTACAAGAAAACACACTCACACACACACCAACAACACAGGAACACACAACGTTCTGTTACCACCTTGTTTATGTTTTTTAAATGTATTTCAAATAAAACAAAAAAACAAAAACCAAAAACTTAGCATAAGTTCAAAAAGGAATTACTATAATATGCTATTCAAAGAAATCCAAAACATAATTACCAACAAACCAAAAAAAATACCAACAACAACTAAAAATACTAATTATAGTACATACATTGATGTAGTGTTAATTGTAAGCGAAACCAAAATTATAAAAACCAAAAAAAACTCAGAACTTTCAAGAGCCAACAACAATTTGTTTCACAAATGCCAGCGAGTCGCTGTCGCAAATTCAGATCCAAAACGCAAGCCCATAAATGTACAAGTAACTATTTTTCCTCTCTGAAACCAAAGTAAATTTCCACCATTTTTGCTCCACATTCAAATAAAGTCAATGCAGGCGCAGCAAGAACGAAAGTCAGAGGCGAGAAGCGCAAGAAAATTGTTAATAACAAAAACAACTGAAAACAGACTACGCATGCAAAAACGGAATTAAATGAACATGTACAATAGCGTCGCTTTAAAGTCTATAAAATGCAAATGCGAAATCCAAACCCAAAATCCGTTTGACATTACGACAGATATTCTTGTGACATAAAACCAGACACGAACGGAAAATAACTGCAAAATAAATGTAACTGACATAACAGAACTGTTCAGTTGGTGTTTTGTTTTGGTTGTGTTTCTAATGATGGAAACCGGAAATGGCATTTTCTGATTGGGTAAGTATTCTTGTTTCGTTGTCTAAATATTTGTTATCCAAAATTATTGTGACTGGTGATGAATAATAACCCCAAGCGCCAAAAATCCGACGGGCCAACCGGCTATACGTTAAAGCCAAATATTCAGGGTGGCAAGGTCATGCTTTGTATTTGGTGGGTCCAATTTGGCGTGGTGTACTATGAGCTGCTACAACTGCAAAGCAAAGCATTGAAGCAAAAACTGCCAGAATTCGAGCGAAGGCGCGACAGGGTAATTTTGCAACATGACAACGCTCGGCCACAGCTGGTCAAAACCTGCCTTGAAAGTTGAAATGGTAAATCCTGCCCACCCACCCTTATCCCTCTTTCGTGATCCTTTTATTTTATTTTTATAACAGGAGCTAAAACCAAAAAGGTTTAACTGTTTAGCAATCGGACATAATATAAACATTGCACCAAGTGTTTTTTTCGTTTTTTTTTGGCATAAACTCAATAAATATGTTGTTCTGTTTTTGAAAATAGCTTTTTTTTATAATACTCTAATTAAATAAAAAATCAAAACGAGAACATTTTTTCAGGGACCGTAACTTTTATAATTTTTTTTTTTTATAAAAATTACAAAATAAGAACTATTTCGAAATTTTTTTTGGAAAAAAATAATTGTAATTTATATTTATACACTTGAAAAGTGTATTATAATTTTGCCCAGAAGTTTGCAACGCATAGAAGAAATCATCTCCGACCACATAAAGTATATATATTCTTGATCAGTGTTCGCAAATTGAACATGAAACTCGACCACGATCTTAATGTTGAGTTGTCTTATATACTGGATGACCACTACTTGATGAGTGGCTGTCGCATTTTGGCCCCCGAAGAATGTTAATACTTTAACATGATATTCAACTCGGCCCACACGTAGTCTTAACCTCATATTTACTTATCTCAGCCTATGTCACAAATATGCCACTGTTTCTAATAGCATTAATATTAATAGCGACACAGACGAGGATCGCTTACATGCAGCAGCCGATCATAAACAAGTCATCTCTAACATTAGATTTAATTACGGTTTGACAAGGGTCGTGTGCTTGAAGAGCACCACCATCCGGTGGCTGCTGATTAAAGATGCATCGTGTGTGACAATATGTATTCTTATCACATACCACTCTTATCACACCACTCTTGCGACCAACGCAGGAAATTTATACACATCTTTGTGTTTTACACACACATTGTTAGATAAGAATATAGTTAAGGAAAATATCTTAATAAATAGAAACTCATTCGCCAGAGTGAGTCAGTACAAATTCAAACTTACAGTCGTGCTCACCTAAAAGTGTAACCCTCTACATTTTTTTTTTTTTTTTTGAACATTCTCAGGGGGCCTAAAATGCGACAGCCACTCAACCAGTAGTGGTCTTCCAGTATATGTCTTCCAACTCAACATTAGGATCGTGGTCGAGTCCCATGTTCAATTTGCGAACAAATAGGGACGAGCATTTTATCGTGAATATACAACTATTTGACTGAAACAATCAAATTAAATCCAAAGGCAAATATTTTTTAGCGTTCAGTACTTCATTCTCTATTGAATTAACAAAAAAAATGTTTTTCAAATAAACGTAGTCTTCTTAAGAATTGCTAACAAAAAAAAAAATGGAATAAGTTAAAGAGTTGTATGCAATTTTCTTAAAAACCCATCAAATTATGGCAATAACATTGAAGGCCGCACCAAAAAAACATTTTAACGTACTGCAGACCAGCGGGTTGTTCAAGAAACTTCAAATTCACTCTGTTCAGCTTTGAAAATTGATTTAAAATTGCAAATAAATGAAAGTGTTGATACGGTACGGACAGTTGTACATAAAGCTGAACATCTAAGTATAATAAATTAAAAAACGAGAGAGGCAAAGCTAACTTCGTCTGTACCGAAATTTTGAAACACTTGAAATAGCTTGTCACAACGACTTCGACCAAACTTCGCAAATCAGCTTCAAAACAGGACATATTACCCATGACCGTGTTTGAGAGCGATAATATTGAGAACAAACCAGTTTTTCTTACTAAAACCCATTTTTCGAACGAACATTTGTATGGCAGCTACAAGAAGTAGTCATCCGATCCGGTCGGTTCCGACATATTAGCAGCGTGCAGTATAAAGAAGACTCTGTGCAAAGTTTCAGCTCGATAGCTCCAAAACTGAGGGACTAGTTCGCGTAGAAACAGACAGACGGACGGACGGACAGACGGACGGACAAAGCTTAATCGACTCAGCTCGTCATGCTGATCAAGAATATATATACTTTATGTGGTCGGAGATGATTCCTTCTATGCGTTACAAACTTCTGGGCAAAATTATAATACACTTTTCAAGTGTATAAAAACGCACCACTTTATGCCCACATTATGATTCTCGTCAAGTGTTTGCTCGAAATTATATGACTTGGCGTGTCCCATAATATCAGATGGCTCGCTACACCACAACATCTTTCTCACGGCTATGATGACGGGACGAAAAGTGTTCTTCTTATCGAATATCATGGAAATAATTGGAAAAACCATCATTTCCATACAAGTTGAAGCGATTCTTAACTGAAAACTCCACGGTATGCCATTCCTTCTTTCGAGTCATATAATTTCGAGCAAAAACTTGACGAGGATCTTTACGTTGGGTATGAAGTGGTGGGTTTTTTTTAATTTTAATCTTCTTAGATGTTCAGCTTTACGTACAACTTTCCGTATCGTGTCGACACTTTCATTTAATTGTAATTTTGAATGCATTTTCGAAGTTGAACAGTGTAAATTTAAGGCTTTTTGAAAATGTCGCTGCTCTGCAAACTGCAGTACGTTAAAATGTTTTTTTTGTGCGGCTTTCAATGTTATTCCCATAATTTGATGGGTTTTTAAGAAAATTGCATACATTTCTTTAACTTATTCCAATTTTGTTCAGCAAGTTGCTTGTACGTAAGGATTCACTTCTTAAAAACCATTATTTTGCCTTTTTCTTCATCAGTTGAGCGGAGTTTTACTCAGAATGATGAAATCACGTTTGTCCCTATTCAAGTGCATGATAAAAATATGCCATTTTTGCAGAGTTCGTTGAAATAAGTTGTTTAACAGAAGACTACGTTTATTTGAAAATTTTTTTTTAATTCAATAGAGAATTAAGTACTGAATGCTAAAAAAAAATTTGCCTTTGGATTTAATTTGATTGTTTCAGTCAAATAGTTGTATATTCACGATAAAATGCTTGTCCCTATTCAAGTGCATGGCAGTGTATGTGATCTATGGGTCACTATGTATGTATATATTATATGTCTAGACGGACCTGGAAGCATTCCAAAGGTACTTATTTCGCGTTTATTTCTCACGTAAGAAAGACTGAGAAAATCTATGCGCCTGCTTAGTTTTTATTATGAATACCGAAATACTTAGGTCTTGTTGTAGTAACCTTTGGGTGACTTTTTTCAAATAGTCATTATCGACGCTGATAGTCCAGTGGTACTGGCGAAAATTGGCGAAAACCACCTAAGTAAAACCACCAAAACACAAGTGAATAAAAGGGTATGAGCTTTTATCAAATATTTTTAAAGGAAATGCAAAATTGCGGGCGGTAAATACTAAGATTTAAAAATAGAGGGACTCTAACTTCGGCTCGACCGAAGTTTATATACCCAACTTTCAAAAATTGTGTTGAAACCGATAATGTTTATAACTGAAAAGTATAAAGACGCTATCATTAAAAACAAAACAGTTTTTCTAACTAAAACTACTTTTTAGACGGATCGTTCCTATGGCAGCTTTATGCTGCTATGCTATATCCGATTTGGGTCAAACTTGACAGAGTTAGTTGCTAGCATAAAATATTGATTAGTAACAAGATTGAGAGCGATAGCATTGAAAACAACAAAGTTTTTCTTACTAAGACTTTTTTTCAGCAGCTATACTATCAGATTTACTGTCCGATTTTCATAAAACTTGGTGGAATTGTGTGAAAGCATAGAAAACTTTTAAATACGAGGTTTGGAGACATTTGCTTGGAAAACAAAAAAGTTTTTCTTACTAAAACTAGTTTTTCGACCGATCGTTCCTCCGCTTTAGTCATCCGATTTGGATCAAACTTGACAGAATTGTGTGGTAGTATATAATATTGATCAGTAAAAAGTTTGGGAGCGATAACATTGAAAACAAAAAGGTTTTTCTCACTAAAACTACTTTTTCAACCGATCTTTCCTATGGCAGCTATATGCTACAGTCATCCGATCTGGCCGGTTCCGACAGCAGCGTATTTGTACCAAAAGACTTCGTGCAAAGTTTGGTCAATATAGCTTTAAAACTGTCGGAGGAGATGGCCTAGAAACAGTCGGACAGACGGACATGGCTACATATGTATACATGGATATACATATATACTTTATGTGGTCGGAGATGCTTCCTTCTAGTCGTTACAAACATCCGCACAATTTTAATATACCCTCTTCAAGGGTATAAAAATAAGCATTCTGAATGGCTTGATAAAAACATAGTAACTGACATCAAAGTAAATTGTGGATCTATGAATTGGGGTGGTCGTCCAAAAGTGGACTATGAGAGTGCTAGCTCCCAACAAAAACGAAAGTTGGCGACAGAACTTTTGGAGGTTAATAATAACTCGTTTGCTTGTACATGCTGCTAAAGTTTCAGCTAAAAAATCAGCAGGTAAAGACATGGCTGCTGTTTTGAAAGCTGCTGAATCAAGCGAGGATATTAGTTTAATGAAAACAGACACTGAGACTTAAATACTTCGGATCCATTGCTGTCTAGTATCTATTTAAAAGAACGACAAAATACAAATGAAAAAAAATCAAACCAAATGAAGTTTTCCCTCTGCTACAGTCACCACGTTTTGAATTTTTTTTAACAAATACTAATACGACGACAACGACGAAAATGATAAAGATGACTTAGAGGATAACGAAGATCTTAAAGTCATTGCTTCAGACGAACAATATGTTAAAATAGAGAGAAAATTAAGTTCTCAAGTAGCCCAACTAAGCTGTTTAAACATAAGTTAATTTAAATAATTCAATAATTGTTTTTATTTTGAGAACACAACATCAACCTAAAATTTGTTTGAAATTAAACAAAAACCGAAATTCTTCTTTAATATTAATAATTTATGTGCAAATACTTTACTTCCTATCTTTTAATTTGAAGTTGATGCCATAAAATCGAGAAAAAATTCCAAGGTGCATTGCTTAAATATTGCTAAAGATAGACACCCTGACCGATATCGAAAATCATTTCGGTTTTAATCCCTGTTTTTTAACGTTAAATGTTTCACTTAAACAATCTTTCAATTTTTAAAGAAGAATACCTAGAAACGACTCCTCACACAAAGAATTTTGTACGGCGGCAACATAGAAAATTTTTCTAACTTTCAGGCTTTAATTAATCACAATTGGGTATAATTTATTAATAAACAAACTAAAGGCCCTTAGGTAGTATATTTGGAAAAATTTCGAAAAAAAACCCGACTTAATTATTGTCTGAGGAATTTTTTGTCATGATATAAAGATTTATTCATTAAAACAACCTCTGAGACAATAAAAAGAACCAATTGTTACAATCATATTGTTATTAAAGCATTGAAGTCAAACTTTGCCAAAATTGAGGTTATCTCATAAAATTTAAAATTTTGTAAAGAATGCGCAAAAGTGCACATTGGGGCGAAGAGAAACGAAAGTGGAATTGATGATTCTACAAGGTAAAAGAAGTCGTAGACTAATCAAATCTGAACCAAATTTGGTAGGGCCTTACAAAGTTAAATTTTCTTCACATTTTTTTTGTGATATGCGGATACCCCCAAACACGTGAAATTTCTAAATACATATGTAATTTATTGGTTATGCTGGTAGATTACAATTAGTTCGAGCTAACTGCGCTTTAAGGGGCTGGCTCTAATAATGAATAATTATATATACATATCACGTAAACGACTTAAATACGTCTCTCTAATTGATTTCTACATATATCTCGTTGGCTGTCGTGCCTCCACCTCCAGCATTAGAGCGAATATTAGATGCCCGATTAAAATTATTACGCAGACGATGAGAAACACATAGAGAATAACAAACTCCTGGCTCGAAGTTGTAGCAAATGCCAACTATTTGTTCTGCTCTGAGTCGGAAGAGGCGCCCGACACAATTGGCGGTGTTGAGCGGCCATCAAACGATTGGCTATGGTGCTGATTCACTAATCGCTGTCGCTCCAAGTACATGGACACCTTAATGTTGCGCACCTGATGATTGTTGATGACCTTGAGCAGTGCAATGACAGCAATGCCCACTGAAATGGCGAATGATCCCCAGGCGCCAAACTGCATAGAAATAAAAAAATGTCATAAAATTAACTTAATTTGATAAAGTTACTAGTCAAAGGCATTAGCACTTACCTGAGTGGTGCCCATTTCAATATAGAAACCGGAAGTATTAATTTTTTCGGTGTCACCGCGTATTATATTTTGGCCTGCCGATGTCTCGCAGGAAGGAAAGCGTTCGGTCATCCCATCGCACCAGACAATAAAGCCCAAAGTGATGAATATTGCGGACAAAATGGACATGGCTAACATCCAAATACCAAGAACCACATCAATAAACAGAGCCAGAAACGAAGGCTCTTCCTTCATGCGAGCGTACCTACAACAACAATATAATTAGACCCTTATGGTAAGAGTGTCTGTTATGGGATTATACCGATATATCTGCACCACTGAAACGATGAGCAGGAAAAATCCAGTGATCAATGGGAAATTGCAGTAGTCATTTGAAGCCCAGTGAACATCAAACATGCCATCCTCCTCACGCCATTTGCCAGTTGTGAAGAGCAGACAGTGCCCACTGTGAATTATAGACCATGAAATATGTAATAAATAAAAAATCAAGGCGTAAAAACGCATATATGGTGCTGCGCTTTCAGAAGCTGAATGAATCTTTATTTGATATTTTGTCTTTGTGCCTTATTATGGATTTTTGGTTTAGAGTCGTGCATTGTATCATACAATCTTACGGGCTGACAAATCTGTCCCTCCCATTTAGGAGTGCGATATCTTAATCTATTCTTGGGTGCCCCGCACTTGTGTTCAAACGCAAGTAGATAGTTGTGACCTCTGCACTTGTGCTTAAACGGAAGCAGATCAGCTGCTCTGTTTAAATAGCTTTGAACACCGGTTATTAACATTGAAAAGTTGCCATTTTAGACCAACCCTCAAAAAGGCAAAAAAAGTGTTTAAATCGCTTTGCAAAAGTTGTCAAATTCATGAATCTATAGTACATTTTTCGTCAGGCATAATGCATATTTGCACGGGTGAAGGTTTTTGTTCGAACCTTGGTGCTCAAGTTTTACGCAAATTTTATAGAAATTCAGGCCCGCGGTGTCAGAATGAAATTAGACCGCGCGGCGTTAATTTATTTTACCGCACTGTCTACCTTCGATTTGTGATCGCAGGCTAAATTCATTTTGCAGAGTGAAGTTAGAACGCCGTCCGCGGCCTTAATTCACGCGGTCTTGTTTCCAACACCCCTGAGACATCATCCGATAGTACTGATAAGACAGTGAAATTGCATTAAGTTGTTTTCATTATTAAGTTGTTAAAATCCTAAGAATGTATGTTTAGTGCCATCAAAGCCTCTAATGATGTCTTTTATTTGAAACATTTTGGGAAGCATCAAAATCGCGGAGATAACTTTCGTCACCTTTTGAACGTGAAATCAAGGTTCTAAAAACTATCCATATTCAATGATTCAGTCCCACCTGAATTGCCTCATGTAAGTCTTTTACCGATTTGCTTAAATTAAAATTTTTACACACTTGAAAACTTTTCAATGAAAAAAGTATTATAATTATGCCCACAAGTTACGTATAGAAGGAAACATCTTCGACCACATAAAGTAATAGTCCATTGAGCATTGTCCGTACTACTAGTCCCTCAGTTTGAAGCTATCGAGTTGAAATTTTACACCGAGCCTTCTTTTGACTGCACGCTGCTAATATATCGGAACTGACGGATCGGAAGACTACTTCTTGCAGCTACCATAGGAACGATCGTTCGGAAAATGAGTTTTTGGTTTTAATGTTAGCTCTCTTCAACTCGGTCATTATAAATATTAACCAGAGAATCAAGTCAGAACCGTAAAACTCATTTTTTTCCGGTGAAAGCAAGTCTCAAATTCATCAAATCCATGTTTGAATTCTATCAGAAACATTTTTTATTTCATCGAAAACAGTTTTCGAAACTTTAAATGCAATTATCTCAGAACCACTTTTTTTTTTCACAAAGTGGTTGCCCAAAAAATTAATGATTTTCCTATTGTCGGCGTTTATAATTTTTATCTGTGACCTGTAATTGATTCTTTCTTTTGTAGTTATTAGTGTCACTTTAGCTTGCTTTAGAAAAAAAGTGTAATTTTGTTTATTTGTTTGATTGGCGCCCCTTGGAGTCCACAAAGGCATTTTCGTCTTTTTACTTTATTTCCGTAAAGGAAAAAGCGCATTGCTAAAGTTATTGTATGTATAAAGCCTTAAAGAAAGACAGTGTCAAAATTGGTTTCGAAATTCCGTTCTGGGATTTTCCTAAAGTGAGCCACGTTCAGGTCGGCCAAGAAGTTGTGAGACCAAATCAAGCATTAATCGATGATCGTCAGTAACTGACGTGATGGAATTCATAACAACCGATCAACTTTTGTGTATGTCTTAAAGCAATGTTCGATCCATTTTTAAAGCGAAACATAACTGGAGATGAAAAATGGATGTTTACAATAAGTTATCGAAAACGATTGTGCTGGTGAACCAGCTCAAACCACTCAAAATCCACCAAAAAGTTATGCTGTCTGTTTGGTGGGATTGGAGGGTGTGGTATATTGAGCTGCTTCCAAGGAACCAAACGATTAATTCGGATGTTTACTGTCAACAACTGGACAGTTTGAATGCAGCCACAACGAAAACGGCCAGAATTGATCAATCGTAAGGTGTCATTTTCCATCATGACAACGCCAGACCACACACATCTTTGATGACCCGGCAAAAACTGGGACAGCTTGGCTGGGAAGTTTTGATGCATCCACCATATAGCTCTGACCTTGCACCATCAGACTACCATTTATTTCGATCTTTGCGAACTCCTTAAATGGTAAAACTTTCGGCAATGATGAGGTTATAAAATCGCACTTGGTTCAGTTTTTGCAGATAAAGGCCAGAAGTTCTATGAGCGTGGAATACAAAATTTCGGAAGATGGCAAAGTTTCGAACAAATAATTATATATTTGATTAAAGTTCATTCTAAGTTTGATTAAAAATGCATTTACTTTCTTTTGAAAAATCCGCAATTACTTTTGGGACCCAATACTAATACCCACCATTCTGGTGTGAACGGGAATTTTTGATCTTTCAAAGCATTTACAAGCATTTTACTTTTGATTAATTTTAAAATTTGGGAAAAATAAAATTTGTTTTTTCTTTATTTGAGCCCATTGCATTAACAGCACACAGCCCAGCTGAATAGGGAAAAAACGCAAAAGAAAAGAAAATTTTTTATCATAACGGCTGTAGCGCTCAGAAAATGGTGTGGACTAAGCTGTTTTGCTAAGAGCGCGAAAAGTGAGTGAGAGAGCGAACGACTCACACAAATTAGTTATGTGCTGTGTGCGTATATGTGTATATAAATAGGGAATAGCCTTATCCAATTAAATTAATTCTATGGCACATACTAAACACATCGATAGCTTTAAAACGAGAGCGTAAGTTAAAGTCGGCTCTAACCGACTTCGATATACCCGTTACTCAAGAAAAAACATGTTTAACAGTGTTTCCGCGTACCTTAGTGTGACCATCCAAAAAGTATGCAACACTTTTTTAGGGTGGTAGCGGGGGGGCTTGGTTCACTTTTTTGCTTATAACTTGAGAACCGCTCATCCGATCTTTATCATTCCTTCGGCAAATCGATTCATTTTGCTAATTACTAACTATCTCTAGAAGGTACGAATCCTCTATCTTTAAAACTGTAGGAGATATAACTTTTTTCCAAATTGCGGGGGCGGGAGGGGGCGTGGCCAAAATTTGAAACAAACTTGATCTGCGTGCAGATAAAAGAAGCATTTGTCCCATACATGTCAAACCTCAATCTCTTACCATCTCTGAGATCTAGGTGTTCATACAGACAGACGGACGGCGGACGGACGACGGACGGACGGACGGACAGACGGACAAGGCTAAATCGACTCGGCTGTTGATGCTGATCAAGAATATATATACTTTATATGGTCGGAAATGATTCTTTCTGCCTGTTACATACATTTGCACGATTTAGTATACCCTTTTACTCTACGAGTAACGGGTAAGTTGACCGTCTTACAAAAAAAAGGAGTTGGAATTTCACAAAGCTAGCAGTCACAAAATATACATACATATGTAGCAAAAGAAAAGATAATGTTTTGGACTAAGCTGTTTTGCTAAGAGCGCGAGAGAGAGTGAGCATGATAGGGACCACACTCCCACAAATTAGGTATGTGTATTACAAATATGCCATGGCTCTTTGAGACAGATGACAACTGCTACATGTATTGTATGTGTAGAGCGGTGAAAGAAGGAAAGGAGGGTGGGGAAAGAGTGGTGAGCGGGTGGGGAAAGAATGGTGAGCGGGTGGGGAAAAATCGGGAAGGCCAATTTTAATTGAATTATAATTGAATAGTGCTGATGCTGTTCTGAAATGCACATTCTTCATATAATATTGCTAGACCCGAAATTCACTAAGTGGTCGTGCGGGAGAGGTACGTTTTCAGCATCCACTTGATTGGCAGGGACTAAGATATATTATATTACCGGAATTTTCGAGTGCCTAGAATATTTCGTTGGACGGGAAACAACAGAATTTCTTAAAATCCTGGTCTCGGACAAAGTCGCGGCATGTTCAGCTAGTGACTTATATGTATATTCAGATATGGGCATTTCCGAAAAAAGGTCTACCACGAGTAGAGTAGTTGAGTAGTTGGGCGACCGCAATCAAAAAAAATATTGAAAATATAGGCCACATATTTACCTTTAAGAATATGTTAACAAAATTCTAATATGACAACCCACAGTAACCATATCAGCACAAATGTTCACCTACTTTGAACATAAATTTGAATACTCAAAAAAAAAATGGATTTTCAAATGTCCGTAAATCAGCAAAGGTGCTTTCCGCCTATTTACTAGACCATTGGGCTTTTAAGTTATTTAGATGCTTCAATTTCACCAAAAAAAAAAATTCTATGATTTTAATTGCAATCAACTTAATGTTTAAACATAACTTTTTCTGTACCTTAAGCTTGAAAAGAATTGGGTGTTGATACAACAACATTAACGACATATTGCGTTTAGAATTCTGTAACGGACGAGCAAAATGAAACCTTGAATTAATAATGTAAAATTTTGGTAGACTTCAACGAAGCGATAGCATCTTGCTTAGGGTTTCCGTCAAATCTGTTTGGTTATACTCTAAAATTCCTAAAAATACAGAAAATGTATGTTGATCTTAAAAACAATTCCCATTTGTGTAATGTACGAACGGCACCTACATCAACCATTATTTCTTTGCGCTATGTACCGCTATGTTTAGTATGTTTAGATATATAAGCAAAACTATGAGTACGATTGTAACGTACGTAACGCTGGAAATGACCATAAAAACTTTCATTAATTTTAAAAGAACACATTTCCCGATCTTGATAAAAAAGATTGACAATTCCAGTCGATCAGCAAAAAACGCATCGGGAAAAGAAAACTATTGGTTCCAGGTGGATTATTGAATTGTTGTAGCCCATTATTCGGGTGTCAATTAACAAACAATTCGAAATGTGCTCGGTCATTAATTTATCTTCTTTGTAACTAGTTTTTTAGTTTGAGTAACGATAAGTTTGGTGAAGAAATTGTTAATTAAATATTATTTTAAGGACCTCTAAATTTTACATGTTTATTAAAAATTCGTGGAAAGAAATTGGGAAGAGATTTTGCAATTCTATTTGGTTGTACAATTCATTATAAAAAATACAAAATTATTGTTTAAAAAGTTCTCGGGATCCAAAGAAGGCTCTTCCAAAAAAAGATCAGTCGATGGTACCCACGTTTCCGGGAGTTACAATTATCAGAAAGCAAAACGGAAGATAGAAAGTTGGTAAGTATGAATTGACCTGCACGAGTAAATAAAAATGTAACATCTTTCACATCGCCGAGTATGAGTAAATATTATCCGATTACCTAGCTGTCAAATGGGCATCGTAGGCATCGTTGTATCGTAGGCATCGTAATCGTTATAATCAAAAATAATCATTTAATTTCTGAAATCTGTTAAATTCTGAGCAAAACTTAATATTTTAAGTAAAACTAAGTCGGGCGAATATCCCCTAATCGGGACACGAAACCATTCGTCGCCAACAACACAATCTACGCTAAGGACACTCAGTGGTGCATTTCTTTGGCAATCATTCGATGTGAACTGCCAAGTGTGTTTACCGCCCAGGGGCTATGTTTGGGGACCACTGAAATATACATACTTTGGTTTGTACTATGTGTGAGTGCCTACATGCGCGGCTATCGCTATGCGCAAGTCAACAACGATTGCAACTTCTTCGTCATAGTCGAAAATAATAATTTTATCCCTAAATTTATTTTTTTCCAATCAAACATAGTAAGCTGGTGATTATACTCGTACGATACAGATAAAAAATATAATCATTTTACTCACAGAACGATTATTTTTACTCGTAATCGTACGATTCCGGAATCAATCGTGCTGGTCTCTTGTATGAATGCCTTTATCGTCCGTAACAGAATTGTGAAAATAAAATTGAATTTGAATTGAAAAAATGGCGGCATTTTAAAAACGAAAAAACAAAAATAAAAATTGTAAAAACTTTTTTTCTCAAAGATAGAGGTAGGGACGATAGCCACGTTAATTCTGCGTCCATAAAGCCCTTCATAATCAAAATCGGTGGGCACCATTTTGAAAAACGCGTTCAAAGTGTGAAGTAATGTGAAAATTATTTGTATTTGTGAAGACATTGGTCGACAGAAAAGGCTATATCTTCTAAAGTATTTCGAATTTTGAAAAATCCTTTTGGAATACTATTTTTGAGATGGACTTAATCATCTTATGAATACAAGCTTGGCATATTTTTATGGCAAAAACACGCTACAAAATTTATAGTTTATTTACACATCAGGGAATTAAACCGGAACCGGAACCGTATACCAAAAATAAACGATTAAAACTCAAAACCTGTAATCGAACCGTTCTCGGTGTCCGAGAACCGATATTTTTAGGACCGAAAAGAACCTAAACATTGTACCGGTTCAGTATGGTATGAGATTTTTACTTTACTTCTCGTTACTTCTCATTACTTTACAACTGCGTAAAGGCCTTAAGTGAAAAAGTGATTTTTGTTCTTGTGTGAAAACGCATTCTGGACAAAACTGCAATGTAAATGTATGTATGTATGGCATGTTGCGTGGTATGTGTGTTAAATGCCTTTTGGGCTGCTTACCAAAACTGATCGAGATTTATAAACAGCGGCACCACAATACACAGTGATAAAATAAACAGAATAACATGTCCAGCGACTTGGCTGAGCAGCAACAAATTTTCCAAGCCCATTGTTTAGAATAATGTAGAAAAAAAAATAGCTAAAACTTTACAGTATGCGTCGCAAAGGGTGTCTGCGTATGACCTGCCCAGCGACACAAGCAACCACTTTTAACTTGATTTAAGACTCAAAATATTAGCTTGTTGTGATTAATCACTTGATGTAACGATATGTCTTTTCGTTTTAGACGAAATTTGCAATATTTCAATGAGTTCAATAGACTTCTAAATATTTGTGTTTGCGATAGTGTGACCAGATGTACAAGACTCCAAAATGTTGGTCGTTATTGTCATCGATAGTAAATCGATAGAGATGAGCCTTGCTGACACAGCTTTACGGTGACTTCTACGGTGAAATATCAGTAACGCTCACCTCTATCTCTTAAAAAGGTGTAAAATTTGTTTACATTAAAAAAAGGTAAATTAATAATTTAATCTAAAGTAATTTTTAATTGCAGCCCCTGAGTGGGTATAGAAGTTTGGCTTGCAAGCCAGTATTAGGCACACGGGGCCTTGCCGTATCCATGGCAGTGATAGCAGTGTGCAGCAATGTGAACAAAGAGCAATTATAAAGATAGTGGAGTGGGTGTGTGTGGGGTGGGGACGAACAGAGAAGAATTGGAATAACTGCAGTAAAAGCACTCATTGCTCTGCTCTGCTTTCTCTCTACATTTACCCGCAGGGCGATGAGACTGCAATAAACGTAATTGTGAAACGGAAAGGTGAAGATCGCCAGGGTGGATGGGAAATTGATTGAACAACTATTTCTATTTTGTTCTCTTCTCGCCCTCCGCTCACAGAGCAACGACGGAGCACCCCCCACAGCTGCAGTTCGATGTTGTGCCTATGAGCTAGCAGTCAAACAACAAGCGGCAGCCAAGGGACTAGGAGGAAAGCCAATGTCTGGATCTGGACGCGACGACCAACAGTAACAAAGAGCCGAAGCAGGTGAGGTAGTGAAGAGCGGAGCAGACTGACACAGGGCAGGTTAAGCGAGTGAGCTCACTGTCTAGGTAAGACTCCTCGGCCACGTCACGCCATGTTACCAGACTCACATCCCGCCTTGTCTTCCAGCACAATTCGCGAAAGGCACATTGGTTCGGAGATACGCTTGGCTGGCGTTTTGTTTGGCTTGCTAGGAAAGTGATTTCCTTCTTATGTTAATCGAACCTATAGATCATCAACGTGCACTGCCATTAACTAATTAGTGTATAAATATACATAGGTCTATATATATACGAGAATATATAGTAATATCTTAATTAGTAGCCTTAAACTTAACAAGCAGCAGCAGCAGCAGCAGCTGAAAATGTCCAACTGCAACAACTACCAGCAACAGCCGCACCATTCCAGCAATAGCAATGGCGGCGAGTACCAGCACCAGCAGATGGTGCATCCGCAGCGATACATGAACGGGCACGGCATGAAGAGCGTGGCCGTTCCGGACATGTGTCTGTTTTGCTTCGAGGTGCTCGACTGTGAGCTGAACAACATCGATGGTCCCGCGGTGCCCATGTTCAGCAACGATGCCTACCCGTTGTTCGTCACCTGGAAGATTGGACGCGACAAGCGACTGCGTGGTTGCATCGGCACCTTCAGTGCCATGGAACTGCACAATGGGCTGCGTGAGTATGCCCTGACCAGCGCCTTTAAGGACTCTCGCTTTGCCCCGATCTCGCGCGATGAGCTGCCCCGATTGACCGTGTCCGTTTCCATACTGCAGAACTTTGAGGAGGCGCAGGGCCACTTGGACTGGCAGTTGGGAATTCATGGCATACGCATAGAGTTTCTTACTGAGCGCGGCTGCAAGCGCACGGCCACCTACCTGCCGCAGGTAGCCACCGAGCAGGGCTGGGATCAGCTGCAGACCATTGACTCGCTGCTGCGCAAGGGCGGCTATCGAGCGGCCATAACCCAGGAGTTGCGCAAGTCCATCAAGCTAACCCGCTACCGCTCGCAGGAGATCCAGATGCACTACAAGGAGTACCGCGAGCATCTGGAGCGTCGTGGTGTTCAGTTTGGCAAGGTGCAGTGCTAACAATTAGACAAGGCAGAGGCGCGGCAATGATCTTGGCTCAGGGCAGGTGTGGTTATCATAGTGATCCTGCTCCTGCTGGCCTTTGAGTTGAGCCAGGGCATTGGATTAATTTCCCGCATGTTGCCCTATCCCTGAGCAGCTAATAGTCTGGGCGTCTTGCTTTGCTTGATAGGAGTTTAAAAGAGTTTTTAGTTTCCGTGTCCGAAATTAGCCCCAAAAACCTTTTTTTTTCACACACAAATTTTAAAAAATTCGACGATGCTGTCACCAAATGTGTCGCCGATTTCAACGCAATTTGATTACATTTACAATTAATGCTTGATTTACTTAACTGCCGCCCATCTCCAGCTGGGGCGGCGAATTCATAAGCAATTTCTCAATGTAAACACGAACAATTCATTTTCGTTTTCCGCATGTGTACGTCTTAGGTTAAAACTCTCGGAATTATTTTTCGGTTTAATTATTGCGGCTCCTTGCTGGTTTCTACTTTAAATCAAAACCTAAAAAACTAAAAAAATATACAAAATATATATTACCGAATCAATACAATACATAAAAATACTTATATAATGTAATTCATGTAAAACGTTCAGCAATTATATTAATAGTTTTAACAATTCAAACAAATTACATTACTAATTAAAATTCTATGCGCAATAAATAATCGCCGACTCTTCCAGAGTCGTGCCAGACAATTCGAAACAATGAGCATTGGTCTAATTTAAAAGAATCCATTCAACTGCAGATGCCGGAAGAAAGAGCTATTTGCCAATTTTGTAAGTCTTGGGTGTAGTTTTTTTGTGGCGATAAATGATAAAGGTAGGTATAATTACTCGAGTTGTTTCTCAGATTTTGGTACATTTCTGGGATTTAGGTTGTGAGATAACTTAACAAATCCCTGTAGTTAAGCTAAATGGGTTAATTTCTAGTTTTACTTCAGTCGTAACACTTCACACACAACAAACTGGTACCCACCCTAAGGCGCCAGCCGCATCTAAGAGGGATCGATCTATGGATGAACAGCAACCGCTTTTATCCAAAAAACCAAAGACTCACGGAGCCCCTCTCCGAGTTACCTTCGCAAAAAGATCGTGGGTGTCCTGGACGAGGCACATCCGTTTGGTGCGATTCCAATACACCACTGAAAGTGGATTGAGGCGGCAACAAGCCGTGTCACCTTAGACGTGCTTCTTGAAAACCCTGGGACACCTCCATGCTGCCGCAGCGCAGGGTGGTTTCAGGGTAACATCAGGATAGTGGCATGTGAGGACGACACATCAGTGGAGCTATACAGGGTCGCCATCAGCAAGATCGGCGAGGTCTACCCTGGAGCAAAGCTGAAAGTTGTCGACGCCAAGGATATTCCATCATGTCCGAGGGCCCGTGCCTGGTTACCCGTACACCCAGCGGAACCGGAGAAAATACTCACGCTGATGAGAATGCTGAACCCTGACGCTCCTACCAGCAATTAAAAGGTGGTCAGAGTGGAACGCTCTACCAGGGCTACCACTCTGGTCACCTTTCAAATAGACCAAGAATCCGTGGAATACCTAACCAGCTGCGAAGGAGACCTAAACTATGGGTTCTAGAGGGTGTATATGAAGGTCTGTAAGACTGAAGCTCTAGAAGAAGCTCAAAGTGGAGAGGACATGTATGCAGAGCGTACCCCTCAACAGGAGGAGCGCTGTGGAAACATGTCCACTGAAGATATGGATTCGGAGCGTACCCCTCAACAAGATGAGCGCTGTGGATACATATCTTCCAGGGTCCGACTATGGACCAACCTTTGGGCGCCTTTATTCAGAGCAGGAACTACTCCAAGAGATCCAAGAGGACTCTGACGACGACACGATGACAGTGGAGAGCATACTACGCAATGGTGAAGGTTCTCCAAATAAACCTTCACCATTGTAAAGCAGCAACCGCTGACCTTCTACTACGCCTAACCCCAGCCGAAGTAGATATTGTATTTGTCCAAGGCTTAAGGACACCAAAATATAACCTTTTCTACAACAAGGGTAAGGGTAAAATCCGTACATGCATTTTAACAAAAAAGCATCTTAATACACTTTTAATTCCCCAGTTTAGCGATGGCGACATCACCACGGTCAGTCTGCAGAACCATCAGACTGACCTCCTTCTATCTGGCTCATATCTCCGAGAGCCCTCCACCATCAAAAACCTTCCGAGACCTGATAGGAAGCAGTAAACGCACCCACACAAGCATCATTTTGGGAGGCGATGCAAATGCACACCACACACTATGGGGCAGCACAGACATCAACGAGCGAGGTGAGACACTGTATAATTTAAACAAACATTTTAATTTTTTTGACACTCTTTAACCGCAGTTTTCCACGATTTTTAATAGCTTTTTCAGGATTTTACCATTGTGGGATGCAGAGATATAGCGATTGTTTTTTTTTTTGTTGAAGTCGCTTATTGCTAAATATTTGATGGGTTCACAAATAAATAAAAACTTCCAAAAAATTTTATTATGTTTCCTTTACTTTGTGATAAAAATATTTGCGATGGTTGAACTGGTGGAAAAAACGCCGAAACTTCAGAAAAATAAATTAAATCGCGATTTCTAAAAAAACGGCCATTTTGAGATTTTTCAAAAAAATTAGGAGTAATCTTCTTAGTTCTCTAATAAAGGTTTCATGATGGGACAGCCATAACTTTCCGCGAAACTCACTTCCAAAGAATCAAATTTTACTGAAATCATAGTAGGCTATAATCAATAGTATTATAAAAGTATTATAGTATTCAGCATTTTTATTGGGCATATTCTTTCTTTTTGGAAACACATCGAAGTCATCAGCGTAGGAATATTTCTTAAACATGAGAAGGTCATTGTCGATGGGAATGACGCTGTTTTATTTGTGAGTACCTGGTACCGTTTTGGCATGGTTGAAGCGGACAGTCAACTACTCTGCCACTTTTATTATTTCAGTTTTCTCCATATTCTTTTTTGCTTAATCGAATAACGCCTCTGGAGCTGTGTTTACGGCTTGTAGACTAGCCCGTGTCTTTTTGATGTTCCTCCAATGCCGTCACAAGTGCCAAGTGGAGATTCGCAAAATTATACTGGTTTGTGAAATGTTGAGCGGGAGCCTTTTATGTACTGCACAATTTTCTTTTGAAAACAATAAAATGCAGTTGTATTATGCTGCAAATCATCCGATAATATTACAATGGACCCATGACGTAACGCTGTTTGTTTCCTGCAGTAGTACAACACAGTAAGCAGAGTGCATTGGTTGTTGTTCCAGTGGAAAGACTGTATCGCGTTTTGGGCGAATAATTCTTAGCAAAGTCGCATTGTACTATAAACTCGCCTTCATTCAGATTTTTTTTTGCAATTTTCCATCAATTCTGACTGGTTTTGGGCTATAAAAGAATGAGTTTTGAGTTTGATGATTCTTTCGGTTAGCTCATCAATAAATTCTTCGGTCGATATCACATGGACTTTCATTTTCGCTCAGTCAGTTTCCGCCCAATTATAGAATTCAATTTGATCAACTTCGTTTTCATCCGCAAGTTGTCCGCAAGCATTCATTAAGATAACAGATGGGGCTAGGATTAACGCAAATTGTCAAGTTTATAAAATCCTTTGCTTTTGATAAATGATAACACAGTGCTACAAATTACCAAAAATTGTAATAACCTGGGTATTGGCATAGCGTACGTTGTAGAGCAGGTCGCGTATAGCACTTCCTCATACTTGGTTTTCCTCGGGGACCACCAAAATCTGAAGTTATGGCCCAAAAACCGTTTATTGATCTTTTTGCTTACTTAAATTGAAATAACTCGCGAATGGACCATCTAATTTTATATAACTTTGCCAATTCTGATAGCGACGAGAAGAGTCTAATATATTATATTCATAGGTTATAGTGATTTACCGCGATGGCTGAGAAATGCGGGTAACAGATCTGGTATTTTCAACTTTTTTTTTCCGAAATTTGTACTTTGACCACCACTGGTTTCACTATTTTATTCTATGCGATTTTTCCTTAAGGTTTATTATAAAAGCCCAGTTAATTCTGCGTTGAACATTGGTTCTCCCGATGAATTTGGTTACCTAATGGCGAAGTTATTCGCGAATATGTAAGCACACATCGAAAATCTAGTATTCTATTTGTGTGTTGACAGAAAATCGATTGATTTAACATTAATGCCCCTAAAAGTATAGTTTGCTAAAGTTTAGTGGGAAATTTAAATATAGTTAAAAAAGGATAGACTATTTAATTTAAAAACTCATTTAGTTAAAATCCACCAGATAAGTGTTTGTTTTGCAATTCCACCCACACAGGTATTTAAATTGAAAATATATAGACTATTTTAAAAAATCTAATCCTTTTATTTCAGGTATCAATCGAGCGGGCATTTTCCCACCTGAAATTAGTTCTCTCGGAAAACCGCAATCGACTAAATCAAGATACTTTGGAAAACATTTTGTTGGTTAAACTCAATCCATCCTTTATTGATCGGGCAGTTGAAGACTTGCCAATTTTCAATTCCACACAATAAACAATTCTTACTGTGTACTACATATAGCAAAAATAATAGTCTTTTCTTTGAATGTCAACTTAATTCACAGACTTCCGTTGTCGAAAGTCAAACGTGTTGAAACGACTACTCAGTCGATAGTCAAGTCATCTGAAACAACTAAATATGTATTAGTCAAATGTTACAAAGCGACTATTAACATCCATCATTTTATTTTAGTTTTTGTTCATATCCCCAAGCATACTTTATCAAATCATATTTCATGACAACTACAATATATCATTTCCAGTTGAAATGAATTGTTTCCGTAGTCGTAGTCAAAATATCATTTTAACTTAAGCAGGCCATCCACACACGAATTTGTTCAAAAATTCGTTTGCCCACTAACCAGGCGAACATTTCTCACGAACATCATTTTCTCAAAAATCACAACGAGTTAACATGAATATATGGCAGCGGAATATAACACAATCATGGCCTAGATAGCG
Source organism: Lordiphosa stackelbergi (assembly GCA_018904235.1). Classification (NCBI taxonomy): domain Eukaryota; kingdom Metazoa; phylum Arthropoda; class Insecta; order Diptera; family Drosophilidae; genus Lordiphosa; species Lordiphosa stackelbergi. The sequence continues at coordinate 262,027 of JAEIFU010000052.1, forward strand.
ATACAAATTAGCTTAAATCATTATTTGATCATTTTTTCATACATTCTTCGAATTTTCGATCTTAAAAAAAGTTGATTAGTTTCAATTTAATACTTCTCCGCATCAAATTAATATTCTAAGCTTCAATGTAATACTTTCTAGGTTAACAATGATACAAAAACGAGAAAGGCAAAGCTAACTTCGTCTGTGCCGAAGTTCTAATACACTTGAAAAAGCTTGTCTCAACGGATAGCGACTTCGACCAAAATTCGCAGATCAGCTTAAAAACATTCAATATTACCCATGACCGTGTTTGAGAGCGATAATATTGAGAACAAACCAGTTTTTCTCACTAAAACCCATTTTCCGAGCGAACATTTGTATGGCAGCTACAAGAAGTAGTCATCCGATCCGGTCGATTCCGACATATTAGCAGCGTGCAGTAAAAAGAAGACTCCGGGTAATACACTTTTCAAGTGTATAAAAAAACGAGAAGGCCAAGCTAACTTCGTCTTTGCCGAAGTTTTTATACCCTTGCAAATGTTTTGATACATCAGAGTTTAAGAACGCCAGCATTAAAACAAACTATTTTTCTAAATAAAACCCATTTTCCGACCGATAGTTCCTATGACAGCTATAAGATATAGTCATCCGATTTTGACCAAAACTTCAAAATTTTTGTAAAAGCGCATAATATTTATAATTGCTGAAGTGAGACACGTTATCATTAAAAACAAAAAAGTTTTTCTCATTAAAACCCTCTATTCGACCGATAGTTCGTATGACAGCAGTAAAAAGAAGACTCTGTGCAAAGTTTCAGGTCGATAGCTTTAAAACTGAGACTAGTTTGCGTAGAAACAGACAGACAGACGGACGGACAAAGCTCAATCGACTCAGCTCGTCGCCCTGGTTTATAGGGTCGGAAATGAATATTTCTATGCGTTGCAAACTTCTGGGCAAAATTATAATACCCTTTGCAAGGGTATAATGATACTTGTTTCAGTTTCAATTTGAGACACGTGTTTCAAATTGATATTCATACAAATTTTTTTGGGTGTAGCTTTACAATGATGTTCATATCACCGCATAATGTTGACTTGAAAAAAAGTTATTAGTGAAAAACGCAAGTGTGTCCACAACCGGAGACTCTTCCCTGTGTAAATTAACTGCGTCTTTATTTTTATCATGAAGCAAAATCTAAATATTAAAATTATACATGGAGCACAAGTGGTTTTTATGGCAGGGACCGAAATTAATGGTTATTTTTAAAATAAAAATTTCGAAATAACAAATAATTTACAATTTTTACCGACTTCGATATACTCAGATAGCGTAGATCAATAGCGTTCCTGTGGGGTAAACATCCGGAAAGTATGCAAAAATTTGTAACAAACTTGATCTGCGTGCAGACAATAGACTCCTATTGTCCAGTTTGGTGGCTCTAGCTCTTATAGTCTTTGAGATCTAGGTGTTCATACAGACAGATGAACAGACGGACAGACGGACAAGGCTATATCGACTTGGCTGTTGATGCTGATTAAGAATATATATACACGACTTTAGTATTCCTTTGTACTCTACGAGTAACGGGTATAATTAGTAATTAATTGTAAAAACGGGAAAGGAATTTTTTTTTTATTTATTTAATTTTAAAATTATATGGTCGGAGATGATTCCTTCTATGCGTTGAAACTTCTGAAAATTATAATACACTCACGTGTAAAAAAACTTTATTTAAAAATTACAAATTAATTGATATAAACATTTTTTTTTAAATTAAAATAACAATTACTTTAAGATATCCTTCGTGCGAAACATCGTAGCACAAATGTATGAATGTATCTTTGATCTGTGGGTCCATATGTTTATATTCCAGTGGTTAAAGGGCTAATACGATTTTCTGTGTCACCTCCCTATATTTTTTCCTTTGTTCCTATTTAACTATAGATTTCAGTTTTTTCCTCTTCTCGATCTCTATATTATTAAAGTTTTTGCTAGCTCTAATAACGTCTCTGACTACAATTGGCTGTGAGTCTGGGCATAGCTGGCCGGGCGGGCAAATAAAATTCCCCCATCGTGTCAGAGTCGTTATTAGTTTATTTTGTAATTTTATTAGTTTTTATTAGTTGATAAGGCTTTTTTATAACGTATGCATAATTTTGTTGACAGCCTTTTTTTTCCCGACTTAGATAAATATTGCGCAAGCATCCACATCGTCACAGAACCAACCATTACAAAACCAAAACAAAACAGAACCAAGATGCACTAGATCTTGAGGATTCAAATACCTCCACCGAATTGCCCGAATCATTGCAGATATGCATGGAATATGCAAATAGAACCACATTGGTAGAACTCTTTTATTTGTATGATTATTCGAAGCATATGATATTTTTATTTACGGTCCCTGGTATACAGATCCGACTTTTTGTAAATATAACGAATGAGGTGCATTCGGGTATCGATTAACTTTTTTAATAGCTTCTTAAGCTGCACTCATCATTCTTAACAAACAAATGATCTAAGAATCTATAAACCAAGTTTCGAACCAAAGCCTTGCTACCGACTACTTTATTTTTTGTTTGGCAACTTTCGATGTAGTGGATATTACCGACTACTAAAAAGGCTGTTTCGGCAGTCTAAAACCTTGTAACTGTTTAAGCAGAAAGGATCGACCAATTACTTCTCGTATTTGTGTAATTGTCGACTTCATACAATTATTATAGCTGAAGTCTTAGTGTCAACAAGTTAATGCACCTTCAAAATCCCAATCCGAAAACTGTTTTACCTTAATACTTTTTGGTTGATATCCGCAAATACATACATATATATTTATTTATTGTTCCATAATTGTGTTGTGCGTTGTTACATCATTTTTTACTTCTAAAACTAATTGATAACATCTCTACAGAGTACGTATGGGGATTTATTTCCACAAATCTGGTTAGAATTTGGATTCTACCTCTTGGTGTGGTTATTTCTAAAGAAATCTGCGCTACGCAGCCAAGGCTAATACAAAATAAAAATGGAAAAACATGCTAACAAATTAATCTAATAACAGGCCAAGATAAAGTACATAGGTTAAAGCAGCGAGCAATGGCTCGTAAAGTACGGTTATACGGTAAACATATATTGTATATATATATATATAGAGATATAGGCGAAGCTGTCTTCAAAAAAGGCTTGAACACACTGAGCGCAATGCCCTATTATTGTGGATTATATGTATATGTAAGTGTGTTTGTGTATATAATGTCCTTTATCAGCATATTCCAATAGAATATAACGCGGCGTCTTTATAGAGACAAAGATTTCAATTTTTATGGTAGTTGCAAAACAGTAGATGCAGCCTCAGCATTGATGGACCCGAAGTAACAAAACATTGCTAAACAATTTTACGTATATGTGAGCGTGTGTTGCGTGGTTCGTCCTACAATCAGTCTCAATGCTTGCAGAGAAACTGCTCCAAGCACTGACACTAGGTGGCCGACAGCGCATTCCACTCAAAGCGTGGATTCTTCGAGTGCGTCACGGGCAGACACTCGGGCTCCACAAGTTTCCACACGCCATCCACCTGCTCCACGGTGGCCAAGCTGCAGTAGGGTATCTTGTGTATGACCTGTCGCAGTTCGTTGGTGCTGCGAGCAGCTCCACCAGTCAGCTGTCGTGAGCAAGTGTCCAGTGTAGTTGCATGGGCCACCACGAAAATGTTGCCAGCTGGAGGAATTGAAGTGGAGTATTAAAATGAGTTGTCTAAAGAAGTTGGTTACTCACTGGTTTGCTCGAGCAGCTGCAACAGTACATTATGGTTACGCGTGTAGAACTGCTCTGAGGACTCCTTGAGTTGGGCCGTCAGATCACCAGACGGCCGCACTGGCTCATAGTCCAAATCAATGTTGTACTTGGCCTCGGTTAGCTCGGCTTTGGTCAGCCAGTCGGGCACCCCACTTGGGTACCAGGCCATCCACTCGAATAGTCCCGGCTCAAGCTTGATTTGATGATTGCCGCTGAGCTTGAGACCCTCTAGGGCACTGGTGCAGGTCTGTATGCAGCGGTATGAGGGCGAGCAGTAGACATGATCGATTTGCACCTTCGCCTCCAGTAGAGCCTCGCCAATGAGGTGGGCCTGATACAAACCCACATTGGTTAGCGGTGAGTCATTCTGCCAGCCCTCGGGACTGTTCTTGCGCCGTGGCAAGTGCTTGGGCATGTTTAGGTCCTTCCTCATATAATTGCCGAACTCATCGAAGCAGTAGGGTATCCAGGTACCAAAAGTGAAGTCCACCCGCTCGCCGTGACGCATGATGTACACCTTGCGGTTCTTGGCGTGCGAGGCATCCAGCGAAGAACTTGGCTGCAGCGAGTGATCCGAGTGGATACTGAGCGTGTCGTCGGGACGCGGTGGCTGTGCTAAAGGCGGCTCCACCATGATTTCGTCCACTGCCGGCTTGGACACTAAAGTGGAACAGGAAGACATATTGGTCGTAATCTCTATTGTGGGCGTGTTTGGATTATGTTGATGGGCCAAGTTGTGGTTGTTGAGCAACTGCACCGATGGCAACTCCAGGCAGGGCTTCAACGTCTGGCGCAAGTATTTCTCCACGCTCTGTTCGGACTCTTCAAACGATGAGCCCTCGATGATTTCGGGATGTGTTGAGCCTGGAGGGAGAAACAAATGTGAGTTGATTAGGAGAATTATACTGAGATTTTGACTTACGTCGCTGCAAGTCACGCTGACGTTCCTCCGGTTCAGTAGATATGCTGCGTCCGTCCACAATGTCCAGATCCTCGGCCGAGGTCAACGAAGAGGCCACACTTTTCGACAGCTGAACCACACGATGCAGTGTCCAGGCGTCGGACTCGGCAGTACGCTCTGTGTAGTTCACAGGCAAGTGGCCAGTGCTCCCTGTAAGCCAGGAAATGCCCTCCGCCCAACCGTCGCTTGAACTGTCCACACCTTCGCTCTTCAAGTAGATGTAGTCGCCAATTCGCAGCTCCAGTTCATCTGTCTCGTGCGGATTGTGCGGATAGACGACTTTCTGAACCTGCAAAACCAGGAAATCGAGGTTAAAGTCTGCTTTGGGCGGTTACTCTTTAACGGGTTGGTTAACTTGTTTAGTGGCGAGTCGCGGGTCACGGGAGTAGAGACGCAGTTCCCAATTGGAGGCGCAGCCGGCGTCTAGTGTTTCCACAAGTGCTTTCAGTGCATTGAATTGTGCCTGCGGGAACTGATAGGCGAGCGTCAGGTGCAGGCTCTTTACGTGTGGCTCGAGTGAGATGGCTAAGGGTGGTAATCAAACACTATTAGTGACTGCACACAGCTGGCTGGAGGAGCGATCGATAACTAACATGCCAACTGAAATGGGCGCTCTATATACAGATACATATACGGGTGGCGATTTGTCTAGTCATGACGCGGGTTCCCTTAGATAGATAAGCCGGCCAAGTGTAAATTGTGGTGTGAGTGAGTGTGGGTCGCATGCATGGATAACTACGAGCTTGTGTGTGTGTGTGTGTATGTGGTTAGGTTAGTGCCCATGTCGAAACAGATTCTTAACCCATCGTCAGTGCTTACATCGACTGCTGCGCGGTATGCAGCGTGTACCCGAGGAGACCGCTCCGCACCAGGGAAAGCAGGCCACTATGGCGTCCAGCTGCTCATATGTGTCGCTAATAACTGTGCATCGTTATCACAAACATGACCATCCATTGCCAGCGATTAGTGGGTGGGCAGAGAGATAGAAGAAGAATGAAACCGTAAGCCACTCCAAAACAAATACAAACTGAACCGAAACAGACAACCAAAACGAAAAGAACCCAAAGAGTGGAGTTCCAGAAGCAGGTGCATACTTGAATTGGACACCTCCTTGACGTATTGCAAGGCCAGGCGCTTCAAATAGTTGGCGTCCTCTTCGGCCACAAAGAAGCCCATGAAATTCTGGCTCATATAAGGCTCTAGTTTTAGGGGACGATCGAGCAGTGCTCCCGTCATGTCCACCACCTGCTTGAGGGCCTTGGATAGCTGCAGCGAGCATTCGTCTGGGGCCTTTTAATGAACAGAATTGTCATGAAATAGTCGTTATCTCAGCTCGATCGCCTCACCTTAAAGAAAGACACCAGGGTTATGTGCGGCACATAGTTGTGGGCCCCGTTCCAGCCGCACATCTGGCGCGATTTTGCCCAGAACTCCTCCAGCTGCTGTAGAAACGGTCCCGTAGGACAAGCGTATATAATATACTCCCTGGGTGCACATTCGTCTAAGGTGGCATCATTCACATGCGCCAACAGCCAATCGGAGGCAATTTGCACACCTCGATTACCCGTCGAAGCCAGAGCCTTCTCCCTGTGGGTGGGGGAGTAAAGTGTTATAAAAAAAAATCAATAAAAGGCGCTTGGGCCTGCCGAGACGGTATTGTGGGACCATCATTTTCACCCGGGTGCAGCTTTAATAGGCAGCTGTGTTGCTGTCAACTGACAACTGAATACTCACGCTCTGTGCCTCGGGAATCCCATTTGGAGCAGGGTTTGGAGCGGAGTTTGCTTGGAGACACATATCCGTGTGGGCGTCTGATTCTTACGCGGCGGTAGCGTTGCCATGGTAATAGTCACGCGCACTCTTTGATTTCGGCCCCAGTGTTTTGCAGAAACTAGTTGCGGCAAGTGATTGTTAGCTTTCAGGGATTTCAATAAACAACAAAATGCGATTATTATAACTTATTTGGTAGCTCAGGGTTGCCGGACTGTCTGCGGCGGGGCTGCCACACTATCACAAATTATCGAAATTGACAAATGAATTAGAGACGGCGCGTGACTGCCGGAATCGGGAAAGAAAATCCGGCAGCCCCGCCGTGGATCGGTGTATGTCGATAGTTTCAGTAGAGATGAACAATACTCCAAAAGAGACAACAACAAAATTCACTGCGTAATTAATTAAATAATTCCTAGTAAAAATAAAGCAAATTCGAGTTAAAAGTGTTAACTGATTGTGTAGTTATTGTGTTCAATGTAAGTTCAAGTGCCACCACGTTCTGAGCAGTGGAAAACTCTCGGAAAAAGCATTGTTACGCAGCAGCCAAGTGTAAAACGGAAAATGCCAATGGAGCCCCCCCACCTCTTCCCCCATCTAAAATACATAAAAATGTACACACAAAGACATTGCACACTCACACACAAGCACAACACAAATGCATTTGTAGTGGAGGAGCACAAAAACAAGTCATTTGGTGTGGTCCAAGGGGCGGGCGGGTGAGCTCGCATCATTTTTGCGAGTTGGCTTGAAAAGTTTGATTGCTTAATAATTAGTTAGTTACTCCCCCACCACACTACACTATCCCCCTTTGGTGAGCTCTAGAAATGGGCGTATTTGTACTCAGAATTTTAGGATTTGGCTAGCCCAGTGGCCTCGTCATAATTTTCCTTTGTTTGTTGTCTTTGCACTTTCTCTGCCAACTAATAAACAATCATCAAATCGTTATCGCTCGCATGCGGGTGCCCGCCTTTGTCCCCTTCCCCTCCAAGCAGTTGCGACTCAATGATCATTCATTGAGAGTGAGTCATGTGTTTCTGGATTTATCACTCCAAGTGTTCAGTGTTTCATTCAGTGATTGCACAGACAGACCCAGCTGTCCCTTCCGCGCTCTTAATCGAATTAGGCTAAATCCTCCTTGCGTATTTTTAACTCTGAATCGATATTTTACAGACACCCTCAAAGCTAAAGAAAGCAGCTAGGAATACATAGATATGGCCGCCCGTAAGAAATCTTTGCTGAAAGTCATCATATTGGGCGACAGCAGTGTGGGCAAGACGTCCCTAATGAATCAGTATGTGAACAAACGCTTCTCCAATCAATACAAGGCCACGATCGGAGCCGATTTCTGTACAAAAGAGGTGGTGGTCAACGATCGTGTGGTCACAATGCAGGTGAGTTGCCTGCGCAGCCTTCTTCTGTTCCCCCTAGTATCGATTCGACTTGCCTTACAGATTTGGGACACCGCTGGTCAGGAGCGCTTCCAATCTCTCGGCGTGGCCTTCTATCGCGGCGCGGACTGCTGTGTACTTGTCTACGATGTGACGGCGCCAAATTCCTTCAAGAATCTCGACTCCTGGCGCGATGAGTTTTTAATACAGGCCAGTCCACGTAATCCCGAGCATTTCCCATTTGTGGTGCTGGGCAACAAAGTCGACTTGGACAACCGCCAGGTGTCTACGCGTCGCGCTCAGCAATGGTGCCAATCAAAGAACGAAATTCCCTACTATGAGACCTCGGCCAAGGAGGGCATCAATGTGGAAATGGCGTTTCAGACCATAGCCAAAAATGCACTGGAACAGGAGGCAGATTCTGAGGTCATCAACGACTTTCCCGATCAGATCATTTTGAATTCGCAGAACAATCGTCCGGGCAATCCTGACAATTGTCAGTGCTAATGTAGCAGCCAGAGGCAGCATAAACCACAACGCAAAGGGCATAATTACACAATATATATTATTGAATAATATCTGCAGCATAAAATAATAATAATAATGAAAGCGACAGCAAAGTGTTCTAAGATTAAGTAAAACAATTGCAGCAAAAACAAACAGCATAGTAATAAATTAATTAACAAACGAATGGAAAGCAAAGTTCAGATTCAAATTCAGCTCGACATCAGCCCACAGGCCTCCCAAATACCAATCCACTCGCTTGGTACCGTATTTACTATCCAATTCATAAGCCTGGCCCTCTCCTAGTACCATTTTTGCCATTTAATTAGTCAAATTTTTAGCACGCAAAAGCAGCAGCCACAACAACAGCAACATCAGCAAAGTAATCGCAAAAGCAAAAAAACAAAATCTTGTGATTGTAAATTTAATACAAAATGAAACAAAAAACTTTTTTTAATGTAATTAACTGTAAAATTAATTTCCTGCAACCCTAAAATCGGCAAAAAAAAAAAGAAACATTCGAGCGGAAATTTTTGATTAGTTAATTATCGTTACTTTACTCGATATATACATAATTATATATTTAGAACTTCGTTGTAAATTCATTGCTAATACATCGCATAGAGTTTTGTACGTAATTTAATTCCACTAATTGTGTTTTGGCAGTTTTCATGCTTTATTTTTGGTTTAAATTGTATACAATAAACGAAGGAGAAATCAACAATAATAAAACTTAAACAATTAAGCTCAAAAACTAGTGCTTGACTACAAAATAGGTAAAGACGTAAATGCTAGGCTTTGCATTTTCTTATAATCATTTCAATTGTTGAACCATTTGCTGAAGTTAGAGACTCAAAAAATGTTTTAAAAACTTGCAAGTTTGTTAAAGCAAAGCTGTTCGATTAATAGAACCAGAAATGGTGGGAAAACGTTAAATTTTGTTATTTTTTTCAACCCCATATGACCGATCGTTCGGAATATGTGTCTTGGTGACAAACAACGTTTGTGTTCTTGAAAGTAGCGGGCTCAAGCTCCAAACAAATCAATTTGATAAGACCAAGTAGGAAAAGAAAGTACGGGGGAGGGAACCAACAAAACTGAGATGAGGGGGCATTAACAACACAGTGGCTTAGAGCAGGTCGCTTATAGCACTCATACTTGGTTTTCCTCGGGGACCCCAAAAAACAGAAGTTATGGCCCAAAAACCGTTTATTGATCTTTTTGCTCACTTAAATTGAAATAACTCGCGAATGCGGACCATCTGATTTTATATAACTTTGCCAATTCTGATAGCGAAGGGAAGGGTCTAATATACAATATTATAATCATAGGTTATAGTGATTTACCGCGATGGCTGAGAAGTGCGGGTTACAGATCTAGTATTTTCAACATTTTTTTCGAAATTTGTACTTTGGCCACCACTGGTTTCGCTATTTTATTCTATGCGTTTTTCCTTAAGGTTTACTATAAAAGCCCAGTTAATTCTGCGTTGAACATTGGTTCTCCCGATGAATTTGGTTACCTAATGGCGAAGTTATTCGCGGATATGTGAGCACACCTCGAAAATCTAGGTGTGCTCACATACCCTGATTACCTCAAGAAATACATCACCTTTAAAATGCGTATCAACTTTTTTGGATCGGTTCAGTAGATTTTGAGTTCTGATGTACACGAACTTCAAAAAAGACGTTTTCGGGAAAATCGATTTAAAGTTTTTCATACGGTAGCCATCAGGTAGCACGGCCGGTCGTTTGAAACGCTGTAACTCCGTTAGTTTTACTCGTATTGACTTCAAATTTGTACACAATATTCTCAAAAAAAAAAAATTTTAAAACCATACCCCCCTTAAGTGTGTTGACAGAAAATCGATTGACTTAACATTATTGCCCCTGTCTAAAAAGTATAGTTTGCTAAAGTCTAGTGGGAAATTTAAATTCAATTTTTCATATAATCACATAAATGTTTGCATATTTGTATGACAATTTTGGACTCATATTATTCCTGTTCGAGTGCTGTTACCCTATGGGGCCAGGATAAACTCCAGTCGAATTAACAATTAATGCATCTTCACTACAGCTGTACCATTTATGTACTCCATACCAGAGGTACACAGAGTATATTAAGTTTTTTGCAAATGGAACAGGAAGCATCACCTACCCTTTAGGGAATATGTTTTCTTGATCAGCATCAACCGTCGAGTCGATATAGCCAAATCTGCCTGCCTGTCTGTCCGTATGATCAAACAGATCTCAGAGATGGTAAGAGATAGAGGTTTGGCATATGTGGGACATAAACCTCTTATAGCAGGCAGATCAAGTTTATTGTGAAAAAGTTGCCACGACCCCTCATATCTTTACCTCTGCATATAAGCACGGACCTGGTAAGGATCGGCAGCAGAATACATCCTGAGCATGCACATCCGCAGGTACAGAATTTTTTATTGGGCTCTGCCGAGTTTCTTACTTGTTTATTATTCAGCGTATGTTCCAAGCATTTGATTTTAAATTCCGGTTATCATAGCTAAATCGTTTAATAGCTCGTGCCCGCTTGAGTGTTGGGCTGAGTGTGCTTTTTGAAGTTCTATTTTTAATTCGTATACCCTATACCAAAGATTCTACACATTAGCGATATGTACACCACATACGTAGTGGACGGATATACATGCATTAATTGTTGATTTGACTGTAGGTTATCCTGACCATATAGGGTTACAGCAACGAACAAATATGAAAACATTTGTGTGATTGTGTAATAACATGAAGAACTTTTATATTTAAATTTCCCACTAAACTTTAGCAAGCTATACTTTTAGGGGCGATAATGTTAAGTCAATCGATTTTCTGTAAACACACTTAAAAAGAATACTAGATTTTCGAGGTGTGCTCACATATCCGCGAATAACTTCGCCATAAGGTAACCAAATTCATCGGGAGAACCAATGTTTAACGCAGAATTAACTGGGCTTTTATAATAAACCATAAGGAAGGAATCGCATAGAATAAAATAGTGAAACCAGTGGTGGTCAAAGTACAAATTCCAAAAAAAAAGTTGAAAATACCAGATATGTAACCCGCATTTCTCAGCCATCGCGGTAAATCACTATAACCTATGAATATAATATATTAGACTCTTCTCGTCGCTATCAGAATATACAAAGTTATATAAAATCAGATGGTCCATTCGCAAGTTATTTCAATTTAAGTGAGCAAAAAGATCAGTATACGGTTTTTGGGCCATAACTTCAGATTTTGGGGGCCCCGAGGAAAACCAAGTATGAGGAAGTGATATACGCGACCTGCTCTACAGCGTCCGCTATACCAATACCCAGGTTATTACAATTTTTGGAAATTTGTAGCACTGTGTAATTAAAGCCTGCTCAGACCGTTAAGCGGTTACGATATATATATCGGGCCAAAGAAGAACAAATAATCAGGCATGTTCTTAATTCCAGTACTTTTTGAAAAGTAAATCGAAAGCAATTCCGCTTCGGTTTCGTTTTTGTGCTCTCAATTCCGAATGAAATTGCTCTCTTTTTACGTTTTGCAAATCACTGGACCAAGCGAGAATGGTCCTAGATCAGAGGTGGCCAATTAGGGAGGACAAAAAAGTGCGCTTGTGTTGGTAATCAAGAGAGCTTCTCCACACAACAGCAGTTTTACTTGCAATGCAGTGTTCTCCGATTCAAACAACAATAACTTCGGCTCGCGTTTGCATAAAACACTACTGACTTCGGCTCATATGCGCTGTGGAAGGCCGCCTCTGTCCTAGATACACAACAGAGAAGTCAGAATTCCAAGCGAAACGGTCGAAAATGGAATAGTCGAAAATGAGAGAGGCTGACTTTAAGGTTTCACTCTTCGTTTTCGTTTGCACAGCCAAAATCTGGAACCATTGAACGAAATAATACATTACAAATCAATTAAAGACTAGAATCAAAGACTCTACATCTCATACAAACTTTTTTTTTGGGATCCAATGTTGTGTCGTTAACACTCACGAGGCTTTGATGTGAAACAGGATGCTTAGTTTAAGAGCTTATTTTCAAAATCACAAGCTCTTTCAATGGTATATAAATCAGCAAGGACACTCTTTCGAAAGAAGAAAACTAACAGGGAGTATTCTTTCATTTTGTCAGGATGTCTTATATATTGTGCTGATCCATCGATAAATGATGATGTTTCACCCACCCAGATTTAACCAAGGTGAGATCCCAGATCCCTCCCAGATACTACCCTGATACCACACGATCCCACCCAGATTCCACCCAGATCCAATTTAGATTCCACCCAGATCCCTCCCATGACCCACATAGTCTATACCCAACCAAGATCTAACCCAGATTTCGCCCTGTTCCCACTTAGATCACGCCCAGATCCTACCCAGATCCCACCCAGATTTCACCCAGATATCACCCAGATCCCACCTAGATCCCACCCGGATCCCATCCAGATCATACACAGATCACACTCAGATCCCAACCAGATCCTACCCACATCCCACCCAGACCCCATCCAGATCTCACCCAGACCCCACCCAGATACCGCATCCAAATCCCAACCAGATCCTACCCAGACACCACCTAGATCCCACCCAGGTCCTACCCAGATCCCATCCAGAACCCACCCAGATCGCGCAGATATTCTTTCAAATACCACACAGACTACACCAAAATCCCACCCAGTTGCCCCTCTTCAGCATCTTTCCTACCTCTTCGCTCCTCCCTCTGCCCATCCTCTTGTGTGAGTTTGTTTGCCGGGACACTCCGAAAAACAGCAACACAAAATATGAAAGACGTGAGCGTCACGTGACGCTGAAATCAAATTTTATCCCACTAAAATCGTTCGTACCGAAATTAAAAATGTTTCACATCAAAAAAAGTTTTTGCTTCACATTTGTCTATAATATTTATTTATTTGGGATAGTGTGAGGTGGAAGTGGGGGGAAGTGGTGGGAATCAGGTGAAGATTTGGTGGGGATCTGTTGAGAATTTGGGGTGGGTCAGGTGGGGATCTGGTAGGGATATGATGGGGATCTGGTGGAAATCTGGGGTGGGTCAGGTGGGGATCTGGTGGCAGTGACTTAACAGTGACCTAACAGTGACTGAACAGTGACTTGACAGTGACCTATTTTTTTTTAGAATTATATAACATTTATTTATACAGAATCCAAAAAGTGTCTTTTTGCAATTACTTAAATCGGTTGTATCAACGTAAAGAGCTTGGCTCGTACCGTGCGTCCCATGACACACACTCTTTTTTTTATTTTTTATCTTAGATATTCAAAAAAAATTATCCCAAAAGGATTTTTCAAAATTCGAAATACTTTCGGAGTTATAGCCATTTTTGTCGACCAATGTCTTCGATAAAATAAACAATTTTCAATTTACTTCAAACTTTGAACGCGTTTTTCTCGAAACCACGTTTTTCAAAATGGTGCCCACGTTTTCTCAAGTTCTACCGAACCGATTTTGATGATGTAGGGCTTTATGGACGCAGAATTAATGTGGCTATCGTCCCCACCTCAGTCTTTAAGAAAAAAAAGTAAAAGTAGTAGTAGTGCGATTTTGTTCAATAAATTAACATAAATAGGTTTAAATATACCGTGAATTATACAAATATGGGAATAAAATCGAGGAAAATAACTAGCTTTGGCAGTGTGCCGTCAGCTTTTGTATAAAGAACATTTAATAATACGAACGAGAAAGGCAAAGCTAACTTCGTCTGTACCGAAGTTTTGATACACTTGAAATAGCTTGTCACAACGGTTAGCGACTTCGACCAAACTTCGCAAATCAGCTTAAAAACATGGCATATTACCCATAACCGTGTTTGAGAGCGATAATATTGAGAACAAACCAGTTTTTCTCAATAAAAACCCATTTTCCGAACGAATATTTGTATGGCAGCTACATACAAGAAGTAGTCATCCGATCCGGTCAGTTCCGACATATAAGCAGCGTGCAGTAAAAAGAAGAAAAATCTTCCGTGTGTATTCGCCGTCTCTAGGTTGACGCATCTTTAATATAATGGTTAAGGCTGTTCCAGTTTTCAACATTCAGAATGATGACAACCTGTTGCGTTGAGAGCTGTGCCTGTTGCCAGTATAGTTTTCTAATTTCGCTTAAAATCGGACATACTCCTATGAAATGGCACGTGTCCTCCTTCACATTAAGGTTGCACAATGTGCAATTGGCTTCCGTGCCCCTGGTGTAGTGACTGTTATTCAGATCTAGCATTTCACATCTTGCTGTCGAATATTTTTTACCATAAAGCTGTTGCTGACTTTCTCCACAATTTGTGATCGGGCCTCTTCCCACGAATCAGAGTTGCTGATGCAGATTCCAACACCGTGTTCCTCTGCAAGCCTGCTCCAGGCTTCAAAACACTGGGCTCTTTTTGACTGTAAGTCCTTGGCAATGGTTTTTACCAAACGGGTATCAGGCAAAGAAACTATCTTCCTCATATATGCAAAGTGTGTGTTGAATGTTTGGCAATAGAGAGGGGAGAGCCATTTTCAACAAATAAGTCGTAATTTGGAGTATTTCGGGGCAACCTGTACATCTTTTTTAAATAGAAACGTAGTAGCTTCTCCACATCATCATATTCCTTGAATCCCCACACCTGGGATGCGTACATTAGGATTGAAGTGGAGGTAGACTGAAACATCCTGTATTTAATGCTATGCAGCACATTTGCGTTGCTTAGTAGGTTTTTCCAGGGGCTGTTGAGGGCTCTGATGGCATCGCGATACTTCTGTTGCAAATGTTTGCTGAGAGACATATTTCAAGACATCGTTACCCCCAGGTACTTAAGGAATTTAACTCTCTCGATTTCCGATCCGTTAATGTGCCACTTTTTATTGCTCCTGATCCGCCCTCTGCTGTTTCGTATGGGTAAAACTTTGGTTTTCTCAACATTAATTGTGAGAAAAAAAGTTTTTACCATTTTTTTGTACACTGGACTGCAAAAAAAAGGTCAAAAATCGATTTTTCGTATTTAAAAGGCCGCCATTTTGGCAAATTCAATTTTATTTTCATAATTCTGCTACAACCTGCTAAGGCATTCATACTTACCAACTTACCATCTTCCGTTTTGCTTTCTGATAATTGTAACTCCCGTAAACGTAGGTACCATCGACACATCTTTTTTTGGAAGAGCCTACTTTGGATCCCGAGAACTGTTTCGCATTCACAAATTTTTAATTTTTGTATTATTTTAATAAATTGTACAACCAAATCCAAAAAACAAAATTACAAAATCTCTTACCGATTTCTTTTACACGAACTTTTTAAAAACATGTAAAATTTTGCCCTCTAGTCCAGAAGAGGGCCTTAAAACAATTGGTAATGGTAATACAATAATGTTTAGAGTAATAGGTTTAGAGGCTAGATACTTCAAGGTGTTCATAAATTTCACTTAAAATAACATTACAAGATTTTTAAAACGAAAAAAATAAATGAAAGGGAACTATAATTAAAGCATAAGACACGAAAAGGTTCATGAAGGGCATAGTCGGACCTGCAGAGTGTCAAACGTAGTGGCCGGATGAACCTTGAGGGTACTGTAAAGTCTATAGAAGTGGGGAGCGATTGAGAATCTACCAATCCGCGAAGAACTTTGTGGACGAATAGGACACCATTGCATATTCTGCGGTGATGCATAGATTGAAGATCGATTAATTTTAAATGCCTATTGGAGTCCCAATGCAGATTTAAAAAAGCGAAAATTAGAAATTGTTTCGGCACAGATTCGACTAGCGATTGCTGCACTTTGTACTGTGGGTCCCATACACTAGTGGGCATAATTATTTTGACCAAAAATAATTCATAAATAAACCATTATATCTTTTAAACAAATTTATATCGGAAATTGATATAAAAGTAAGCTTTCAATAACACATAAGTAGTACACAATCGGCTGCTTAGGTTAGAAAATAGAAATCAAAATGTGCAATTGGGGGTTGGCATAAGTATTTTGACAAGATTTCAAAATGGATTTATTCTCAGCACAGGACCTCAAATGCTAAAACAATGATTGGTTCTAGACAAGTTTTCACGCTGAACCCGAATCTGGCTTGAGAAATTGCATATCTTCAATGGATTAACTGTAAAATGGACATAAAAATGCAAAAAAGACCCTTTTTGCCCATTTTGCCTGGATTCTATGTCCTAGAAACGAGCTATTTTTTAAAAATTTGATTTGTCAAGTTATAGTACTTAGTTTTATCTGTAAATTGTAGTCTATACTTTCTTAATTATTATAAGATATAAGTTCGTGATCGATCTGCGAAGAATGGCCGATTTGCATGAAAATTTCAAATTTTTTTGCTTTTCATGAGCTACACTGGCGCTTTTAAAGCAATAATGCATATTTGGGTGCGTTCTGGCACAAAAACTAACTGGCGCCAGTGTAGCTCATGAAAAGCATTTGCCGGCGGAGGTATGTCGCTTTTTTTTCTGGCGAAGATATGTCGTTTTCAAACGACATATCTCAGCCGTGATCAATGTTCTAAAACGTCATATCTCCGCCGTGTTACAAACGACATATCTCGGCGCGGAGGTATGTCGTTTCAAAATGACATTTCTCCGCCATATATTACGGCGGAGATATGACGTATAGAAACTTTTCTAAACGTCATATCTTCGCCATCTTACAATTTAAATTTAAAAATTTTGATGAAAAATTGACTAAATAGGTCAACATAGGAGACTTTTCGGACGAACTAGAATCGTCTATTTTATTATTCAATGTTTTGTGGTTAATTAGTGAGTTTAGCTGGCTCTAGGTGCGAAAAAGTTGCGTTTGTTCACAACTGTAAGCAACTTATGCATTATACACCAAAAAGAGCTGGTTGCCTATACGGTACTGTTTCCTCACTCCCGTCAAATCTCCACTTTCCAATTAAATTTAAGTTACAAACTATATCATCACCAATGCAGTCAAGGACACGCCGTGTAATCTTAATGATTTTTTCTGGATAACTTGATGCTTTGGCTTTCCGAAGTTTTTCGTAGCTTGGTAATAAATTACAGGAAGTTTAACTATTAATAAAAGTACGATTAAGCGAATACTTATCTTAACTCATATTTGTATCAACGACAAGTGACACGACTTCATCGACATAAACTTCGGTAAGCACTGAATGTTTAGCAATTCTTCGACGTTTTGTCCTTTTGAAGACTCAATAAAATCTATTTTCGGCCGTCCACGATCAGCACTTTTTGGTGTTGGTTGTGACACCATGCGGGCACAGTTTAATAAAACCGTTTCCTTTTCAATCTGATTGACTAGACTGATATTGAACAACTGAAGACTTTTTGCGTTTGTAATTTAATTAAAATTGTTAATTTATAAATAAATAGTTTTGCAAAGTTATTAAAAACCACGAAAGCCGAAGACAGATCAACAGCACAACAGCCCAATAGGCAAAAATATTTACTTTGTAGGGCAAAACTGACCTTGGAAAACGTAAGGCATTTTGTGGGATCACAGCAAAATATTCAACTAAACCTAAAAAACACGTTCACAAAATACACAAAAAAGATTTAATCGATCAACTTAATTTCCCCAAGAATAATTTGACAAGTAAGTTAAATATTAATATCAGGATTTCAAGTAAATCTCTTCAGCTTCGCAATTCATTCGAAATCATTTTTTTTTGGAACACTCTAGCAGAAGTTTGACCACTTCGAAGTGCGATAACGAACACGTGTTCATTAGACCGTACCTGCCTTATAGGAAAAGTTAAATTTTTTATTGTTCTTTGCACAAAAATTTCAGTATATCAAAAAATTCAGTATATTTTATAAAGAATTTATCAAAATCCAAAACCAGATATTCGGATGTTTGATGGCCTCGAGAAGGCTTTAAAAGACAAATTTCCCCTTAATTTGTCTTCGAGCTGCCTAGGCACGTCGTAGTAGGCAGAAAACAATTTTGACAAAATTGTTCAAAAAAATAATTATAAAATGTCATACATTTGTGAAGCTACTCAAACGGACGTCGCGAAATTGATGATGATTGCTGATTATGGACAATATACAAGAAGAACGTACGACTGTCCCAGTTTATTTGGTTGGATCTATGCAAGCGTTCATAGATTTGAATACACTACCATCAACAGGAGAGGTTCTTGCTGGTCACTTAAAACATCTTGAGAAAAATTAAAATAGAGTTATAAAGAAGTGAATTCTGTATTTAAATTAATATAAAAGCAAAACGGATCGCAGGCATAATTTGCTAATCTCTTAAGTCACAAGGCGAACTCAGCTGGAATGAGTCAGCCCAAGGTATACTTATCAAGGTAGTCGCACTCGCTCTCTTGCTACTTCTTATTTCAGTGTCAAAATTTTGACAGAAGAGAGAGACAGAGCGAGAGAGTAAACAATATGCTCGCTTGTGTCAAATAAAATAAAATTTTACACACAGAGCAATATGGAGGCGCCATTGCTAAAAATGAAAAAAACACGTAAAGTCTGTCACAAAATGAAGAAGTAAATCAAGAAAATTTCGTGCGCGGAGATGCGTCGCTCTCAACTGCTGCCAACAGACTGACATTTAAGAAGGAAGCAAAGAGAGCGAGACAACCTTTTTGAATATACCTTGAGTCAGCCTACATACAACATGTAAAGTAAGAATAATAGAATAAAATCTGTAAAGGCGCCCCGAATGCAAAATGGATTGGTTTTTACCTTGTTATTAAGTATACTCGGTACCAAAGGAACACAGAGTATATTAAGTTTGTGCAGAAGGAATAATTTCCGAGCGAAGAGATGATAAGAGATAGAGGCTTAACTTGCCTGGGACATATGCTTCTTATACTTGCAGATCAACTTCATTTTAAATTTTTGTATATTTGGGAAAAACGTCTTTCTTATTTATAACTTCTTTAATGTCTTAAGTACCTTAAATCTTTCAAAAACATCCCAATGTTTGGGATGTAAAATCCCGTAGTACTGAGGATAATTCCAATTGATACACAATCTAAAAAATTGCCTGTAAAAAAACATAACATCAACAGTGTTAGTTCAACACCCTCTTTTTATATTTTATAATTTTATTATATATAAAACAAACTAATTCAACCTTTTGAAATAGTTTTGTTTTAGCAATTTGGAAATTATTCCCGATGCTCTTCAACGCGATGTAGGAGATGCGATTGGCCTGTCTTGCAATTAAATCCATCAAAGTCTTCCACTAGCTTGACACTTCCTTCTGCTGCATCATTGACAACCTTTAAATACTTCAGCATGGACTGAGCGGCTAAATATTCAGGGTTGTTCGGCCATGATTCTGGGTCACATTGGGTCATCTTAAAAAATTTCACACAGCTCTTCGTTATCACTTCGGAAAATGATTCCTCTGTAGATATGGAAGTAGGAATATTAAAATAAAATTAATTAAATAAAAAACTCACTCAAAATCAACTCGATATCTGGATATTGCACTTTAAGCCAGGAAAAAATGTCAAATACTTCCACCAGCGATGCAACAAATTCTTCTCTTCTCTCTCTCTCCCTCTCTCTCTCTCGATAGATATCACTATTATTGCATTTGTTGCATCCCACCTTGCATACAGTGTCTTCAGTTTCCGGCAACATCAGCTTTTTGCCATGATTCGCAGATTTAATTCACAGTTTTGTTCAAACTTACGCTTAATGATTACTTATTACACCTTAAATTAAAAGAAAAAAAGCACTGCAATTTTCAGCCAATTTAAGCTAATGTTTAATACCTCAAATTATAAAACAGCACCGCAAGAACCTCTCCATTTGATGGTAGTGCATTCAAATCTATGAACGCTTGCATAGATCCAACCAAATGAAATGGCACAGTGGTACGTTCTTCCTGTATCTGATCATATGAAAGCCATTATTTATAAAAATTTTTACAAATTTGTAAATTTTGTTGACAAATAAAGGGGAATTTTATCTTTTAAAAGCCTTCTCGAGGCCATAAAACATCCGAATATCTAGTTTTGGATTTTTTTTTTTTTTTTTTATATAATATTTTTTTTTTTTTTGTCTGTAAAGATCTTCATATGTTGAAAATCGTATGGGCAAATTCGTTAGTGTATAAAAGAATTGAAAAAAAGAAGAACGATTTGCCATTAAAAGAACCAATTTAGTGACAATTTTTTGCCTAAATATTTTGTGATCGTTTTTTTGATTTTCGGCCTATGGACGCAACCACTGTGCACTGCTTCTGTCAGAAATTAGTCAGCTGTTCGCTCTCACTAACGCTCTCTGGGTACATTTGGGTATATGGTCGTCTCGCTCTAACCACAGTGATTTCCTAATAGCACTATAAAGTATCTTTTTGGGCACTATCGTATAGCACCAGAAAAATTGAGAGGCAGCGCAGAGTTTATCTCTATTACTTATTGCTCCATGCCATTATTTTACAATTAATTAGTCAATTGTAGGATTATTTAAAAAAATGTTTAGATCTCAATAGTGATAGCTCGTTTTTCATTTACTGGACAACAGTTACCACTTGCCGATTCGAAAACAGGAAAATGTTTTAGTGTGTTTTACCACTATTCAAGATATGCAGGCCTGTTCCCGTTTTCGATTACCCATTGGTTAGATTTGATTTAGAATGTCGCTCCTATTTTTGCTTTACAACGAAAAGCAAAATTGGTCTTATTCCTTGATTTAAAATAATCGCAAAATTTCTTTATAAAAGTTTACTAAGCACAGTTTGGGTTTGGGAGAAAGGCGTTTAATATTTATACATTTAATGAAATTCCCATCTAGCAACAGTCGAGATCTTTGTATTCAAATCGAACGTTTATAACATAGACCCTATATAAAATAGGCTAAATTTCTTAAATGTTGGAATTATAATGCACAATAAGAGAGCTCGTTAAAGGAATTCAACATTAAGCTGTTAAAAAAGTGTTTATATGTAAGTATTGCGCCAAATTAGTTTTTTTGTCATCTGCGAACAGTCTTTTATTAATAAACACAGCTCCATTTATTGACTGTAATTTGCACTTTCGCCCACTGTGCAGCGTGCTGTTAATCGCTTTTGGTAAGGTCGAACAGCTGTTCAATTGCTGGTTCTGTTAAAGGTAAACAATACACAAAATCTTTTGACTTTAATAGTGCAAAATGTCTACTGCACCATCGCCCCCACCGGCACCACCACCAGTTGCAAAGGCTTCTTTAACCCAGCTACAGAAGGATCATAGTGCTGCTGCTCCTCAAATACCCAGCGACGAATGCTGCTGGGCCTGGGAGTATCCTGACCTGCAGAAAGGTTGCTATCTAAGTCGCGTATGCCAGTTCGCCGAACCAAAACGTTGTCAGTATTATGACATACCCAGTTTACTACAAGTGAGTTAAATCCTTAAACTGATCTGATCATAATGACCATTTTTGTATCCACAGGTGGGACCGACCTGTGGCCTGACGGCGCTGAGCATGCTGCTCAATGGCCAGCCTACTCCAGCGGAGCTGTTGGCTCATGCCCAGGCCCAAGAGTACACGAATAACGGTGAAATGTTCAGTGCTCAATATTTATATGAATTGACGCAAAAGTATCTACACGGACCCGGGTCATGCCAACTGCATCACGGTAGTCTGGATTGTCACAAGGTCAAACAGCTACTGCATGCAGGAGGCTGCTTGCTTGCACCGTATCCTTTTTCAAAACAAGTATAAGAAATTAAACTGAGCTTGAATTTTAAATTACTATCGAGTCCGAGCTCATATCGGTGGCGGTTAACAGCACATTTTGTTCGTGAAGAGCTGCCAACTTGCGTGTTTCTTTTGCGGTATTTTTTAGTGATAAAACGATAAACAAGCAAATTCTTAATTTTGCTTTATTTTCATATTAAAACAAATTTAATATTATTAATTAAATGGCGACCGAAGAGGAACAGGTATGCCTTATCTATGCATATAGAGAGAATTGCTATAATTTCCATACTTGCAGCTAAGCCAAGTCATCTTGCCGGTAAAGGAACCGCTGGACCTGATCCGCCTGAGTCTGGATGAGAAGGTCTATGTGAAGATGCGTAATGAACGCGAGCTACGAGGTCGTTTACATGTAAGTTGGCCACATTTCACATAAAATGAACATGATTGTCTGACCCAATTTAACTGTTGGAGTACAGGCTTTTGATCAGCACTTGAATATGGTGCTGGGCGATGCTGAGGAGACTGTCACCACCGTGGAAATTGATGAGGAAACCTACGAGGAGGTGTACAAAACCACTAAACGCACCATACCCATGTTGTTTGTGCGAGGCGATGGTGTTATACTGGTCTCGCCGCCCATGCGTGTGGGCTAGACTGGAAAGATTCCGCGTTGCCTGCATTTATACAAATTGTATCCGTATTGGTTAAGTTAATAATAAACCCGCAACCATTTGTAAACTGATTTGGTCAGTTTTTAGTTCCTTACTAAAAATGTCATTCAAACATTTGGTTATCCTTAAATCCACGCTTGTTTGCAAAAATTTTTAGCTACGACGCAGATGTAAACCATGCGCCTTGCCTCAAGTTTGGTCACCGGGCCCATTGGGCTTTGATAGTGGGCTATCTGATAGATGACAAGGATGAGGTAAGTAGCTCCTGAAATTGTTTCTTTGCTTGATTGATTTGATTTCTCAACTATGCTTACAGTTCTATGTGTTGGCTCGTCATGGCAAAACACGCAACCTAGCAGTCTGGTCCCTGAAGCTTCTTAGTCAGAGCAACTCAAATCTTGTGGAGTTTGCCCAGCCCAAGGGCTATCCCAATTGCACTTTCCTGCTTCTAGAGGGTGGTTTAGGTGGCTCGATGGGCCTTAAAGACCGTTGTATTTTAGTTAATGGATTACCACAGCAAATAGTTCATGTTCGCTGACAAAAATGTAGAAGAATACAAATTTTGTTAAAGAAACTAAATGTTAAATTAAAATTAGATAAAACCACTTTCAAAACTTATTTTACGGTAAAAGGTAAATAGGTCATTCCATGTCAACTCAGCCACCCCAATTGTATACGTTTGAAAAGTGTATTATCCATCAGATCATGCGGAATCGTAGTTGGTAGCTGTTCCCGTTTCCGAAAAACGATCAAGTTATTCAGTTTCGAAAGATTTGATTTTCTCTGTGAAAATGAAGAAGGAGCCACCGTGACCGTGAGTGGTGAGCGCTACCGCGGAATGTTTAGTGATTGGTTCTTCCACACAGCGCACGCCACAATCGATCTTCTGCGCCCTATCTTCAAAAATCGAATAATCAGCAAATATGGAGATGTGAATTGGCCGCCAAGAAGCTGTGATCTGAAACCGTTAGAATATTATCTTTGGGGAGCGGACAAGGACAAATGTTATGCAAACAATCCTGAAACAATTGATGAGTTGAAGAACGAGATTCGATTGCTATTGCTGACATACGTACCAAAACAATTGAAAATATTCTCAAAAATTGGGTGGATCGAATGGGCTACTGCCAAGTCAGCCGCGGTGGTCATTTGACCGAAATTGGTTTTCATAATAAATAACATGAACCAAACTTTCCAATAATTGTTCAACCATTGAAAAATATTGAGCCTTTTTTTATAACAAAATTAAATTCCAATTTTGAAATGGACCTCCCTGTATCTGTAACTCGAACTTTTTTTCTCCACTAAAGAAGTTCGACTGTTCTGTCTAAACAACTTATTAAACTAAATTAATAAGGTATGGTAAGCCGAGGTATCTAGATTAAAGTTAAACGTCGTGGATCCTCAGCAATTTTTTTTTCCACAATGTACTTCTCATTTCTTCTCACTGTTTTTCTGTGAACACTGAGCATTCGTAGCATCCCAATAAGTTGTTAGATATTTTTAACAAAGTCCTTAAGATTCATTTGTAGCATGTTTGGCGGATGTAACTGAAATAATTCAAACCCTGGTAAGTATTCATCCGCGAATCCGCTTTCGAGTGAAGTAAGCACGGAGTCCAAGTATGGAATCAATAGCGATCTCTTCAACCATATTCAATGAAGGATGATTTGAGCAATGGTTTTTAATTTTCACGGTTCTAGAAGTTCGGAGTTCAACTCCGATTTCTTCATAGATTAAATTAGCATCACCATGAATTTCCGATATTATGAAATCTACACTTTGTCGATGACCCTTCACCAATTGAATGATTTTCTTTACGTGGTTTGTGCACCTGAGAAGGTCAAATCTCTGTGATTGTAGGACTCAAGGTTTGCAGAATATTTGGCTATAATGAAACAGGCATATGATAATAGTTGGCTGGGTAATGGCAGAATGCATCTGAAAAGCAGGTCGAAGAACCATCATTGCCTTGTCTCTTTAGTTAAAGTGGATCAACTCCTGTATCTGTGATGAATTTATCTATTTTCAAAAGCAATAGTCTTCGCATCCATTGCTTCCAACTGTTCGAATAGATTGGTTGCTTTGATCATAGAATCTAATATCAATCGAAAGTTGTTTTTTTTACTGAAATATGGCAACTTTCATCACCCATTAAACTATAGGCAAAGGCATCTTTTACTTCTTTGATGATATCATCTTTTAGTACACATCCACATAGCCCAATGATTTCATTTTGAATTCTTGGAGAGAAGTAAGTAAAACTCTTACATATCTTTTCAATATGAAGCCTCAGAGTATGATCACCAGCCCTAACTAAAAGTCGTACAAAGATTGAGCAGTTTAAATGGGTAAGGGCGGTTTCCACGGCTTGCTAAATGGCCGCGAAATGAAAAACTCCATATAAATAATAAATAAAAACTCCATAAAGTCGGCTCTAACCGACTTCGATATACCCGTTACTCATGAAAAAACATGTTTAATAGTGTTCCCGCGTTCCTTAGTGTGACCATCCAAAAAGTATGCAACATTTTTAGGGTGGTAGCGGGGAGGGCTTGGCTCACTTTTTTGCTTATAACTTGAGAACCGTTCATGCGATCTTTGTCATTCTTTCAGCAAATCGATTCATTTTGCTAATTACTAACTATCTCAAATCCTCTATCTTTAAAACTGTAGGAGATATAACGATTTTTCCAAATTGCGGGGGCGGGAGGGGGCGTGGCCAAAATTTTAAACAAACTTGATCTGCGTGCAGATAAAAGAAGCATTTGTCCCATACATGTCAAACCTCTATCTCTTACCATC
The DNA here is from genome assembly GCA_018904235.1 of Lordiphosa stackelbergi. Taxonomy (NCBI): domain Eukaryota; kingdom Metazoa; phylum Arthropoda; class Insecta; order Diptera; family Drosophilidae; genus Lordiphosa; species Lordiphosa stackelbergi. Next base: position 287,548 of record JAEIFU010000052.1, read on the forward strand.
TCTAAGATCTAGGTGTTCATACAGAGAGACGGACGGACGGACGGACGGACAGACGGACAAGGCTAAATCGACTCGGCTTTTGATGCTGATCAAGAATATATATACTTTATATGGTCGGAAATGATTCCTTCTGCCTGTTACATACATTTGCACGACTTTAGTATACCCTTTTTACTCTACGAGTAACGGGTATAAAAACTTCTGCGTAATTTGTTATTCGTTTCATTCGTTTCATATGCGGTTTTCACTAGTCGCAAAAAAAGCTTACGTTTGCCACTACGTTATGTTAAAACAATAACGTAGCTTTAAGTGCTCTTAACGCATCTTTTTTGTGGAGACGCAACGAAAATAGGTTTCGACTCTAATTTGTGCGGGCAAGAGGAACAATAACATCAAATTGAAAATGAGCGAGGCTAAAAAGATTTTGGCAGAAAACGTTGGCTAATGGCAATATCTAGCGCGTTGAGTGGAAGAGTCACACAGAAAATGTCGGATGAGTCAATTACCGACGTTCAATTGGAGATTACTGAGCTCATACTGCAGCTTGTAAAATGGAATAATGATAAGAACAATTATTGTGCTATTTATATCATTTAATAATAATAATTTATTCAAATAGCACACAGAATATGTTCAATGCGATGTTGTTGTTTATAAGTCCGCGTGCTCATTTAACAGTGCTAAAATAAACACAAGGTTCTTTGTAGCGAAAAAATTCACGTGAAAAAGTTGATATTCCGCAGATTCTTAACAGAGTCTGCTAATCCGCTGCTATTAACACGATAACACACTTTTTTTCTATGGGTAATCGTTCGGAATATTTGTAGCATCGCTCATTTTCAATTTGATGTTGTTATTTTCGTTGCGTCTCCACAAAAAAGAGCCGTTAATAGCACTTAAAGATACGTTATTTTTTTAACATAACGTAAGCTTTTGTCCCGGTTAGTGGAATCCGAATCCGAACAAATTGGGCAGTAGTTTTTATACCCTGTACCCATTAAAAATGGGTAAAAGGGGATCATAAAGTTGTGCAATTGTATGTAACAGGGAGAAGGAAACATTTCCGACCCTATAAAGTATATATATTCTTGATCAGCATCAACAGCCGAGTCGATTTAGCCATGTCCGTCTGTCCGTGTATGAACGCGTCGATCTCAGAGACTATAAGAGATAGAGACCCAAATTCCATGAGCATAGTTGTACCCTGATCGAGTTTGTTTCAGATTTGCAAAATTCCGACTGAATCGCTATGTTAATGGGTATTACACTCATAAAATTCTGTGCATTCTTAAGACCCATACGGACTTCCGAAGTAACCGAAAGTTTCACACAAAAATCGAGGGAAGAAGAAGCAGAAGTTACGATTTCATCGCTTGAATTTTTTGCAAGTACGGTGCTCATCGGCATCGATAAGCTGAAGTGCTTTTAGTTTAAGTGAAATTAATATAAAAGAACATGGCATAAAAACAGAATGAGGAAAGAGGTGGGGCCACGCCTTAAGTACTTCTTAAATTAATATAATTTTGATGTTTGAATGAAATAAAAAAACTTAATAATGAGGAAAATTTAGTTATAAATGAAAAAGCACTTCGAGTAAAATAGATTAAGGGGGGCTTGCTATCCCCATGATAAAAAATGTCTTTAATTTTTGCGGTCATGTCATTTAGAATCTTTCCCACCCCAAGCTTTCGGACTTAAATTTTGTGAAGAAGGCTTGGGTGGAAGTGGCTGAGCATATACAAAAAATCAAGTTGTCATCAAAACAAAATACAGATGATCGAGCAGTTGGACCCACCGCCAGTGAAACTAAAAATACCACAAACTTAATTATATACATATGACGAAGTTAGCTAAATTACGTACTTCGGATGTCCGTGCCATTGATTAATCGAATGATATTTGCAATTTTCATGCATATGCTTAAAGCGAAGAAAGGATTTTTTATGAGTGATCCCAAAACACCATGTTGATTTTTAGGTGGGAAAATAACACAATATCAACAAAGCACACCATTTCATTTTTTATTTACGGCCGAACTTCCTTTATCTTCATCGGTTTCTGCATTATTATCATTTTGTGGGCTTTCGGCACGTTTCCGTTTTTGTGAAGCTGAAATATTCTCGTGTAAATGTCAGGAATTTAAATTTCGCTGTGTAAAGATTCTTCAAGCATCCTTTATTTGGTGATTTTTTATGTGAAGATTGGCCAAATGCCAACCATCTGATGTTCAGACTGATCGATCTGTTGGTCGATTTTTTTTGATATAAACTCTAATTACTCTAGCCAAAATCAAAAATTAAATGACCCATTTCACAAGAATTTGTTTAGTAGTATAGTATGGAATTCTGAACTCGAAAATCGATTTAAAAAATTTTTTTAAGGGAAAGTTTTTTTAATACGATAAAATTAAATATATTTTGGTGATTACACTTACATTTTATGCTAAATCTTAATTTGGAAACGTAAGATGAAGTCAAGCAAAGTATTAATCAAAAGATTAACAAATTTAAAAAGAATGGTTATTCAAAACATCCACTTTAAGATCCATTTTTTAAAATATCCTTTTCACCTTTTTCATCTCCTTTGGATGTAGAATTTAGATCAAGAACTTGTTATGTGCTGAAAATTAAAAGAAACAGAGTAAAAAATTTAACCATCCATGTTTTGAATGTTATTGTTGCTTGGAGATGGGATCGCGCCGATACACAAAGACTGGATCGATAAGCAAAGAGCGAGCCAGGGCTGCGGTTTAGAGGTTTCGGAGTTGAACTGGTTCCGGAGATGATTGGTTTAAATCAGTGGTGCCCAAACACACACTATCAAGCTTTGCGATGGTGTGTGTAGCAGCGAAACACTTAGAAAACGTCATTATGTCAAACATGGGCTACAAGCAAAGAAATAAATATGTGTGCGTGCTGTTTATAGAACACACGTATTCTCTCTTTCTATGCGTGTGTCGGCTGCGACGCCGGCAGCATTTTCAGTTCCTATCCCGTGGGACAGGCCATAGGCGTTTTGTGCACCACTGGTTTAAATTCAAGTTTTAAACTGTTCCCAATTTGTGGGTGAATGGTGGCCTAGGAAGAAGAAAAGACAGGTCATAATTGAAAGTCATCGCCTGTGGACCAAGAAAATTTTTTTGAAGTTGTGTTTTTGAAAGTAAAAGTAGCGACATTACTCGGCCTTATTTCGAAGAAATCATCCCCGAGTGCAGAAGCGGCTTAAAAGGAGAGCAGAGGCCACCAGAGGACCCAATTTTCGCCCGGAGCAAATTGGCCACCCACCTCTGGGTGGCCCCAGGTTTTTATACCAGCGTCACATATTAAATAAACAACTGGCAGACCTTAGTTTTAAGTAGAATTTATTTATTTATTTATGTGTTAATTTATTGTCCATTTTTTTTATATATATACTTATGTTAGTTGTCGTGTACTCGTCCCAGAGGTACCCTGGTTAGGAAGAAAAAAAAGCATGTTTAAAATTAGTAAGAAATTGTGTGGAAATATATGTAAATGAGAAAGTGAAAATATAATGGAGGCGTAAATTCGTTAGTGGGGTGAGATGACAGCTTAAAAATCAGCATCTGAAGAGTTAGGGGGTTGTCCGAATTTCTGTAGTCAACCAATGGAAAGGGAGGGTAATGTTCGGGCAAAATATTCCAGCTTTTTTTGCCGCGTTTTGTTTTATGTTATGTGCGAACCGAGACAGACATTTAAAAATATAAATTTTTTTGTTGTTAGCCGACCAGTCCAGCTATCGAGGTCGTACTCATCCCTGAGTCAGCCGTAAGCTAGCCGGCGACCGATAGTTGGACCCGGGAAAGAAGGTCGGATCATAACAAACTATCATTTTTTCTGATATATCCTTTTTAAACGAAAACAAATCGTTATTGGCGCCAGCTGTGAAGTAGCTAGCCATGAAAAAGCAAATTCTCAAACTTTGCCGTTCGGATTCGACGTTAAACTGTAGGTCCCTTTCTTTTGTGAGAAAAATTATAAGCACACACGTCAAGGGATTGAGAGAAGCTTGGCTTGTCCCCTTTGGGGCTGTATAGCCAATTTTACATTTTACTTTACCAAAGGTACACAGACATATTATATATTAAGTTTGTGCAAAAGTATTTAATAGAGAGAAGGTATCATTTCCGACCCAATAAACAGAATATTATATGTCCGTCTGTCCGTCCGTCCGTCCGTCTGTATCATATGCATGAGTCGTTTTCGAGTCCCTTTAAAATCGCACATGAAATTAATCTTCTCTTAATCATTAAAAGGGCTCGAAAAAGACTCTTGCAGATGAATTCGGTAAAAATGATCTTCCAAATGCTTGGAGGGGGTTTTGGGGGTTAACCCCCCCAAAATCTCCGACCATATAAAGTATATATATTCTTGATCAGCATCAACAGCCGAGACGATATAGCCCTGTCCGTCCGTCCGTCTGTATGAACACCTAGAGATCTCAGAGATGGTAAGAGATAGAGGTTTGACATGTATGGGACAAGTGCTTCTTTTATCTGCACGCAGATCAAGTTTGTTTCAAATTTTGGCTACACCCCCTCCTTCCCCCGCAATTTTGAAAAAACGTTATATCTCGGACAGTTTTAAAAATAGACGATTCGTACCTTCTAGTTAGTAATTAGCAAAATGAATCGATTTGCCGAAGAAATGATAAAGATCGGATGAACGGTTCTTAAGTTATGAGCAAAAAAGTGGACCAAGCCCCCTCACCCGCTACCACTCCACCCACCCTAAAAAATGTTGCATACTTTTCGGATGGTCACACTAAGGAACGCAGGAACACTGTTAAACATGTTTTTTCATGAGTAACGGGTATATCGAAGTCGGTTAGAGCCGACTTTAACTTACGTTCTCGTTTTCTTTTATATACGAGGACTTTTTGCTTGTGGCTGTTCTTTTTTTTCCTGCCATTTTCAATGTTTTTACCTCTTTGGAATTTTTTCTTTGTTTTATTGCGCGTCACTGCAATATTCTCTTTGAAAGTCAAAACCGACTTTTTTTCAAAGTGGCTCACAACCCCCCATATCTCACTTTTTTTTTGGTGACGTCACATAACCAAAAAGAAATTGTTACAAAAAAAACATATTTCTATCAAAAAGGCAATTGACCAAAGATATTTCCCTCATACTTACTTTTGTCATTAAGAAAAAAATGTTGTATAATATTCACAAGTCAAAAATGAAAAAAAAACTTTTTTTTTAAAAAAAAGTCGAGTTTGGGTTCACGAACTTAAAGAAGGTGTAGACTGATAGGTTGCTTACTAAAAGTTAGGTAATAAGAAGGGAGACACATGACATAAACAAACAGTTTAAATTTATTTTTTTTTTGCGGCCAATATACGAGTGGCTCACAACCCCCAGCGGCTCAGAACCCCCCATTCTCCCCTATATTTAAGTCGAGGCGGTCATCCAAGGTTTCTTTTTTAATTAATTTTTAAAATTTACGGTTTTGATCTACAAATATGTGAATTATTTTTGTCAAATGTCAAATAAAGAAGAATACATTAAAATTTTTGAGCAATTTAACCACAGAGCTTAAAAGCAATAGCAAAATACAAATGCCGTGTACAACATTTTTTTAATTTGAAATTATGTTATACTTGAAGGTACAATTTAAAAATTTTCTCTACACATCCCGCAAAGTTTTTCAATGATTATTAATTGTGCGCTCTGCGAAAAATAAGGCCCCCTAAAAATAAAACGAAATAAGGTCCCAACAATTTATATAGAAAACAAAAACCGCCCTGTTTGATAAAATTTGGGGCGTTATTTCCTTTTTGGGGCATTATTTCATAAATAAAATTTTAAAATGAAATAAGTCCTCAAAAAAAAAATGAAGTAAGACCGAAAAACAAATTTTTGGGGCCCTGGTTCATTTTTATAAGGAAATAAGACGACAATTTTTAATATGAGTTTTTGGGTTCTTGTTTTTTTTCCTTATATTTTCTAAATACAAAAATCGCATGATTTTTTGTATCAAATTCTCATTACTTACCTGCGGTGCTCTTTCTTTTTTCCAATATTACTTCCAAAGCAGGGACTAAACCCGAAATTCATTTCAGTTTGAGTCAAGGCATTTATATTGGCCTAAAACTTTATTTACTTGTGCAGCAATCGGACAAGCATCCCATTCCCGTTTTCCATAAAATATAACTATACCCGTAATCGAAATCGGACGAGTTAGACACCGCAATCGATTCGTTGAAAAATTTTATGTATACAGTCTGGATTACGGAAACCGCTTGTGAAATGTGGATTTTAATAAATTTTCGAAATATTCCTCGTTTTTGGAGCCATAATTCGACCTTCTCAGACCTTTCTATGTTTTACGTGTAGAATTGAGTTTTTGAAAGAAAATCGCACTGGACTTTTGTTAATTCTTGTTGGTCCACCTCAGAAACACTGAAACAATCTAAAGATTCAACCTATTTGCTCTATCACTGTGTCTGCCCCGCGTTTTGAAAATTTTTTAGGTGGTCAAAGGCATTTGTGCTCCACCTAAAATTTCAGAATTTCGTTTAGCTTGATGATAAAAATGAACACGCAGTTAGTATATATATTTTTGAATTCTTGTTGAACAAAAAATTGTTTGAAAATTATGCAGGAAATTAAGTGCAGTCGAATTCTATAAGTAACTCCAACTCCCCCCCCCCCTCCCCCGCACAAAATTTTTTTTTCCAAAAAAAAAATCCTGCGTACGCCACTGGGTGGATATATTATAAAAATGTTATTAATAATGTTTTAAGTATATAATTGAGAGAGATAATAACAGATTTACTTATTTTTTACTTCGACCGAAAAGTTTGGAGAACCCTGTTAACTAAGCACCCTGTACGATCATTCATTTTAAAGCCCATGAATTTTTCAACCAGAACCAAAGAAGTTTAAAATGACAGAAGGCCCACTGTTTGGCCTTGGGCCTAAGTAGGCGGAAACGGAAGCGATTTACAAAAGAAGTTAACTTTTCCGGTAGAGTTATATTTCGAACTAACCGATTCGAACATATTTTAAGATCGGGTAACAAATATGGGTGATAAATGTAGCTTCTCAAAGTGTATCTTTTTTCTTTTTCGATAATTACTCTCTCTTTTTTTCAAGGCACCTCTGGAGATTCACCGTCACCGGCTTATTTATCAATATTTTTCCTTGAAAATTTTTTCTTACATACTTCAAAAGTTGTACAATAATATGTTTGGTTTAATTTTAAATTATAAGTTTCACAATTAATAAATAAAACGGATTAATATGCGTTCTTCACGGCCCACCCCTGGCTACGGGGCCTGCTGAGGGGATATGACAATTTAGTAATGATTAAATTCATAATGATTACACAGTTTAAATATGGTTAAAGTCTCACGGTGTTTTGTAGCTTGCTTTGAAAATTGCGCTCAATCGCTATATAAAAATACAGATAAAAAGGATCTAGTATTTTATCGGTATTTAGTTGAGTCATTTTTGTTGGAAGTGTGGACTGCCAACAAAGAGACTGCCAAAAGGCTTTGGCACAAAAATTTTTGTGCGTTTATGGAAATTTTTGTTTTGGCAAGTCTTTGGTGGAAGTGTATACTTAGCTTATAAGTGAGCTCAGTGATTGGCGCCAGATTCAAATAATCTTTTTAAATACTTAAAATACAAATATATATAAACTTTCATGTTTCACAATTTTTGGGCAAATATTAACGGTTTACCGAAATTTTCTGCTCTTTCTTGAACCGTGAACAGCGGGTGTCATGTTCGGTGGTGACACTGAAATCTCTAGAGATTTTGCCGACGCGCGGTTAATCAAGTTATATTAGCTACAACAGTTGATTAAGCGGAGCGCACCATAAACCGAACGGTCACTGAAGAGAACTCAAGATACACTGATGAAAATGAAAACTATTTTGAATTAAAATCGTTGTACTTTTTGAATACAATCGGAAACGGAAACAGACCTGATTATTTTGCGCAGAAGTTTGCAATGCATAGAAGGAATCATCTCCGACCACATAAAAAAATATATATTCTTGATCAGCATGACGAGCTGAGTTGATTGAGCTTTGTCCGTCTGTCTGTTTCTACGCGAACTAGTCCCTCAGTTTTGAACTTTGTTTGCTGCTCCCCGTTAATCATAGATTTTTCCACGGAATAAATTCTTCTACATTTGTGGGACCCCGACATTTGGAGTGGTTGTTTTAAAAAACAACGGACACGAAAATCTCTAGAGATTTCTGGAATACAACGGATTAATTGTTGGCTATTGTAAATCGCAGCAGAAAAGTATGCTTTTAATTTTCAACAATGCTCTCTAACCACAAACTGACTTTAACAGCTGCGCCTAATGGCTGTTAAATTAGCAATTCTGGTATGCAATTTTTAAAATTGATGTATTTATGAACTAATGACTAAAAATGTGTTTTCAAAACAACTTTAGGCCCAAATAATACGAAATTTCCTAAAGTGTAGCCTCAGTTCTCCACCGTTTGATCTTACTTTTCAGTGAAAGCTTAAGCCGTGATTGTACTTGCCAAAGAGCTTAAGGCCCCACATAAATACAGCTAAAGCTTAAGTTCAAATCATCTGGAAATGTCCTTGAGTTTAACAATTTTAACAGTGGCAACTGCCCAAAAAGAGCAAAATCACCCAATCAAATCTACAGTCAAACGAAAGGAAATTCCATTTGAAGTTTTTTACCAGGCGCACAGGGACAACGACTAGCGCACGAGTCGCATTCCAATGCGCGTCATCCACATAAACCATGTCGCGAGGATAACTGAAAAGCGAAAGTCTCTCAGTGCGAGGGGTGTGTTCGCATGACATTGCCACTCAGTTTAGGGGTGAGTTTTAAGCCAGTGACGTGGCCAGGTTGCTTTGGAAGCAGAACGACGCCACTGAACCCTGTCAGCTGACTCGGTCGTTGCGAATCTGCCCGCCTTAGTGGGTGGGTCACACGCAAGCAACCGTTGCCAGGTCCAATAATGCTCAGCTTGGAGCGCAAATTAGCGAGTGCGGGCATTGGGTGGTGCCCAAAACACAGACCGATGGCCCGACTGGTTCTTTGTGTTTTTTGCCAAGAACCCGAACAAGAACCTCTGCATCAGCAGCACGGCTGCGGCACGTTAAAATAGACACGTGTCCATCAATGGTTTAACCCTTCTTAAGGTAACGCCCAAGGATGACCAGGCGAACAGCGGTGTCAACAGGCCTTCTCAACTCGGCGCGGGTAATGCGCATGTCGCTAGCGTCGCTTCGCCAACTAGGGCGTGCACGAATGCCTGCCCGCCCACCAGCTGGGCCGGGTTTTGACGTTACCACTGACGCTACTGCCGGGTGCGGGCCCATTACATAACGCTAACTGGCGAGAGCAGTGCGGCTGGCGTGCCAAACCGGTTGTCAGTTACGTCGTAACTAGGAGCAACCTTAGTGGACCAGGCGTTCAGCAAGCGGAGACCCGCGACGCATTACTACGACTTTCCATTGACGTTTGTGTTGGTGCTGATGGCTAGGGGTTGTTTCTCAAGGTCATTACACGCACACGAGCGCCTTTGTGAGCTTGCTCCTGTGTCTTGTCTCTTTCTTGTGTGCGTGCCAACCACTCGCACACTCACGCATCCTGGGTGCATGTGTAGGCCATGGACACGTGTATTGCCCGTCACATACTCGTACACATTCTTTCATGGTAGATTTTGCAGCAGGCGAGCATAAACTGCGGCCGGGCCCTGCATAATACAGAGGGTAGGTGGGGTGGGTCAGCATAATCTACACACGCACGCGAGCCCATGTGTGCGAGCTAATGAAATCTGTGTGCGTGCGCGAAGGAATATGTATGAATGTTCATTCGAATGTATGGAATTAAATTCGATGTTTCGAGGGGTGGGTAACTTGTCCACATGAAGTATTCGCAAAAGCTATGTGTAACATAAAAGCTCAATCGGGCTTTCGTAAAGGTTTGTGCAAAGGATATTCAGCCAGAAAGAAGATTCGGAATCACTTTCGAATTCGAGATGCATTTTAGTAGAGGCACAGAAGGGCGAGTCAATTTGTATGAACAAAAATAAAACTCGACCTAAATCACACTATCTTACAAAATAACAAATTTTTATTTAGTCACTATTTTTAAGCAAAGATATAACATTATCAATACATGTGCTGGTAATCAAGGCTGCAAACCGGCCCGGAACCGAACCCCTTAGAGCCGCTTAGGTTCGGTTCACAACAACTACAGAGAAAAATAGGAATTCCTTGTAATCAGACTGCTATTATTCAAGAAGTTCGCCAATCCAACGACATTTCACTAGGTCAGATTTATACTATCACCGTTGATAATGCAGCTAATATGGTTCAAGCAGAACTTTTCAATGACAACTGCAGAGCATAAAAGGAATGCAACTCTAAAGAATGTAATGTTGATGAAGGTTGCTCATGTAAATCAAAAGAATTTTTTGATTTGCACGATGACCAAGTTACCTCAATAGATTCGTTGGAGGACCTTATTATTAGGGGAGAATGGGGGGTTTTGAGCCAGTGGGGGTTCTGAGCCACAATTATGTTGATAACACAAGCCAACAAAATGACCACTTTTGTGAGGTCCAGCCCTATTTGTATTAAACTGATCCCGTTTTGTGTACTGATTCCAAAACTGGTCTCGGTTTTTCTCCATCAGCTCTTGTTTTCAAGATATCGCGGAAAAACCATTTTGCAGTTTTTTTGGCTTTTAAAAAATTATGGAGGTTACACCGAGCAACAACATCTGTATTTATGAGCTCTATGCGACAGTATACATATTAAGGTAGCCTAAAAAAATCAATGGAGCATCATCAGCAAGCCCAAAAGCGCCTAAATTGGCCTTTGAAGAGAAATTTTCATCAAATTATAGTAAATTTTTCAAACTTAATCGCCGTGTACCAGCCATTTGCGGTGGTTGAATTTTAATTAAAACCACTTTAGCATGTCGCCCAATGGTTCTTCTTATTTCACAAATTTTTTTTGCATATAAATCTTGTCGATGGACAAAGTTACAGGCGGTTAATCCCGAAAAAATGAATTAAATTTTATGGCAGGATGACTAGATTGATACACAAAAAGTGTATAGGAAATATTAAAAGACTACTTGATCTTACATAGTCCTTACATTAATTGTCAAGCAAATGTACAATAACATTCAATCAGTACTAGATTCAAACAATTTGCCACAAAATTCATATTTGCTTAATATCAAACAACCTCTAGAGAAACATTCAATTTTATAAATTAGGCTACAAATGGGTCAAATGAGTACCGCACTTACTATAATCTACGGAGTAAGCTCCTTGTGACTATTTCGATTTTCCAAACTTCAACAAATGCCTGGCGGAAGGAGATTTCAGTAAAGACTCTATCTGTGAAACGAATGTATATGTCGAGGAAATTGACCACTCTTATTATTTGGAGGAATGAGCAATGAATGCAAGGTAGTGCAAAAACTCGCTCCATTTCGCAAGCGAATAACTTTGTGAGTCCGTCACGACATTTGACGAGATACTTTGAATTAAGTGGTTACATACAGTTAAGTGGCCCGAAAATAAAAACCGATTTTCATAATTGTTCATAGAAAGACCATTTAATTGAATTATGTAAACAAATTTTCACAAATTTAGGTAATTTTTTTGGCGTCTTTATACTTTCCAATAATGAATATTTTCTTTCAACACAATTCTGGAGAGTTTGATCAAAATGGGATGTATATATCGTATAGCTGCCATATAACAAACTGGCAGGCATGTTTCATGCTCCAAGGGTATATAAACTTGAACTTCGGTCGAGCCCAAGGTTGTTTCCCCCTATTTTTATACCCTTGCAAAGGGTATTATAATTTTGCCCAGAAGTTTGCAACGCATAGAAATATTCATTTCCGACCCTATAAACAATATATATTCTTGATCAGGGTGACGAGCTGAGTCGATTGAGCTTTGTCCGTCCGTCTGTCCGTCTGTCTGTCTGTTTCTACGCAAACTAGTCTCTCAGTTTTAAAGCTATCGAGCTGAAACTTTGCACAGAGTCTTCTTTTTACTGCACACTGCTAATATGTCGGAACCGACCGGATCGGATGACTATATCTTATAGCTGCCATAGGAACTATCGGTCGAAAAGTGGGTCTTTGTGAGAAAAACTTTTTTGTTTTTAATGTTAACGTGTCTAACTTCAGCGATTATTAATATTATACGCTTTTACATAGATTTGGAAGTTTTTGGTCAAAATCGGATGACTATATCTTATAGCTGCAATAGGAACTATCGGTCGAAAAGTGGGTTTTATTAAATTTTTTTTTTAACGTTCTCACTTCAGCGATATAAACACATAGTTTTGTTTCAACTGCTGGCGTTTCTTAAACTCTGATGTATTAAAACATTTGCAAGGGTATAAAAACTTCGGCAAAGACCGAAGTTAGCTTGGCCTTCTCGTTTTTACTATTTTTTTACAGTGGACTCACTTGGCCCAATTTAAAAATTTTAATATTTCTTGAGAGGTTGTTTGATATTAAGCAAATAAGAATTTTGTGGCAAATTGTTTGAATCTAGCACTGATTGAATGTTATTATACATTTGCTTGACAATTAATGTAAGGACTATGTAAGATCAAGTAGTCTTTTAATATTTCCTATAGACTTTCTGTGTATCAATCTAGTCATCCTGCCATAAAATTTAATTCATTTTTTTGGGATTAACCGCCTGTAACTTTGTCCATCGACAAGATTTATATGCAAACAAATGTGAAATTAGAAGAACTATTGGGCGAAATGCTAAAGTGGTTTTAATTAAAATTCAACCACCCCAAATGGCTGGTACACGGCGATTAAGTTTGAAAAATTTGATATAATTTGAACACTGCTCGACAAAATGAGAGTCGATTTTCCCCCATTGGACCAAACCAACTTTTTCTAAAGTAAATTGGCCCGCTGATCACGAAAATCGGCATATAAAAAAATTCTATCGACGCGTTATCGAGATATTATCGATAAACGCTTTTTTCGATTTTTCCAAAAGTTGCCTTCACTTAAACTCTCATAACTTTTTTGTTTTTCAAACGATTTAAAATCTCTAAACAAGTTTAAAAACAAAAAACTTGGCCAAACATTTTGTTCTCGGACAAAAATGAGCTGGGGTGTGTGCTGTTGATGCTATGGGCTCAAATAAAGAAAAAAAAATTTTTTTTTGCTAAATTTCAAAATTTATCGATTTTAAAGTGCTTGTAGATTTATAATTATACAAAATCGTTGTGTTTTTTTAATTGGACAGTAAAGATAATTCAATTTACTTAAAAAAAAGTCTTCAAATGCAGAAATCGGACATAAGGTGAATTTCTTACGAATTTTTTGGTGAAAATAGACAAAACTATAGTTTTCTTCAGATGCCGCTGTGGCTGCTTTTTCTGACTTAAGTGAGTGGTTTTAATGATCTCAGGTGTAGAATAATTCTAATAAAATTTCATTTTAAACATTTTCAAAATATAGGGCACCACTTTTTGCGGCAGTATGCGTTTCTTTGAGACTCTCGGATGAGAGGCTTATTAAAGCCCCTGTTGCGTTGGTACCTGTGCTTAATTGACATCATTTCCTGGTGAATCCTCTCTCGTTGCTCATCGCTTTCGACACCCAAATTTTCACAAAAGGCGTCAAGGGTCGGGTTCAGAAAGTAAAATTTCAGAGACATTGTGAAAACTGTTAATAATTATTTTAATTTGAAAATTTTATATGAAAATTTGAATTAATCTGTAGGAATGGCAATTAAGGATCATTGATCATTGCTCGGCTAGGCCCGTGTTACCTGAAAACTAGCCAGAAATACTGAAGATTTCGTATCAATTTTTTCGAACGTACTCTAGATCTCTTGTTTTGCGTGTGTCGGCTGCGACGCTGGCAGAAATCTGACTTCCTATCACATGTGATAGGCAAATGACATTTTGGGCACCACTGCTTTAGACCCAAATAAAAATTTTTTTTCTTCTAAAGCTCACTTTTGCAAAACTCCGTTATGTTAACTCGTTCGGTAGTTCAAACATCCAACCCGTAAACATTGCAAAATAATTTAACGCTCTTTTTATACCCTGTTACTCGTAGAGTAAAAAGGGTATACTAAAGTCGTGCAAATGTATGTAACAGGGAGAAGGAATCATTTCCGACCCTATAAAGTATATATATTCTTGATCAGCATCAACAGCCGAGTCGATTTAGCCATTGTCCGTCTGTCCGTCCGTCCGTCCGTCCGTCTGTCCGTCTGTCTGTATGAACGCCTAGATCTCAGAGATGGTAAGAGATAGAGGTTTGACATGTATGGGACAAATGCTTCTTTTATCTGCACGCAGATCAAGTTTGTTTCAAATTTTGGCCACGCCCCCTCCCGCCCCCGCAATTTGGAAAAAACGTTATATCTCCCACAGTTTTAAAGATAGACGATTCGTACCTTCTAGAGATAGTTAGTAATTAGCAAAATGAATCGATTTGCCGAAGAAATGATAAAGATCGGATGAACGGTTCTCAAGTTATGAGCAAAAAAGTGAACCAAGCCCCCCCGCCACCCCCACCCACCCTAAAAAAATGTTGCATACTTTTTGGATGGTCACACTAAGGAACGCAGGAACACTGTTAAACATGTTTTTTCATGAGTAACGGGTATTTCGAAGTCGGTTAGAGCCGACTTTAACTTACGCTCTCGTTGTCAATTGTACAGGGTATATTGAAGTCGGGCTACTCGACTGCAACGGTCTTACTTGTTGCATTTAAATTTGGGCATTTTCTGGACTTAATTTACCAAACGTTCTAGAAATCAAACTAAGCTTAACCATTATTTTTCTAGGGATAAACACGCTATCAATAATGTCTAACAGCAACTAAAGTTCGGTTTACACTTCCTCAAGGAGCGTCACATTTCAGTGTCATACCGTCACAGTGTAACGTACGTTCAGCGGAACATCAAATTATGGTACGCATGAGTGTAAGGATCACTTAGTTTCTGAAAATGCTGAAGTAGTTTGAAAACTAGTCAGTCTGCCCTTTTTCACAAAAACTTGAATAAAATAGCCATTTCATGACCGATTTCTGCGTTTGAGGGCTTATTTTTAAGTAAATTGAATGGTTTTTACTGTCCAATTAAAAAACCACAACAATTTTGTAAAATTATGAATCTATAAGCATTTTAAAATCGATAAATTTTGAAATTTGGCAAAAAAAAATATTTTTTTCCTTTATTTGAGCCCATAGCATCAACAGCACACACCCCAGCTCATTTTTGTCCGAGAACAATATGTTTGGCCAAGTTTTTTCTTTTAAATTTGCTTAGAGATTTTCAATCATTTGAAAAACAAAAAAGTTATGGGAGTTTAAGTGGAGGCAACTTTTGGAAAAATCGAAAAAAGCGTTTATCGATAATATCTCGATAACGCGTCGATAGAATTTTTTTATATGCCGATTTTCGTGATCAGCGGGCCAATTTACTTTAGAAAAAGTTGGATTTTCAACTTCGTTTTCGGGACAATTGCTGCAATACTGCTGCTTGGTGAATGGGTGCCATTTGGTGCTTATCAAAAATCTCTACCGCATCCTTCCAGTTTTTAAATGGCTCTTTGACCAGTTTCTTATTAGTTGCTAATCCCCCAAAAAGACGCAAACACCACAAAGACACCATCCGTAGACATTGAGTAAGCTAGCCATGGCCAACGAGTCAGCCAATTGTGTTTAAAACGCAAGTTTCGCTTACCACTTTCCGGAAATTTTAATGAGACTGGTGGAACCTAAATGCATTGCATAAACCATTGGTGCCGTTTGTCATCTGGGATGGTTTGAGTGACAAAGCGCACTATGTCTTGTTTACTATCAGTATTTTCGGAAGAAATGGCAGCTTTACTTGCCACTTCACCTGCTACATTTGCCTTCGATGACACATTTGTAGCTCCAATTTCATGGGTATCGGTTTTCTTCTGTTCTTTTGAAAAATAGTCCCTCAAATCAAGACTTTTTCTTTTCTTTGCACTCATTTTAAAAAACGAAGCAAAGCCCACACAATGCAGGCGCACTCTGAGCCACGGGTTAGGGATATGGACTGAGCCACGGGATTGGATGCGAAGCGCACTCCAACTGAGATCTATTGGACTACAAAGATGAACTTTTAACGAGTACTCTTCGAGCTCCCAACGAGAAGTAAACTAGTGGTCGTTCACTTTCGAGCTCACGCAATGCCGAGCCAATGTCCTAACGCGCTCTTTCACTCGCTCACAACATGCTCGAAATAGATCGATATATGGAGTTAGGCGCCTGGATTGAAATAAATATTCGTTACTTATTTTAATTTTACCGGTGTGTTTCTTTATTAGGCTAATTGTTTTTATGCTTGACACTTTGAGCCGTGTACCCCCTCCTGCGTACGCCACTGACTCTATGTACCTTCGGTACAGAATATAATTATGCAGTAAATGAAGGACGATATGCAATATTTTGGCTGTAATTATGAAATAGTTTGAAATCAAAAATTGTTATCCAAGTAAGTTAGACCACATACATCAATTTTTATTTTTCTATTGGTCTGCTTTCAGAATCTGGAAATGATATTGCAGTTGACTTCTATGGGTGAGTCAAAAATTGTTCAAAAAAATGACCAAACAAAATTTTTAATTTTTTTTTCTGTTCAAAGCAAGCAGTGGCGCCATCTATTAGTCAGTTTTGAAGACCCCTGAAAAAGCATTCTACGAAGCAAAAATAAAATTGTTGTATGAAAAACACTCAAATCATTTATTTTAAAAAAGGTAAATAAACTTTGGAATGATAAAGATCGGCTAGGATACTCAAGCAATCAGGAAAAAATTCCATAGTATTATTTATTGCTCCCTCTAATTGCATACAAAACAAGAATAGGTTCTAGGCTGAGAAAATTTGTCTGTTGCATATTCTCACTCTAAAAGGAAACAATTTTTAAGTCGATATTTGGGAAAGACATTTTTTCTGTATTGGATAGGGACTGATTGGAGCCATATTGTAATTTAACTTGTAGCAAAAATGTTCCTTTCAATATTTCAGCTATCTTCCACTAAATCTTCATTCTTCTCTCTCCGTTTTATTGGCTCCCCCGTTTAATGTGTCGTTATTTGAGTGCTCCTATTATCAAACTCAATAATATAAGCCATTTGTTAAATTGTTTGCACGATAAACATCGCAACATAAAGTTTTCAATAGAATCAGCAACATCAGCAAGGACAATTGTGTGCCGGCCAACACTTTAAACAAAGAAAACAGAGCGAAGAACCCTAACGAGCAAGGCAAACCCTGGGCCATGGCAGTGCCGTCGATGGCACTTGTCATTGTGTGTGCGGCTTAAAATTGCTTTTGTATACATATATATATCGCACAAAGCTACAACAACATGAAGACAACTTCATAGGTACTCTTAGTTGTTGCTGCTTGACAAAGTTGTCATTGCGTGTTTGCAACAAACTGGCGACAAAGCTTATCTCAGATGGACACACACAAAGGCCTGAGCAGTCTAGTCAGTTAGTCAGTCAGTCAAAGAGTGCAATGACAAAGGACCAAAGGATAGATGCGATCTCCCAGGCCCTCAACCAGCTGTTCCGTTTTTCAGTTGAAGCATTTCCCATGCTGTGCAGTTGGTAATTAAACTTTGCAAGTGGCGCTTAAGCGCCTAGGATCAGTCTTGTCTTCAACTGCAGGTCATAAATTTTATTGTCCTTTCGCTTAGCACGTCGCGTCTATCACGGCATGGCATGCCATGTCCTCAGACCCTGCCCCAGCTCGGTTCGACTCTTCCGCGTTGTCGCTTATCTAAAGTCAAAACAATTTTCATATATTTTCCAGACAACAACAAGTTGGAAGACGAGCTTTTCATTGTCGCCGGACATGCCATTTTGCAATTAGCATTGGCGTACAAACTAATTTGCGCTGCGGGATGCGTTCGGTGTGCCGCCTGCACCCACATGTTAATTAGCAGCCAGGTGAGTGGTCATCATTTGTACTTAAGTTGAATTTTATTTTGTGAACAATTATGCTAATTTGTTAAATAAATAGGCACGCACCGGGCAACGCAATGGCCGCCATTCAAGTTAAGTTTTATTAGGACTTTTTTTATTTTATTGCGAGTAAGTCTCACGCAGACAGGCAGACAGACTGGCATGGCCGCCCCAATTAGCTTTGCGTTTGCCATTTAATTACTCTAATACGCCAGCGAACCAAACCAAGCCAGCAATTCCGCCCCTCTAATGATTTCCCGTTTATTTGTGCGCGTGCCGAGCATGAAAATTAGCCCAAGTCCAGGCCACACCTTGAAATTGGCTTCGCCATTTGTTTAAAGCAACGCTCCGCCATTGCTGGCAACCTATCAAAGCTGTTTGACATCCACATTCATTTGTCAAGCCGTCGCCCCAATCCGAATCTGTGTCAATGCAAAATGGAATAAAAAAGCGAAAACATGCTCCTGCCCGGCATATTTAATTAGTTTCAATCTTGCACATTTGTATGCAAAGCGAGAGCTGAAATTTTAGATTAAAAACTTTTCCAAGCAAAAAACTTTATGCAAGATGAAATTCTGTCAGTCGGTAAAAGCCAAAATAAAATCATAAATATGCTAATACACCGGCCAAACCAAAGAACCAATCAGAGTTCTTATCAAGTGGAATCTGGCGAAATTGACTGTCAAAATGCGACGTAATAAGGAACGAGGGCAGGCAAAGAAGTGTGCGTTCTGATGTGTAGAAGGCGTAGAAAAATACCACCCATATATTACTGAATGCTATAATATTTAACCAGCTCAAAATGAGAAATTCTTGAATCTTGAATATATATAGGGTTTTCACGTCAAAATGATCAAGTAATTTGTTTAAAAATTAAATTTAATATTCAACTGTAGTGAACACACTTTTGTGTGCTTATCATGATAACTTGATAATTTTTCAATACAAAAAAAAAAAAAAACATTTTGGTCTCATGCCTTACCCCCTACACCACAGCTACCAAAATAGATAGATCAGCCAAATGTGCTATATAACTCAAAAGTATCCTTTCTATTGTTATTTTATTTTTTCTAGAAGATAACGAAGTGTTTATCAACACTGAAAATTATATTCAACCAGTTAATCTAATGACCTGGGACTGGGCTGGTGATGTCAGCTTATTTTTCCCAGTACACTTTGTTGTTGGAGATTTAATTTTTAAAAAGATTACTTAATAACCAAGTTGACGTGAAAACCCTAATAGTATCCTAACGGAATGATCGATTAGACCCTTAACATTACTTGGGCATAAAATCCATGTATGGTCGAAAACTGGGTGTTCGACGGTAATTAAACGAAAACCTCTACAGATTTCTGGGACACTCCCGTATCCTTTACAAATCGCTCTTAAAAAAAGGTAAAAAAAAGGAGAAAGGCAAAGCTAACTTCGTCTGTACTGAAGTTGTGATACACTTGGATTATTTCAAGTGTATAATAACATATTTGGCAACTTTAAGCTAAAATTACTAAGAAATGGACTATTTTCAAGAACAGATCCATGTTCAGCACACAATCATCATACTGGGAAAAGTCTTACTTTGTTGCCTTGTGTTATTGGTTACGCAAATCAATCAAAATACAGACATGCTTTAGTGAACTTTACAGAATATTCATTTGCAGAATGAAATCAGACCGCGCTGTCGTTATTCACGCGGTCTAATTTCACGGAGCCTATGCCCCGATGTACAGCCAATTTTAATCAGAGGCCTTATTAGAGCTAGCAAAAACTTTAACGATATAAAGATCGAGAAGAAGAAAAAAACAACCAAAACCTATTGTTAAGTAAAAAACGTATAGGCAAATAATAAAATATAATAAAATTATTATAAGGCAGATATAAAGAAAGGCGAGAAAAAAACTAACTGTGAACTTTAAAAAATTTAAAATTTATTAGTAAAACTTAAAATTAAAGAACAAGACATATGTATCTGACCCGGTGGATGACGATTTTTTTTTTTTTTTTTTTTTTTTTAGCATGTCCGGCAGCCATGCCCCTACTCACAGCCAGGAGTGGTCAGAGATTTTCCCGTATATATAATCAAAGAGAAAAGAGATCTGTTAAGAGCAGGTGATAGAGATCATTGTAATTTTGAGCCGAAGTCGATCGGTAAAATCAGTTGTGCATCTAGGCAAGATTAAAGGTAAATCGATTCTGGTTGGCCTAGAAGGAACGGAAAAGCTAAGGCGAACTAAAAGTTCAGAAGAGTCTACACCACTAATAACACTAGTTTACAAAATAACCCCGAACATTTGGTAGCAATTCCTTTGTAATACCCTCCGCTGAGTCCCAAAATCCATCCAACAATTTTTTTAGTTGGGCCGTTTTCGAGAAATCGCGGAAAAGCTAGTTTTTTGATTTGAAAAGTAAAAGTACCTTTAGAAAAATGTGTATATCTTCTGTATCGGTTCATGCTTTATAAAAAGTAATGTTTCTTGAAAGGTAATTGAATGCCCTATCATTCAATCATACACCACAGAGGGTTTGTTACTCACAGAAGGAAGCATCTCCGACCACATAAATATATATATATATATATTGTTGATCATCAAGACGAGCTGAGTTGATAAAGCCATGTCTGTCTGCCCGACCGTCCGTTTCTATACTATCTCCTCCGTCAATTTTAAAGCTATCGTGACCAAACTTGGCATGAAGTCTTTTCGTACAAATAAGCTGGACATTTGTCAGAGCCGACCGGATCGACGACTTTATATAGCATTTAACATGTTTTCAACGCAAACGTTTCCAAACGTATTTATAAGAATTTATATATTTAATTAGTTAGCAGCAGTATTGAACCAAACTTAAATGCCAATTAACATTAAAATCATTTCTGATCTATTGCATTAGCGCACTTTTAGCTACATGGCGGTTAACTTAATAATTACTTAAGAAACTGCTTTTTAAATACCACAAGTACTGCATAACTATGATTGTGGTCTTATCGAACCGCGATAAAATACCATGTATGATTAATGTTGAAGAGAATAAACCAGAGCATGCAGAATGTTTTTTATATAATTTTTTTGACGGAGAAACAACTAATTTGCGAAAAAAGTACCGAAACTGAACCAAATTAGTAAAGATGCAATGATATTATCAGGTCCACTATTCGTTCGTTCCATTGAGTGCAGAAGCCAGGCAGATGCAATGCAAAATCTAAATTTCATAAAATTTTTATGATAAGGCCCGCGTCCCTGACTTAAACTTTTGCTTTGCACATTCACAAAACTGACTTTTACGGTGTGTACAAAACGACGCGTCGCTCAGTGGCCGATTTCGCTGATTTAGCGATGCCAAAATCGTAACTTTTGAACGGAAAGAGATTTTTGAAAAATTTCAAAGGGACGATGATACAGAATTTCTGTAGCTTTTAAATAAGTTCTACCACGTTGACTCAGAATCGGCTGCCAAAGTAAAAAGTTTAATACCCTTAAAATGTTGCGGCAACTCGCCGTTTTCGTCCGTTGTCTTTGGAAGTGTGCAGATCAAATTACGCTCGTCATGATCCTCTCTGAGTTCTGTCCGATAACTATAACGACCTTTACCACATATTGTCGTTTCAATGCTCCCATTACATCAATTCACGCAATCTTTTAGCTTTTTTGTCTGCGCCAATTTTGTAAATCTACCTTGCAGGGGCATATCGTAAAAAAGTTCTCCTTAATTGGTCGGTGCAGTAGATAATTAGCATTATTTACTTTTTTACATGTTATAACTATTACAAACAAGCAGTCAATTGATTGTCTTCAAATACACAAATAAACAAACAAGCAAATAAACAAATAAACAAATAATAAAACAAAAGGCAAAGCTAACTATGTTGTACCGAAGTTTTGATACACTGAAATAGCTTGTCTCAACGGTTGGCGACTTCGACCAAACTTCGAAAATCAGCTTAAAAAACATTGCATATTACCCATGACGTGTCTGAGAGCAGTAATATTGAAAACAAAACAGTTTTTCCTACTAAAACCCATTTTTCCGCCCATTGGTGTCAGCTACAAAGAAGTAGTCATCCGATCCGGTCGGTTCCGACATATTAGCAGCGTGCAGTAAAAGAAGACTCTTGCAAGTTTCAGCTCGATAGCTCTAAAAACTGAGGGACTAGTTCAGAAACAGACAGACGGACAGACTGACGGACGGACGGACAAAGCAATCATCAGCTCGTCATGCTGATCAGAATATATACTTTTGTGGTCGGAGATGATTCCTTCTATGGTCAAACTTCTTCAAGTGTATTTATATACATATTATTATACCCGTTACTCGTAAGTAAAGGGTGAAAAGTCGTGCAGATGTAACAGGCAGAAAATCATTTCCGACATATAAGTTATTTTTTATTTGATCAGCATTATCCCGAGTTTTATTGTTTCGTTCGTCTGTATGAACACCTACTCAAGATGTATCTAGAGGTTTTGTATGGGATAAATGCTTCTTTTATCGGCGCAGATCAAGTTTGTTTTTTAAATTTCGGCCACGCCCCCTCCGCCCGCAATTTGGAAAATGTTATATCTCCTACAGTTTTAAAGATGTACCTTCTACAGATAGTTAGTAATTAGCCAAATTAATCGATTTCCGAAAAAGATCGGATAACGGTTCTCAAGTTATGAGCAAAAAGTTAACCAAGCCCCCGCTGCCAACCCTCCCACCATAAAACAAGTAAGAAAGTCGACTTTTTACCTGTACCTAAGTAAGAGATAAATGCAGAGCTGCTGCTGCGCTCATCTCTGAGTTTCTTTCTCTCCCCCTCTCTCTCTCTCTCTCTTCCTCTCTCTCTCTCTCTCTCTCTCTTCTAAGATTTTGCGTTGGTTTGTGCATGGGTGGGAGGGGTTGAGGGGTGATTCACTTATTTGCTCATAACTCTTACTGAACAAGTGTCCCCTTTATGACTAACTATCTCTAGAAGGGCTAAATCATCTATCTACAAAAACTGTGGGAGATATGACGTTTTTTTCAAAATTGTTTTGTGTTGGAAGTAAACTTCTGCCTAATATAAATATTTGTCCCATACATGTCAAACCTCTATCTCTTACACTCATCTCTAGATCTGTTTTCATCTGGACGGACGGACGGACGGGCCAGACGGACAGATGGACAGATGGACTGCTATATCGCTCGCTGTTGTGCTGTAATATATATTTTATAGGGTTCGAAAGTGTTTCCTTCCCCCTCTACCATACTTTTTTTCCACATATTTTTTTTTTTTGTACCTCCGGTATATAGTGTATAAAATATTATATTTTTTCGGGGTGACACTAAGGAACGCGGAAAAATGTTCAAATTGGTTTTATGAGTACGGTTTTATCGAGTCGGTTAAAGCGGCTTTACTTACGCTTTTTTTTTTTAAACGATTTATTAAAGACTATGTTGTAAAACTTATTAAAATTAACAAAATTTAATAAACCGTATGAGAAAACGGAATTATAGTAAGATACAAAATATTTACCGTAATTGTGCTTTAATCAATACGCGACGCTTAAGAGTGGAATTTTCTCTGAGAACATAACTCTTATCCAATTTGTTCCAATTTTCGACCTATTTTCATTAATAATTTAGCATTTCTTTTTAAGTAGTGATTGTTTCGGCGCGCTCAAGGCAATCAACAAGATTAAGACCAACTCGGAAAAAATCGACAAGACTGATTTGCAAACACAATATTTTTATTAAAGTGTCTCAAAACAAAAAACAATCCCTTCTGGCTGTTACCAACAATCCCAATGAACATGACATCCCCTTTCTCATAGAGAAACTAGTTAGCAAACACACTGAGCTGTACCATAAAAATGCAAAAGCTACATGAAAATGTGGATTTCTCCACGTTTCGACCAGGATTTTCAACCCGTTACTTTTGTGTAGCTTTCAGCTAAACGCATCGTGCAGAACATGCAGAAAACCTACACGCGCAGTGTAGAATTCAGAAAGCCACACTCGCGTGCAGAAAAGCTACACAAAAGTAATGGGTTAAAAATCCCGGTCGAAACGTGTAGAAATTCTACATTTTCGTGAAGCTTTTCAATTTTTTTTTAACAAATTTATATTTTTTTTACTTACTCTGGTAGATTTGAAATCCCGGCCCCTTGGACTGAAACACGATTGGAATGATGTTTTAGGTTTTCGCCACGTCACGCGTGTAAGGCAAGGCCTCTAAGACATTAATTGTATGGAAATCTGCCAAAGGCACAATCCATATTTTGTTGTAATTCTCAAATTCTAATTCAACGCTATTTATATACAGGCAACAAGAATTTGCTCACGATTCGGGTAGATTTTCAACACGTAGCGTTTAGATATTGTACATTCTACACGCGCCGTGTACCCAATTTTGTTATCTCTCAGTTTTGGAGCTATCGAGCTGAAACTTTGCACAGAGTCTTCTTTTTACTGCACGCTGCTAATATGTCTGAACCGACCGGATAGGAAGACTACTTCTTGTAGCTGCCATAGAAATGTTCGTTCGGAAAATGGGTTTTAGTGAGAAAAACTGTTTTGTTCTCAATATTACTGCTCTCAAACACTTATTTTTCCTTTTTTATTTTATTTTTTTTTAATCTTTTTTTTCTTTTTCTTTTTCACTTTTTTTTTATTTTTATTATATTTTTTTCTTTTTTTTTATTAAGCCGGTCATGGGATATATGTCATGTTTTTAAGCTGATTTGCGAAGTTTGGTCGAAGTCGCTAACCGTTGTGACAAGCTATTTCAAGTTCAGACGAAGTTAGCTTTGCCTTTATTATTAGTCCACTGACAAAATTTCCAGTTTTGTTTGTCAAACAACAAAACAAAGACCTCAAATCCGATGTCTAGTCTTAACTTGAGTATAGTTCGTCCGATCCTTATCATTCCCCTGTCAAATCGATAAATAATCTTGATTACTAAGTGTCTCTAGAAGGTACAAAATTGTGTGAGATATGAGCACCCTTGCGGGGCTGAAATGGGCGTGGGAAAAATTTTAAATGAACTTGATCTGCCTATAAGTATAATGATCTGTTTGTTCATACGAACAGACAGACAGAAGGACATGGCTTTATTGACTCGGCTGTTGGGTCGGAAATGATTGCATATTCCTGTACATACGTCTGCACAAACTCAATATTCGCTGTGTAACCTTGGTACAGAGTATAGAAATTGAACAAGTCCTTTAAAAAGAAGCGTTAAGAAATATGCATGAATTTTATATTATTTATCTTATTACGTAAATATAAAGTGTGTTACACTTTAGATTTTTTACAAATTTGAAAATTTTTTTTCATTTAATTGTGAAAATTTTTTTATTTAAAGCTTAGTACTCAGACAAACTAAATCGATTTAGCTGGGTGTCAACTCCATATAAAAAAGGGTGTCGGAAAGCTTTCGTAAAATTCCGACAGGCCTCCTACGCTCGGTCGAACTCAGACAAACTAAAATTTCCGTTCATACCCATCGGAAATCTCGTAGCGCCGCTAACTTGACAGGCACAAACAGCTGATTCAATTCCGATGGGGTGGTAGCAGAAAAAATTGTTTGTAATTTTTCCGACAACCACCCGTCGGAATGTCGACAGCAAAAGCTCGACAAAATTTAAAACCAACAGTGAGATTTTGCATTGCCCATGCCTTCTACATTCCAAATATCCACCAAAAACCCCTAAATATTTGCAAAAACAATTAATTAAAATAAAATGCAAGCAAATCAGCGCAGAGTGACCGTTTCACATTTGGTGGTATTTTGATGAAGGGTGGTGTTTTGGCGTTGAACAGTCACACTGCACCGTACGCAGGCCCCCCCCTCCATAAGTTTTAAATCCCCCACAGACGATTAGTTTGTCTGAGCATGGACCCACCCATCGGAATAAGTTGTATGGTACACATTCCTGCTAGCACTTTGAGTATCTTTTGGGCAATATAAGTATCTATTTGGGCACTATCGTTTAGCACCAGCTTTATTCTAATTGCTCCATGGTCTGAGTACTAAGCTTAAATATGAAAATATTAAAAAAATTTTTTATTATCTTTGTATATCCATTTAATTTGTTCTGAATCAAGAGCTGGAATCCCATTGGAGCCACTGCCAACCAGTTGGGCTCTGAAAAGTAATAATTTATAATAGAGATTAAATTTAAAAAGGATTATTGGTCTGAACACAATGGGAATGCTGTCTCTCTCTACCGGTTGAGATATTCCGCGCGCTGGTGGCAAAGCGTCTAGTACACTACTTGTATAGAATTGAAAAACATGAGACCACTTGTAATTCTCAAGTTTGATTATTCACTATTATCAATTTTCATTTATAATGGGCAAAGAAAATTTGGTCGTTAAACGTGTATATATATTTAAATCAAAGAGCAAATTAGTTGATTTTAATACGAAAATTGCATAGTAAAATTAAATATGTTTGTATTAGTTTCTACTATGCCATTTTACCCTGAGTGTATCGTATCTGATATCTACCAAAAATTGCGCCGAAAATGTTTTAGCGATCATTATTGATTTACGATAATGTTCACAGTTATTTTGTAGTTATTTGGAGGCGGGATTTTTTGCTTAGATGCTGCTTGAAAGATTAAGTTGGAAAGGTTCACAGTCGACGGTTATCCGAGAATTCTTAAAGGGATGAACAGAATATCCCAAAGAAGAAACGGAATCATTTTGCATATTAGTTTTTCAATCAAAGTTGTTGTTTCACATAATGATACAAATTTTTTCCACTTTCGCGAATTCAATGAATTGCTTTGGTTTTCATGGCTTAAAAATAGAGAGAGAATCACTTTAGATTTGTCCAATCACAAAGCATTGAAGGATTGACAGTTTACAGCAAAATAACATTCCTGTGCTCATTTCCGAATACGATTGATTGGAAATGTTAAGATTTTTAGTTTCTAAGAAACGATAAAAGAGCTCTGCCGAAACGATTTGTTATCTAAAGGGTCTAATGAAGTTAATTTTTGAGAGCGGGAACATACATAAATTCCGATTCCGCATATTGATAGTTATTTAAATAAATCCCGCTATATTTACATCAGGCCAACCAGTAGTAGTGTGGACTATTTTTGGGACTTCCCTCGAACTGTGATGTCCTCGTCGGGTCACAAAAACAAAAAAGGCGTTCAGAACGATGTTGACAGGGAAATGAGAAAAGTAGCAAACAGCATCAAAAGTTTTTGCCGGTGGCCCACTCCCATTTATATTTGCCCTGACTGCAGTCTAGCAGCGATGGCTTTCATCTTTTGAGTCCTTTTCCGAAATGGGGGTTTGATTGCCACATTTCGCACCAACGGCAAAATGAATCTAGCGGCTGCTGGTGCTGCTGCAACAACACAAACGACGAAAAATGTTAATGCTAATTTTAATATTTTCCGTGACATGGCGTTCACTTTGAATTTGCTGCCAGTGTCTAATTTGTATACTAACACACACACACACAAACATGCACGTATAAAATTTCGCCTCTCGTAAGTGTAGTGGTCCCACGCGTCAGCTCTTTGCCTGAAGCGACAAGTAATTTTACTTGGCAAAATAAATTGCACAAAGTTTTTTGTTGCTTTCATTTTGCCTTTTTTGCTGTCTGGTTCACAGTTGGCTTTGTGATTTTATATTACTTTCGGATCCTTTTCGCATATGACTGTGTGTGATACTTTCTTTGTGCTTATTGGCCACAAGTTAAGTTTTATTTCATCTAATCCAATCTGTTCCAGAAATCTTTAGAGATTTAGATTTGATTTTGAAATCAACCAATCCAAATGTTGTTTTTGTTTTTGAAAGCAACCAAAATGTCGGAGATTTTCGCATGAAGCGAATGGTAAAAAGCAGCTGACTGGTAGCAATTGGTTGTGGCCCACTAAGGCAGGAATGTAGGCCTGAAAATAATTTTAATAAATTTTGGATTCCAATTATTTTTCGAAGTTTCTAAATCAAATGCTGAAAGCGTTGTTGGTATGCACTGAGTTACAGAATTTGCTGAGAATCAAGTTTGCCGGTCGGAATTACCTGTGGATAAATCTTTTGGTTTTCTCCACGAAAATTACCGGCAGGTTCACCCGATACCGATTAATTGCTGTCGCTGGGATAGGGTGACCAGACCCTGTCAACGAATCAGCTCCTTGTTTGTATACCCGTTACTCGTAGAGTAAAAAGGGTATACTAAAGTCGTGCAAATGTATGTAACAGGCAGAAGGAATCATTTCCGACCATAAAAAGTATATATATTCTTGATCAGCATCAACAGCCGAGTCGATATAGCCCTGTCCGTTTGTCCGTCCGTTCGTCTGTCTGTATGAACACCTAGATCTCAGAGACTAGAAGAGCTAGAGCAACCAAATTTGACATGTAGACTCCTATTGTCTGCACCCCCGCCCCCACAATAGAAAATGTTGAATAACTCCCACAGTTTATAAGATATCGAGTTCAAATTTGAAACTTAAATTTATACTCGCAATAACTACAATCGCTGAAATTTTCATTAAGATCGGATATAAAATAGCCGAGTTAAAAAAATGTTGCATACTTTTCGGATGTTCCCACTCAGGAACACAGGAACTCTATTAAACATTTCTTCTCATGAGTAACGGGTATATCGAAGTCGGTTAGAGCCGACTTTAACTTACGCTTTCGTTTTTTATGCTATTGTTGTTGCTGGTTATAATAATAAATAAATAATAAATAATAAAAACTTAAGCTAACTTCGTTTTTGCCGAAGTTTTTATACCCTTGCAAATGTTTTAATAAATCAGAGTTTAAGAACGCCAGCATTAAAACAAACAATTTTTTATACCCTTGGAGAGGGTATATTAAAATTGTCCGGATGTTTGTAACGCATAGAAGGAAGCATCTCCGACCACATAAAGTATATATATTCTTGATCAGCATGACGAGCTGAGTTGATATAGCCATTTCCGTCTGTCCACCGTCTGTCCGTCCGTCCGTCCGTCTGTCCGTCTGTTTCTATGCTATCTCCTCCGTCAGTTTTAAAGCTATCTTAACCAAACTTTGCACGAAGTCTTTTGGTACAAATATGCTGCACATTTGTCGGAACCGGCCGGATCGGATGACTATAGCATATAGCTGCCATAGGAACGATCGGTTGAAAAAGTAGTTTTAGTGATAAAAACTTTTTTGTTTTCAATGCTATCGCTACCAAACCTCGTATTTATAAGTTTTTTATGCTTTCACATAATTTCAGCAAGTTTTATGCAAATCGGTCAACTATATAGTATAGCTGCCATACAAAAGATAGATCTGAAAAAAAGTTTTAGTATGAAAAACTTTTTTGTTTTCAATGCTATCGCTCCCAAACTCATTACTGATTAATATGATATGCTAACAAATAATTCTGTCAAGACTGATCCAAATCGGATGACTATAGCATATAGCTGCCATAGGAATGATCGGTCGAAAAATAGTTTTAGTGAGAAAAACTTTTTTGTTTTCAATGGTAACGTCTTTGTACTACAAAGTTTGTACGTTCCAGTTATGAATATTATCTGTCTCAACACAATTTTGGAGAGTTTGATCAAAATCGGATGAATATACCTCAGTAAAATTGATATATGTGCAAAATAATTTTTTGTTATTTCTTTCGATCCAATAACGGTACATTGGTTGTGAGTATACACTTTCTTTCTCTTTTACTTCATGTCGCTTTGCCAAGTGTTCACTTCTAATTACCTCCTAATCTGTGGTGCAGTTATATGAAACAAGCGAGCCATCCCATGTTTCTCATAGAAAATTGATATATGTGCAATTTGTGTTTTTTGTCTTTTAAGGGAAATAGCGTCAACTTAAATGGCTGTTTCAATGACAAAATATTGAACAGGTGTGCAAGCAATATTATTAACATAACAATCAAGTGAATTTCAAGTGATAACATGTTATTTTGGCTAAAAATGCCACTTACAAAAGAACTATCCCTTAAACAGTAGATAAAAATCAAAACCATGCATGAAGCTGGTAGAAAAATTGGTGTAAACGCAGTTTAACGAACAGCTGTCGTAACACAGTAACCAAATTTTTGAATAGTCCTCAAAATTATTGTCAAAATCAGCGATTCCCAAGGTGGATGAGAGCACCAAGCAACTCATAAGGACTCTAGCAGCCAATAAATTGATGAGCTGCGCTCAAATTAAGTCGGAGCTCAGTCTACCAATATGTCGACAACGCAAGCTGCAAATTTGCCGAAAGAAGTTGCATCTTCAGAATCAGTCCAAGGTACCTAAACCGCGCCACGAGCAACATTACAAGAATGCGCAAATGGGCATTTATGAAAAGAATATGATTTGGGACGAAGAAATAGAATCCTTCATATTAAGTGATAAAAATAGTTTAACCTAGACGGCTCAGATGGATTTGTAGAGATATGCGACATCCCCGACCGACCTGCTACAAGCGCAACCATGGTGATGAGTCTCTCATGGTATAGGCTTTCTTTAGTGCTAAAGGCAAGTTGTAAATTCGATTAGGGCCTGGCCGTATCAATGCGCAAATGTATGTAGAGATGCTGGAAAGTAAGCTTATCACAATCGCGGACGAGTTCCATGG
Organism: Lordiphosa stackelbergi; assembly: GCA_018904235.1. NCBI lineage: Eukaryota > Metazoa > Arthropoda > Insecta > Diptera > Drosophilidae > Lordiphosa > Lordiphosa stackelbergi. The sequence continues at coordinate 318,078 of JAEIFU010000052.1, forward strand.
TGACAATTGGATTTTTCAGCAAGAAAAAGCTTCCATACACGTTGCCCGGCGACAAAGGCATATTTCAGGTCCCACAATATTCCGCTGTTACAGTGGCCGGCATTAAGTTCGGATCTAAATCCAATTGAGGATCTGTAGGGCATCATTTCTGCCACAAAATTCGGCGCTGTGAAGGAGTCCGACACTTTGATGCAGCTTTAAGAAGCAATTGTGAAGGTGTGGGAATATATTTATTTAAGTGTTTTACAAAACTTGGCTAATTCAATGCCCCGGCGGTTGCCGTTACTGGAAACGATAAATGGCAACCCAATTTTATATTAATGATATCACTAGACTACATTTGGAGTTAAGTTTCCATTTAAAATATAAAAATACCACACATTTAAAAATTTGCACATATATCAATTTTCTAAGAAATTATATTTAATTATTTTTGTTTGTTAGTTAATTGTTTTAAATAAAATATGCGTATGTATTTTTTAATTTCAATATCCAATACCTTTGTAAAAAAAAAAATGTCACCAAATGAAAATAACTAAAGAATAAAGTATGTCCCTAATATGTAGTAATTGATTAAAAAAATTTTTGTTTAAATAATATTTATATTTTTAATTTCCCGTATTTTTTTTTTAATTTTAAATATTTTACTAAATAATAATAATTGCATTAACAGACTGGTTTCTTGTTTTTATATATCACACCACAAAAAATTTGCTGAACCAGACTCTTTTTTGAAAGCATGCGATTTAACCAAATTACGTAAAATTCCCCCCAGACTAAGTGACAGCTGTGCAGTCCGAAACAGTACCGGTACAACGTTCCAAGAATATCGGTTCTTAGATACCGGTATACAAAAAATTTCAAATATCGGTTCTTACGATTTCTTAAAACCCATCAAATCTTTATTAATAATAATGTTTCGATATTGATAATGCGATCAGTTAGGCATTCAAGTTTTGTTCTTCATTATTATATTTGACTCATATCTCTTTATAAAACATAGATTAAATGTCTCCACAAAATTTGTAAATGTAAAATTGGCTACACAGCCCCAAAGAGCCAAGCCAAGCTTCTCCAATCTCTTTGCGTGTGTTTTTATAAATTTTCGCACAAGAGAAAGGGACATACAGTTCATGGCTGGTTACTTCACAGCTGGCGCCAATAGCTGGTGAAGGTGACCTGTGACGGATAAAGGTGTTATTGGAGCTGTATTGGATGCTATTTTCTGGAAAAAACTATTTTTGCTTTTTATTAGATGGCCTAACTGAACTAAGGCGGGACTGAACCCACTTCTCCCGCACAGAAGGCCAGCACACTAACCGCTGGGCCACACCCGGACCCACAAAATTTGTAACTTTTAAAAACAAGTTAACATTTGGGTCAAAGTCAGATGACTATATCTTCTACCTGCAAAAGGACCGATCGGTAGGAAAAGGGGTCTTAGTGAGAATACATTTTTATAGCCTAGCACTTATTTGTTTTAATTCAAAAGTATCCAAACCTCGAACTTATAACTTTTCTATGCTTTGTTTGATCAATATTATATGATTCCACACCAACCTTTTTTGTTTTCAATGGTATCGGATTTAATCTTTTCAGTTATAAATATTTTCTGCTTCAGCGCAATTTTGATGATTTTGATTAAATTCCGATTAATATATTAAATAGCTGACATGCGGAAGTGGCGCCATCTATTGGTAAGCTTGGGAAATCACTTTGATTTTATGTTCTTAACTTATAGAAACTGCTGTAACCCTCCAAGGAAATTGCGGGAGGTTTCACCCTCCCAGATGAAAGTTAGTTTCTCTCCAACTTTTGTTTTTTTACTTTGAATTTTATCGTTCTTTAACTCGATGATTGTTAATTTGGTGCCTTTAACACGACTTTAAGTTCGCTGATTGTCAGATAACAATCAGATTCCATAATAGAAGATTCTAAATGATTTTCGAATGCAGGACTCAAATCTGTTTTGAGAAAATGCTATATGCTTTAAGTGAATATTTTGAACCTACTCAGGCGCGGTTCGTCGGAACGTAATCGTAAGCGGTTGATTTGACTCTCTTTGAAATGATCGTTAAGTACTGTCTTAAAACTTTAAAATAAACAGCTCTATAATTTTTTAATCGAAGACAGTTCATGTGCTAGAAATTACATAATTATTTACTGTCCATAAGTTTGCAATGGGTGTTTGCTAAAAATTGTCATAAGAATTCTATAAAAATTAAATTGTGTATTTTAGATTCTTATTTTGTTTTTTAAATTCCCAGAGTGCGTTGCGTACCGAAGGACATTTATTTAAGAACACCCAGGTTGGGATCATATTTGATTTATAAAATTGGAGTGGTATTTTTTTTTTGTGTTGAGTGTCTCCAACCTGCGTGCGACGACTGCCAAAACAAATAAATTTGCTGCCGCTTCATATGCTTTCTGAAATGTCCCTCATCTTTCCCTGGTGGTGTAGAGGGTGTGACATTTGGTATGCATAATCAGACGCATACCTTGCACGTATTATCTGGCTAAAAGATATTTTTTCATATTTTACACAACAGAAGCAACGCCAGACACAACTTTTTCCACAACTTGCTGTGAGATTTCTCCCCCTCGCTCACCCTTACCCATGCTTTTCCTCTCTCTCTCTCTCTCTAACTAGCTATCTTTCTTTTTCTCACAACAGCCAGCAATTTCAAATTTAATTCACCATTTTCAACAGGCAGCAAAACCACCCACCCACACATCGCCATTTTGTGGTCTTCTTTGCCTTTTGCACAAGCAGAGGGTAGCATAATTTTGTCCGAATGTTTGTAACGCACATAAGAAATCAAATTATTCCCCATAAAGTCTATATATTCTTGATCAGGAAGACGAGTTGAGGAAATCTGGCCATCACCATCTGCTCGTCTGTTTTTTTTGTCTATGTTAAGTAGTTCCCATCAATCAATAAATTTGTCTTAGTTAAAAAAATTTAGTTGATTTCAATTGAATTATTCTTAAAGTTTATCCGAATGACCATACTTAAAGTAATTCTGATAGGTTTAATGAAAATCTGGTGACTATATGGGTATATACATATGTATGTACCTGGGCGGCGAACCGTTTTCTACCCGAACTGTTTCAAACTCGGAATTTCGTTTTTTTTCACGGCGAACCCAACCTTAAACCGAACCAAGTGGAAGAAAAAAATTAATCTTGGACCTACGAACGTAGAACCCGATACAGCGAGTATCATTAGGCCAAAAAACGTAGGGAAAATGGGGGTTCTGAGCCACTGGGGCTTGTGAGCCACGCGAATATTGGCTACAGAAAAAAAATTTAAACTTTTTGTTTATGTCAAGTGCCTCCCTTCTTATTACCTAACTCTTGGCAAGCAACCTATAGGTCAACACGTTCTTTAAGTTTGTAAGCTAAAAAAAGAGTAAAAACAAAGAAAAGAACAGCCACCATCAAAAAGTGCTCGTATATAAAAGAAAACAAGCCTGATGTCGTCAATCAATTTTCACTTTTCATTGATATTTCTTTATTAATAATATGAGAAAAATTGTTAATTTTTGCATTTAATAAAAAATAGTTGCTTAAAATCACGAATTTCAAACTTTTGAATGAGTGGCTTACAAACCCCCACAAATTTTCGAAATGTCAAAAAATCACTTTTTTTCAATATGAAGAAAAAAAACCCCAAAAATTTATTTAATTAAAAACTGATGTTGAGGAAAGTTTTGTGCATCTTTTAACTAAAATACAAAATTTACAGAACGAAAAAATATGGCGGAGTTATGTTCGAAAAACAAAACTATGATCACAACCCCCCATTCTCCCCTACTTTTTGAGTTATGCCAGTCTTGAAGTGATTAATGTAAAGCAAGTAAGAAAGTCGGTCAAGCCAGACTGTAATGTACTATGTGCCTGCAGTAGCAGCTGCGGTTCTTCAGCAGCGAACATTCAATTGCTTAGAACTTGAGTATTGTTCACCCGAATTTTTATTATCGGCAGATCGATAATTAATCTTGATTACTAAATATCTCTAAAAGGTATGTACAAAAATGTGGGAGAAAAGACGTTTTTTCCAAATTGCAGGGAAGGATGGAGGTATGGAAAAAATTAAAAATAAAAAAAAATAAATAAACATCTTTTAGGACCATCTTCGCGCACACCTTGCGCATGTTCAAAGGCTCCGTCACAATGTCATGAACCACAGATTTAGTTAAATTTATCATCTGGGCAATTAAACGAATGCTTAGTCGACGGTCTGAGTTCATAACTTTGCGCACACGAGTCACATTGTAGGTGTTTGTCGAAGTCGAAGGCCTTCCAGCATGGTCTTCATCGGCGACCTCTTCCCGGCCTTCCAAAA